>BSBM01000923.1:3407500-4007500 GCA_027924585.1 Larix kaempferi
GGATGTCATTATTATGTTTGGTCATGCTAGGTCACTGAGGTAAAACCTCCATTGTAATTCGGGGTAATAGCACCCCAAAAGATAAATGTAAATTGTATTATTAGAGTCTCCCTAGGACAGGTCGACCCAGTCAAGTTAGTCAAGCCGACCTAATTAGGAAAAAGGTCACCAAAACATAAAGTATAAATAGAGAGTTTTCTCTCTGATTTGGACACACCTCTCACTCACTCAAGTTCGCATAAGCAGAGAGAGAAGACAAGTTTGTTGGAGGATAAAGAGAGAGAGCTGCATAAGACATCTTATATTTGGGTTTTCCATTTTGCTTGATATTGTATTAGTGACGAATCTATATTTGAGGAAGTTGCGGGTTTTTCTCCTTTATGGTTTCCCCGAGGAAAACTATTATGTCTATTGTGTTTTGTCGTGCTTGTTTTTCTTTCAGTTAAATATCCTAGTTAAATTGAATTAAAGTGCAAACTCTAACAACATATTAGAAGCTTTTGTTTTATTCACTTGAGCTAGATCTAAGGCTTTGTATCTTGGAATAGAGAAAGTTCTCCTTGTCTTTTGTGTAGGTTGTTTGGATATAGATGTTTTCCCTTTGTTGTTCCTCTAGCTCAATAATTGCTTAGAATTCTCTGCAATGGGAGCGGTCTACATGTTTTTCTCCTTCTCTTTATTGAAACACTAGTTTAGATCTTGTGTTCTTTTATAGATAATTTGTTTTTATGTTTTTTCGTTTCACTAATTTCTTCAATATACTAGGGGGATCAAGCAATCCTTACTATAGAAAAAATCATGTCAACACTTGTCATTATGATGCCCATACATTTTGTGGTAGGCACACCAATTCCTCTTCTTTTGCATCCTAGGAGCAAGTGTTGTGTTGGGGGACTCCAAGTTTTGTTCACAGTTATTGGGTTGAACCTTGGAAGTGGTAGGTGGTTAAGAAGAAGAAACCAATTTATTTTCACTACAACATTGGTTTGAAGTATCTTAACCTCTATTTTGGAAGTAAGTTGGAAAGTGTGCTCTAAGGAAGTGGCATAGAATATTTATAGTTTTTCCCTTCAAACTCTCTTCCCTTAGTATTGATGAACATCTTGTTGAATATTTTAATAAACTATTGGACAAACTATCATGGGATTTGTCAAAGTTGTAGCCACTAAGCCAACAAATCATCATTGTATCCTAATGGGTGGAACCTTTTGCAAATGGCATCGTTGAAATATCCCCAAGTGTTAACTAGGGATTGGTTGTTAGTTTTTAACTATTGGGCATGGGTTTTCCATCATGTAAAAATTTGGTCCTCCATTTGAACTTTAGTAACCAAAATCTTGTCGGCCTTTGTCAAATTTGGTTGGGTTTTGAAATAAGATTTGATGTTTTGGATTCAAGAATCAAGGTTGTCACAATTGAGAGGGTGTTTAGCTTGAAGGTCTAGTGAACAATGGTAACACCCTTGTGAATATTTGGGTTAAGGTGGGGGTTGTGGTTGGTCCTATTGCTTATGGGTGATAAGTTGATGAAACATACTCATCCTATCATGCATTAGTTTATCATAGAACCCATATTGTATTTAGTAACGAGGATTCTAGTGATATGAGTTATTACTTATTTGTTTGACTAGGGCCCTTGGTCAAGGTTGAAGCCTCTGGCAGTCTCTTGATTCACTGAAATTTTTATAAGGGGCATGGTACTTAGAGATGTTGGAGCATACAATATTTTATAATGAAAATTAGTTATCCAAAATTTACTAGAAAAAATGGAGGAAATTAAAAAATCAAGACCCCAAAATGGTGAAATTTTTTAAACCACTCCCCAAGATATTAGAGGTTCTTCACCCTATGTATTCCCTCTGAGGGGAGCAGGGGGTGGGAATGGAGGGGGTATTTTTACTTCCAACCATAGTACCACAACTTCGATAACTTGAAGAAATATTTTGGGTCAGAAGGAAATCCCAAATGGGATTAGAATACCATAGCTCTTGAGGGACCCTAATCTTAAGGCATGAATACCAATTGATCTAAGCACAATACCAACAATAAAGTTACATACAAATGGATAAACAAAAACAATTATAAAAGTAGAAGATAATTGTCAAAATTGAACACCTAGTGTACAAGCATTTGTAATATATATAATTGTGGGGAGACTGATGAAAGCTAACAAAGACTCCATTAAAATTCGATAAAGTAAGTGCATGATCCATTTAGACTAAGTCACCCAAATGAAATAAGGATAAAATACAAAATAGATAGTGTAAATATAATACATGTTCATTGGACTAAGTCCATGGTAAATATTTTTTTCATGAAATTCTTATGTGTTATTTTTTTTTTACATAATATCATTAAAGGATGGAACTTGTATACATCTTTCAAATTCTCAAAATCCTAGTTCCTCCTTCGAGGGGTGATAAAATTGAATTTTTGGAAGGGATCTAAATGAAACCCAACCCAATTTTGGTTGATGTTGGTTGGTGTTGGAGGAGTCACTAGGGACCATGAAGGTAATGAAGGTAATGCCAATTTTGGCTTTCGAATATTCTTAGAAAATACCAAAAACAATCAAGATAATATGGAATCACTAATGGTGGTTGTTGATAGTTTCTTTCAAATGAGGCTTCAAGTATATCATTGTTGAAGGGAATTCCAATGTAAGAATTGAAGGGTTGAATGTAAGGAAACAAAATCTACTGGGGAAATGATCAATAGCATTTCATGGATTCCATGCACCACATTTGGTTTTAAATCATGCAGGTTTGCTCATGTGAGAAGGGAAACCAACCATGTAGTGGATTGGATTTATCAATGGTGACATTTCCTCCAATTGGATTGCTCACATACTTATTTCTTACAATAAGAAGGAAATAGATCTTTGCTCATTTTTTGACCATAGGTTCCTATCTTCATCCTAAATCATGTCTTTTTTCCTTTGTATTTTGCTTGTCCCTAGGATTGCTTTTCTTAGTTTATCATTACCCCCCAACCTTTTCCCTCCCCTCTCACGCCCATTCCCCATCCCATGTTGATTATAGCATTTGAATTTAGTGCCTTTCACTCTCATAGGATTCTCAAGGATCCTCTTGCCTACGGGAATAGAGATTTGTACCATTGCCAATAGTAGCACGACACAAATTTCCCTTGGCTATCTTCATGTTCTCTTGTTGCATTTAGAGTGGTCACCCTCCTTGGATTTAATTCACACATATTCCCCTATTCATTTTACTCAACTTTATCTTTGGCTTCCATTTTATCCTCCTTCACTTTCTATACTCCAATACAACGTTGTCTTATACTTTACTATCGCCCATTGAGTTTAATGGATTTTTGAAAGTTACTTGTCAATGATGTACATGGATAAAACTTCAAAATTTAGCATTGATCATGTTGGCAACAAACCCCCAACTCCAATCAATATTCAAGTATGATTTCCAAACTCATGGAGCAATGCACCTTGTATTTTTCACTAACTACTCTTGGCAAGTATTCTCAAAGCAAGTTTCAAATAAACAAATCTTGGATTTTTCACTAGCTACTCTTGGAAAGGCCTTGTCCTTGAATGGATTAGGTTCGGCAGGAAATAATACCAAGACAAAGAAAATGGTATGAAAGGATTTTAGGGCTTCCTTTCAAGCAAGCAACCCAAGAAAGAATGGCATAGAGACAACCAGCATGTAAGCAAGCAAGTAGAGCAAGAAGAACGCTAACTCATTTAAGGCAGAATGAAACCCTCATCCCAAGGTATATGTTCCAAGAATGGATTTGAGTATTGAAGTTAACTTGTCATAGGTGGTGAGTACCCCAATGTGTGGAATTTTCCACCCTTTACGCACATACAACTTGGCATGAATAATACCAAAATGTTTTAAAATGATGGAGCTGGAGGGGAACCTTCAACCCTCGATTATTATCCGGATGTCAACAAATTATTTTAGGATATAAGTCCGCAAGCTGCCACAAAATATGAAGTCCCTCTAGTGGCGAGGGTGAAAACAACAAAATTTTCACAGCTCGACGTGGCCAGTATTCTCAAAACAAGTTTCAAATAAACAAATTATGTATGTCGTTTATTAATTACAATTTGCATGTCAAGGAGAAGAGTAAGCAAATATTGTATTTGGAGATGAAATTAAATGTGATTTATCCCTATTAAAAGAATACATTCTAAAAGTTGGAATCAAACCCTCATGATAAAATAAAAAAGACTTAAAAAAATAGTATGCAATTGTGTCAAGGTGATAGTGAAGCAAGTAAGCAAGCAATGGAAGAAGAGGCCATGCCTGAGTTTTTCTTGTGTACAGGGTTGAGGATATAGCAATAAATAAATTTGGGTACAATTTGTGAGAGTGCTTTGACCATCTATGCATTTTTTTACTTTTTGTAATATTGAATTTTCTTAGGGATCATAAATCCTAGACTCATGGTTGTAAGACGTTGTAATGTCCCCATCCAAATAAATATCATGAAGGGAAATTTCCACCAATCTACTAGTTCCCTAGGTTGGGGTGGAAACATTTAGACTTGGAATAAGGGATCTATAAGACCCCAAATGGACATTAGATTTACAAATATATATTAAAGGGGCTAAATAAATAATTATAATAAGAAAATAAGGTGGCACCTGGCCATGAGGGAGCATAGGTGATGTGGGACCCACACAAGGCAAGATTCTTCATGCCACATGACATCCTATTCTCACCCATTCAAATACAAGGTGGATTCTAACATTCTTGGGGGAGTTGGAGAGGCATTATTTATGGCATAAATCTAGGAGGGTCGAATTAGTGTGGAAGAGTAACTCCTGGATGGAAGAGAAAGAGGCATCTTAGAAGAATTGTAACAACAATGATGTCTATGACACTTATGACAAGGTCTAGACCTGATTGATGACATATGACATATATTACATGTCAGGTCTAAAAATAGCCTCCAAGAGGGCGCACAAGGGGAGTTATGGCATCCAATAGTCCCCCATTCGAATTGATGGAAGAGGAGAGCTAGGAAGTGTTGGACAAGTGGCATTCTTGGGAATCTCTCCCTAATTTGAGTTGGGAGGATTCTCTTGGAGGGAATTTGATCTATGGATGCCTTGGGAGATTAATAAAAGACAATAATAAATAAGGATACTAGCTTTTGATCATTTCTCACTTGGCACAATTGGAGAGCTTAGCTTGTCATTGCATGGTGGATGTTCATCCTCCCTGCCTTAGAACGAATTTCGAGGGTGAAATATTCCCATCAAATTTGGTTGATGGAGAGGCCATTCATACCTATAAACAGAGCTTCATGGATTTGTTTTGATGTAGGTTCAGACGTCAACTGATTTCGATTTCATCTTCTCTCATTCTCCTATATTCTTATTCTACTATCTTTCTCTCAATGTCATGTAAATGTGCAAGGGCACACTTCTTGTTACATATAGCTAGTGGATGATTGTTATTTCGACTTCTTGGACATGTTAGTTGATGCATACTCTGTAATAAACATTTCATGAGAGCCACAACTCGAAATACAATGTACTTCAAGTGATATTTTCAATCAAAACTGAGATTCGAGCCATTTTCCTCATAGTTATTGCATAGTGATTTTGGGATGATGATGTATCTGTTTTATATCATAGTTTTCTAAGATATTTGTTCATGTTATGATCTGTATACGAATTTAATGTGATGTCCCAAATGATGTTTTCAGACCCCTAAAGTGTCACCATAGTCTATGACCAAATTTGAGACTCCTTATCCACCATTTTCACCCCAAATTCTAGACTCTAGAAGCTGTTGTTCATTGGGATACCTATTTGACACTAAAACCAGATCTAATGATGCACATATTTTTTTATTTATGTATTATAATAGATACAAGTCTCATATCAAGAATTACTGAATTCCATACAGTGTTTGGAAGAGAAATTAGGGGCAGACCTAAGGGGGATTTCCACTACTCAAATTGACTAGTCTTGTCCTGAAAATTCTCTCCTTGCCAATTGTAGACCATGGATGGGTATATAAGGTTCTTTTGTGTCTGATATATGTTTTAATGTGTCCTATTCCCCATCAAGACCTTCCTCCCCAAATTCGAAATCATTTGGAGGTGTTTGGAACCAGTTGTAAACTACATCCCTAGAGTCAAACTAAGGTGAACCTAAGCAATTTTCTTTGGAGGGATATTACAGTGGTATTAGAGCATGGTCCTTGAACCTGATTTGGGTGAACATTGATGAGGTCAAGAATTCATCCCCCACCCATAGAAACCAAAACTGAAATTACCTTTGGTGAAGAGGAAGAAGCAAGAGAAGACATGCACTTTGCTCAAGAGAAGTTTAGGGAATTCATGAAACCATTTTTTTAGGACATGTAAAGGTAGATAATGAAAGGGTTCGAATTGATGGCAAGTCAAATGGGAATCAAATTGGCAATAGAAGGAAACTGTAGTTCTCATTTCGAGGAAAAAGAAACAGTTGGTGAAAACATTTTCTCAAAGACAGGGCCTCAAAACCGACCTAATGAATTTCAAATCTCAACAAGAGCCACCAAACCTAAGTTACTTGAGCCCGAAGAGGATCCTAACACTCAATATGGAATGCATGAATTTTTAGCAGAATGACATCATTTGAGTGAAAATTGTAGGAGGACCTTACCATTCGATCAATTCGTTACTGTCTCAAACAAGCTCAAAATGAGAGGAGGTAACAAAACACATTTTCAAAATAAAGAATTGAATGATGCCATAGGTAAAATGTCTCTTCCTACCTATGATGGATCATCCCAAAGTTCTGCAACTACTTGGGTACAAAAGTTAGATGTATATTTTCAGTTGAATCCAATGGTTGAAGAGAATGCTTTAAAAATGGCTATTCTGCATCTTGAGGGAGAAGCAAATGATTGGTGGTTCCATGGACTTAAAACTTTGGTACATGATAATATCACATCATATGAAGAGTTTTTTAATAGGTTAGTGGAAATATTTGATAAAAAAGACCCTGAAATGCCTTTCAAGGAACTAGCACAATTGAAGCAAACTGGAACCCTTGAGAAAAACATGATGGAATTCCAAAAATTATCAGTTATGGTGGCTGATGTATGTATGGTTCGATTGGTATTTCTCTTTACTGAAGGATTGGATGAACCTTTGAAAGTTTTAGTTAAATATCACAAGCCTACTTCATTAAAATATGCCATGAATTTGGTAAGAGATCTGCAAAATGTGCTACCCAAGACAAAGTATCATCCCAAGACCAATTTTCCTCCCAAGTTCAGATTTGACAAGAGACCATGGCAAAAAATTCATTTGGGAAGGACAAGAAAGAGGGACCAAGCAAAGAAGAACTCAGAAGAAAGAAACAATGTTTCACATGTCATCAACCATGGGTACCAGGGCATAAATGTGCTAAGGGGAAAGCACACTTCATTGAAGTATTTTATGATGATGAAGGGGACATGGAGGAAGAAGAACAACTTTCAGCCCAAGAAGAGGGATATGACACAACAGAAGAAGATCATCCATCACCCGAAAAAGGGAGGATGGCAGTGCTCTCAAGAGTGCCTCGTTTTCACACCATCAAGGGAGTGGTACAAGCTGGGAAGAAGGTTTCGGTATTGGTAGATGGAGGAGAAACTCATAACCTCATTGATGCAGCCTTGGTTGAGAGGAGAAAGTTACCTACTGAAACATTCGAAGGGTTCACAACCATCATTCCAGGTAACCATTCTATGGAATGCAACACATGGATTCCAAAGCTACAACTTACCATAGGAAATTACACATTTTATGATAGTTTTTATGTGGTGAATGTTGCTGATACAAATGTGGTGTTGCGAGTACAATGGTTGTACTCAATAGGAGAACATACAATGAACTACCAAATACTTGAAATAAGGTTCAAAGGTTCGGAAGGAAAACAAATGCTAGTGAGAGGAATGCACACCTATCCTAACCAAGTGGTGTCTTCCCACAGTATGAGTTCCATATTGAGACATGGGGACATTGAATGGGCTGCAGAATGTTTAATCACTTCTCCCATACCATGCATAAAGGTTGCAGAACATCCAAGGGAGATAATTCAGCTACTACACAAGTATGAGAGGGTTTTTGGAGACCTTCCTGGAAGGACACCTGACAGAGGAGTTAAACATACCATTGTTTTGGAGGTAGGTACTTCACCTATCCAAATACCCCCATATAGACACCCAAAAAGGTTCAAAGATGAGATTGAGAAGGCTATTAAAGAACTATTGGAATTGGGGCTCATCAGACCAAGCTCAAGTCCCTATGCTTCTTCAGTTGTCTTGGTGAAGAAAAAGGATGGAACCTTAAGGATGTGCATTGATTTTAGAGCCTTAAAGAAGAAGACAATAAAGAATAGATATCCCATCCCTCGGATAGATGAGCTATTTGGAGCAAATTTCTTTTCCAAAATTGATCTTAGATCTGGTTACCATCATATTCGAATGAAGGAGGAGGATGTGTAGAAAACTACTTTCAGATGTCACTATGGTCATTTCGAATTTCTTGTCATGCCTTTTGGTTTGACCAATGCTCCAGCAACCTTCCAATCATGCATGAAAAAAATATTTTGCAAGCAACTCTGTAAGTTTGTTTTGGTTTTCTTTGATGATATTTTAACTTACAGTAAGACATGGGAGGAACATTTGCACCATTTAGAAGTTTTATTGAAAATCTTGCATGAACAATCTTTGTTTGCTAAGTTGTCCAAGTGTGAGTTTGGGTTGACATAAATTTTGTATCTTGGGAACATCATTGGGAAAGATGGGGTAAAGGTGCACTTGGTGAAAATAAAGGCTATTCTTGAATGGCCATCACCCAAGAACATCATTGAATTGAGAGGTTTTATTGGGATCTGCACTTACTATAGGAAGTTCGTGAAGGGGTTTTCCAAATTGAATGCTCCTCTTACTGATTTGACCGGGAAGGATGCTTTCCAATGGGATGAAGAGGCTAAAAAGGATTTCCAAAGAATGAAAGAGGTAATGAGTAGTTTTCCAGTACTTGCATTACCATATTTTTTTAAACCATTTGTTTTGGAATGTGATGCTTCAAGGGAAGGCATAGGGGCAGTACTAAAGCAAAATCAACACCCCATAGCTTTTAAGAGCATAAAATTGCAGCCACATGAGAGGCTCTACTCCATATATTATAATGAAATGTTAGCAATCATGCATGCCTTGGCCAAGTTTAGACAATATCTGGTGGGGAACAAATTTGTAGTCAAAACTGATCATAACAGTTTAAAGTATTTCCTTACACAAAAATTTCTCAATGAAAGGCAACAAAAATGGGTGAGTAAGATTCCGGCCTTTGATTTTGACATTGAATATGTAAAAGGAAAGAATAATATTGTAGCAGATGCATTGTCTAGGAGACCTTCATTTTCCCTTATGGACATCTCAAAAGATTGGAAAGATGTGTTGCTAGTAGAGTATGCCAAAGATAGATTTGCTTGTGAATTGTTAGATGGGGTCAAGGGAGATGATAGGTACAAGATATTGAATGGCCTAATCTACTATAAATACCAAATATACTTAGTTCATGGTTCGAACTTAAAGCACAAAATCTTGAAGGAAGCTCATGATTCTCCTTTAGTAGGCCATCCTGGTTTCTTTAAAACATATAGGCAGCTAAAACAAAGGTTCTCTTGAAAAGGGTTGAAGGAAGATGTTTTAAAGTATGTGAATGAATGCAAGATATGTCAGCAAAACAAATTTGAACACACCCATCATGCTGGTCTCTTACAACCATTTCCCATTCCAAAACAAAAGTGGGAAAGCATCTCCATGGATTTCATCACAGGTTTGCCTAAGGATTTTGGTAAGGATTGTATTTATGTTCTAGTGGATAGGCTCACCAAATTTTCTCATTTATTTTCTATAACATCATCTTTTACTGTTGCACAAGTAACTGGTCTATTCTTTAGAGATGTTTCCATATTCCATGGACTTCCCAAAAATATTGTGAGTGATGGGGATAATAGATTTATGAGTGCTTTTTGGCAAGAACTCTTCAAATTGGTGGGAACTCAATTGACTCCTAGCACAAGCTATCATCCTCAAACTAATGGTCAAACAGAAAGGGTGAACCAATGGTTGGAGGGGTACTTGAGAAACTATGTTGGTAAGCAACAAAAAGCATGGGTTAAATGGCTACATTTGGGTGAGTTTTACTACAATACTACTTTTCATATGTCCATTGGCATGTCTCTTTTCAAATACCTCTATGGTTATGAAGTACTCACCTTTGTTGATCACATTTTTTGTGACAGTAGATCCCCAAAAGCTAAAGATTGGATTGAGGAAAGTCAAGAGATTTTGAAGCTCTTAAAAGACAATTTGTAGGTTGCCCAAAATCAATAAAAACAATACGTGGATAAACATAGGAAGGAAAGAACCTTTCGGGTGAATGATTTGGTTTATTTGAGGCTGCAACCATATAAGCAAACCACCTTAAAAGGAAAAGGATTAGAAAAGCTTAAACCAAGGTTTTATTGCCCATACAAGATAATTCGAAAGGTTGGGGTGGTAGCTTATGAGATAAAACTTACGGAAGGTAGTAAAATCCACAATGTGTTTCATGTTTCATGCCTTAAGAAGGCTATTGGTTAGCAAATTTCTATTTCAGAAACTCTTCCTCTATTAGATGATGAAGGACAACTTATACACAGTCCAGAAATTTTTTTGAAAACAAGAAAAAGGAAATTGAGGAGCAGAACCATAAGAGAATATTTGGTACAATGGAAAGATCTGCCAAGTGAGGATGCCACAAGGGAAGAGGGACAAATTTTGCAGCATCCCAATTTGGAATTGCTTGGGGACAAGAAATCTTGGGTGGGGAGGACTACAATGTCCCCATCCAAATAAATCTCACGAAGGGAAATTTCCACCAATCTACTAGTTCTCTAGGTTGGTGTGGAAACATTTAGACTTGGAATAAGGGACCTATAAGACCCCAAATGGACATTAGATTGAAAAATATATATTGAAGGGGCTAAATAAATAATTATAATAATAAAATAAGGTGGCACTTGGCCATGAGGGCGCATAGGTGGTGTGGGATCCACGCAAGGAAATATTCTTCATGCCACATGGCATCCTATTCTCACCCATTCGAATCCAAGGTGGAGTCTAACGTTCTTGGGGGAGTTGGAGATACATTATTCATGGCATGAATCTAGGAGGGTCGAATTAGAGTGGAAGAGTAACTCCCATGGAAGACAAAGAGGCATCTTAGAAGAATTGTGACACTTGGAGCTAGATTCCCTAACTTCTATGACAACGATGATGAAGATTCTATGACACTTATGACAAGGTTCATACTTGATGGCTTACACATGACTGATATATGACATGTCAGGGCTAAAAATAGTCTCCAAGAGGGTGCACAAGGGGATTTATGGCATCCAAGATTCCCCCATTCAAATTAATGGAAGATGAGAGTCAGGAAGTGTTGGACAAGTGGCATTCTTGGGAATCTCTCCCTAATTCAAGTTGGGATGATGCTCTTGGAGGGAATTCAAGCTATGGATGCCTTGGGAGGTTAATAAAATACAAGAAAAAAGAAGGATACCATATTTTGATCATTTCTCATTTGGCACAATTGGAGGGCTTAGCTTGTCCTTGCACGATGGATGTTCATCCTCCCTGCCTTAGAACCAATTTCGAGGGTGCAAGATTCCCATCCAATTTGGTTGATGGAGAGGCCATTCAGACCTCTCAACAAAGCTTCATGGAGTATTTTTTATGCAGGTTCATACCCCAACTGAGTTCGAGTTCATCTTCTCTCATTCTCCTATATTCTTATTCTACTATCTTTCTCTCAATGTCATGTAAATGCGCAAGGGCGCGCTTCTTGTTGCATATAGCTAGTGCATGATTGTTATTTTGACTTCTTGGACATGTTAGTTGTTGCATACTTTGTAATAGACATTTCATGAGAGTCACGGCTTGAAATACAATGTACTTCAAGTGATATTTTCAATCAAAACCGAGATTCGAGCCATTTTCCTCATAGTTATTTCATAGTATTTTTGGATGATGATGTATCTGTTTTATATCATAGTTTTATGAGATATTTGTTCATGTTATGAGTTGTATATGAAGTTAATATGATGGCCCAAATGATGTTTTCATACCCCTAAAGTGTCACCATAGTCTATGACCAAATTCAAGACTCCTTGTCCACCATTTTCACCCCAAATTTTAGACTCTAGAAGCTGTTGTTCATTGGGATGCCTATTCAACCCTAAAACCAGATCTAATGCTGCGCACATAATGTTATTGATGTCTTATAACAAAGCCAAGTCTCAGTTCAAGAATTAGTGAAGGTCGTATAGTGTTTGGAAGAGCAATTAGGGGCAGACCTAGGGGGGATTTCCACTACTCAAATTGACTAGTCTTGTCCTAAAACTTCTCTCCTTTCCAATTGCAGACCATGGATGGGTATATCAGGTGTTTTTGTGTCTAATATATGTGTTAATGTGTCCTATGCCCCCATCAAGACCTTCCTCCCCAAATTCGAAAGCATTTGGAGGTGTTTGGAACCAGTTGTAAACTACATCCCTAGAGTCGAAATAAGGTGAACCTAAGTACTTTTCTTTGGAGGTATATTACAGACGTTCATGTATTGTAAAGTTATAATAATGTTCCTTAAAAAAGGGTTTATATATGCATTTAACAAATACTAAAAAATATTTTTTTCATAGATTTGATTAAGTGAGAAAACTAATGGAAATGTGAAGATAATATTTCATGATTTATTTCGGAGTTGTCCATACGCCATTCAAACTACTCAAATTTATTATCAAAATTGAATGTAACACAAAACCAACAATGTCATACCAAGTTAAGTCCTTGGTTGAGTTAGTAAACTATTAGTTGTAATCATCATTATAAATAGTTCACAATCAATTTGTATTAGAATGGTCTTGTTCATCATCAAATTTGAATGCATTACAAAGCTATAAATCAAATTAAAAATTGTTTATGTCAAATTGGGCCCTTAGTAGAGTTAGTGAACTAATAGTTGTATGATTTGTCACAAATAATTCATAATTAAATCACACCTACAAGGTATTGTGACATTTTTTGTCAAGGAAAACATTGCAGGGAATCCCAAGGGATGTTTTCTCACATTTATGGATAGCATCCCCATAAAATCGAGAATGCCAAGGGATGTTTTCTCACATTTATGAATAGCACCACTAGAAAATCCATCGATGTAGACTAGTGTGCCTCACCAAGGGGATTTGAATCAAGCACCTACTTGCACAAAACTAGCCAAATGTTGAACAACATTGACAACCACCAATTGAGCTAACCCCTCGAGCTAAAATGTTTAGAGACATCTTGCCTCACACTCAAGCTAAAATGTTTAGAAACATCTTGTCTCACACTCAAGATAAAATGTTTAGAAACATCTTGTCTCACCCTCAAGCGCTAAAGCAAGAGTGAGATTATTGATACTTTGCCAACCCCAACTAGCCCACTATGGCCAAACCTATCGCAAGTAGATTTTGAACATGGATGGAAAAGGTAACAACTAATTCTTTTAAACCACCCAAGCTAGGTGCAATTGACAAGTAAAGTGACACACTATATAACTTTGTTTGATTTGTCACGTTGAAGACATAATGGCCCAAAACGTTATAAGATCAAATCCACCTAGGTGAAGAAAAGGATGTCAATATAAATAAGTTTGTAAGATCAAATCCACCTAGGTGAAGAAAAGAATGTTAATTTAAATAAGTTTGTAAAATCAAATCCACCTAGGTGAAGAAAAGGATGTTAATTTAAATAAGTTTGTAAATATTTGATAATGTTTTATATATAATATTATTAAATTAATTTTTTGAAAATAAAAAATGTTTTTCAAAATTTTAAAATCAAATATTTTTTATTTTTTATTATTGGTGTTTAGTTCTAAATCAACAAATTTAATATGGTTTACAACATATTTATAAAAAATAAAACTAATTAAAATATATAAAAACTTAAAAGATAGTTTACAATGTAATTAAAATATAAAAACTTAATAGACAGTTTATAATGCCATGGTTTTGAAAACGATATACATTAATTTGGTAACGGTATCCATTAATTAATTCATAATTTTAATGCAATACCTACTGACTTACATATTAACTAGTTGTTGATGCTACCATTATTAATGGTATAAATTAATTTGATGAGTGAATGCATTAATTAATTCATTTTAATGCAATACCTACTAACCTACATATTAACTAGTTGGTACTACCATTTTGAAAGTTCCACCGTTTTGAAAGTTATTAGTGACACCATGAAAAAAATTGTCAAATCTCTTATTTAATATCATTCAATTTTTGAAATCTCTTATTTAAATATCATTAAATCTTTATTGTCACTCATTTAATGCAACATCTACTCACTTGCATATTGACTTGTTATTGGTGCCACCATTTTTAAAGCTGACAACATGATAAAACTTGTGAAATCTCTTATTCAATATCATTTAATGCAACACCTACTTACTTGCATATTGACTTGTTATTGGTGCTACCATTTTTCAAGCTGACAACTTGATAAAGCTTGTCAAATCTCTTATTTAATATCATTAAAGCTTTATTGTTAAAAACCTACCTACTTACATATTGACTTGTTCGTGCTACATAAATAATTCATAGTCGCAACTCCAATCTATAATTCGCGAAATTGTCCCTATTTTTCACACTGGTCCTCAAGAATATTTTATACAAAAGAAAGTAGAGATTCATGAAGCGTAGACTTAATGTATAGTGTTTGCAGTGAGAAGATTGGAATTTGGAATGTCATTTACCATGTAAATTTTTAATAATGTTATTGGAAGAAGTCATTATTCTACTCCTGAATGCTCTTTAATAATGTTGAAGTCTGCTTGTGTAAATACAACCATCGTCCATACCAAGTTAAGCACATATATATAGAACATGGTATACAGCCTTGGTGGGAACAAAGACCACAATAAAAACTATATTGTAGCCCAAAAGAAAAATTGCTGGTTACAAAATCAACATTATTACAATTACCGTTGCCCAGAACCATTACAAAATCAACATTATTACAATTACCCTTGCCCAGAACCGTTTTTGAAATCAGATGAGGGAAACACAAGAAATTACCCTCAGTCAAGAACTGAGAAGTAGGACAAACTCAGATATTTTGTGATGTTTTTAGATTTCCTAAATTTTGAAATTCCAGATTGTTTGCTTTTTAATGCAGCTCGTTGTTTCGACAAATTACCACAAGCCCAATGCTTTCCACCACACTCCTCCAAGTCCCAGCCAAATAACGATGTTCACTACAGAGATGAGGAGGCCATAGCCCCACCATTGAGCCAAAGGCACATAGTTAGCTCCATAGAACACAGGTGCCGATCCAATACCATAATGTGTTAGGCCTCCCATAAGATTTGAAAGGAAAGAAAGAACCATTGCCCCAAAGAGAGGTGGGGTTCCTAAAGCACTTGCAACAGATAAAAAGGCAGTGAACATTGCCCCAATATGAGCTGCACCACTTGCAAAGAAGTAGTGAGAATAAAAGTACAGCAGTACCAATATTCCAAAAGAAAGTTGCCATGACAGACCGAGTCCACCTACAACCTGCAACACAATCAACTAACTGTTAGATGTCAACACACTAATCAAGGAATGAGGCCAAAGGCCCTTATAAAACAACACGGTAAGCATAAATAGACATACCTTCACAACAGTCTGGCTAAACCATGAAATGAGACCATACTTGTTGAGATAGCCTGCCATTGCAATTAGTGCAGCAAACCATGTAAGAGTGTCCCAAGCTACCGATTCAGCCAAGCACTCCTTCCATGTCACAACACCTGTGCAGAGAAGGACAGACAAACCAAGGATTGCTGCAGTGACAGCATCCACCTTCAGATATCCCCCAAATATCCAAAGACCCACCTGCCCAAAACACCAACATCCTCATAACATGTTAGCACCTTGAAGACTTTGAATGGACATTAGTTCTGCAAGATTCCATTTTGTAATGTAAGAGCAAGTAAAGACAAACTCGAGGCAAAAAATTGTAACGTGCTTAATAGATCTCCTTGACGATTGACCCAACAACCATGGGCTTAAAAATAGTAGAATAATGGCTTCTTTAATCAGGAGTCCCCAGGGACCCAAGTATTATAAAATAACGAACTAGACCTGAAAAATAGCAGGGCAGACATGATAATGTTCAAAAGTACCATTTCAAGATTCAGAAGTTAAAACATTGCTGAAACTTGGACAGGAATTTTAATACTTCCATTTCTTCAATATGAAAGTAAAAAGCTCTACATTTTCTGCTAGACCAATGTTTTGATAATTTCTCATAAAACATTTTGGAACAAGTTTATAACTGAAAGCAAGAAAATTGCAGAGCTGGCATCCTTTTTGATAAAGACAGGCTGAGAGAGGAAGTACAAGACAAAACAAATATTTGAAAGCCCATTAAATATCAACATTGTTTAGATTTTATAATCTACAAACAACTTTGAGACTTTGAGAGTGCTTCTAATTGCATCAAGAGAAATAAGGTGCACTCTATAACCAGGGTAAAAGAGATATTTATCACATTTGTTGGTGTATAAAGCCTATACGCTATAAACCAAAACTTAAAAAAAAAATGAGGTATGAAGTGTAAAACAAAATCCTTTTGAGCACAGAGGTTTGCACCTCAGTTATCTTATTGTGATTCCGCTTGGTGTTTAATAAACCCGAAGTTAAGGTGCATCTATGCTGGTTACTAGGAGGTTTTGATGTACCTCCAAAAAAACAAATTTGGTCTCCATTGACAAGAAAATTTTCATTTAAAGCAGAGCTATGTGCCAAAGCATGGAAGATCTTGGATGAGTGTATTTGTAAGAAGAAGAGAGGTTGCCCGCTTCCCTTTCACCCACTCAGCTCATGCCCCAAACCCTGGTGGGGTTTCAACAGCACAAAGGGAATGGCATGCCGATAGCGAGGGAGAGTAAGGAGGACGCTGTGGTGAGGTTGAGGGATGAACCCAAGTGTCTTAGGGAAATGCAGGGCTGGCATGGTGTAGCAGGAAATGCCAATTGCAGCCTGCAGTACACTCTTGTTGGTTCCCAGCACTGTCCACTCTTGTTGGTTCCTAGAACTGCTAGTGGGGGAAGACCTCATGGCAGGAGAAGAAGACCTTCACTAAAAGGTCTGTGGAAAGCTACTATACAGGTTGTGATGCCTGTTTTCCCCACTGCAGCACTGTGCAGCTGTATGCCAGGTTATTGGCTGTTGGAAAGTTTGCTTTTCTCTTTCAGGTGCAGGTGCCCTGTGCAGAGCAACCACTACATGTTTCGTGCGTTTTTTTGGCAATCAAGGCTACGGGAGGTCTATGATCCCCAGCATACATCCGTGGTGGTTTGGAAGGATTGGGTAATTTTCTGATTGCAGGCTCTGATTTTAAAAGAATTGAATGGCACCAACTGGGCACCGTTTCACTAAACAAGGTTAACAGAGTGAAGCCATTCCCTCAGAGCTTCATCCTCACTGTGGTCTGCTCATGGGGTATGGCCTAAGTCACTTGGTTCAGGGTTGCATTTGAATCTCGAGGGTGAGGGGTGAGGAAACGTTAGGTTGGCTCACCCGACCCAAGGAGGGCAAGGATACGAGCCGCGAGCCCAGTCAAACAATTGGGAGGGCGAGGGTGATGTATGGACACTCTATTTGGGGGCAGAGGCACTAAAATAGAGGAGTTTAATTTGTCTTTACCTTCTTTCTTCAGAAAGGTCTGACTAGCTATCTTCTGAAAGAACGAAGAAATTGGACTTCCTTCAGACAGAAATGAATGGATCAGCATGATTACAAACGAAGTGATTTCTTTCCTCACAAGTTCTTTCTTGCTTTATATTTAGTCAAGCTAGAGAATCTAAAAAAGGATAATAGGGGACCATGAAGTTGAAGAAAAATTTGACAGTTCAAATCTGTGTCATAAAGTTCAGCAGCAAAACTGTGTAATAAAGTTCAGCATTAAATTCAACAAACTATATAATTTAAACTTTTCAAAATTAAAAAATACATAAAAATTTTTCAATTAACTCATTAAATATATATGGTAAAAATGAAAATCACATACCAACATTAAACATCTATTTAAAGAAATCAATATCTTGTTCAAATTTTAAAAACATGTCAGATATGAAAGCTTATATCATCTTGAAATTTGGCTTGAAGTTCGGCTAAGGTTCAAGTTCAACAAATTTCCAAGTTGCAGCGACTAGGGTATGGCATGTGTTTCAAAGGGAAAAGCCAAGGTGCAAGTCCTATAGCTAATCCTCAGACCCGGCATCTAATTTGAAGGTAGTTCCCTTTTGGGCATGTTTCTTTGAGCACTTTCCAGAGAGAAGAAACAATTGCCACTGGGTCAATTTTGTCTCTTATCCTGGCAATTTCAGGAAAAGAGTCAAACATTTTATAAAAAAAGGAGTCAAACATTTTATAGGAAAAGAGTCAAACTTCCAAGGAATTTTCTAATGTGGCAGCGTGTGAGGTTGATGATAAAGTGTGAAGCTGTGTCCCCCAAGTTCCAATCTGGTTGTGATCTGCTCCACGTACCTGCGTTTGATTTCAAAGGGATGAAGCTGGGTGCAAGTCATGCCACGATTTTGATAGAATAACTCCCTCTTTGCAATACAGCCCTTTGGGGGATGTTTCTTGAAACACAGGAATGGCAACTATTATGGGGTCAATTTTCCCTCAGTGTGCCAATACAGCCCTTTGGGGGATGTTTCTTGAAACACAAGAATGGCGATTATTATGGGATCAATTTGTCCTCAGTGTGCCAATTTCTTGTATCTAATTTCCGACTTCACTAAACTGTCATTAATAAAATAGTTCAACTTATAGTTATATTTGCTTTAAATGTCCTCTGAGACCTCAAAAATAGAACTAAAAAATTGAATTTGAACAGCAATTTATTGGGTATATGATCAGGGCGGTTGGATTTACCGTGACTAGCAGCGTGCCGCTCATGATGATCTCGTTGTTGGTCATCGGCCCCATCTTCTGCAGCTTCTCCCTGGCGAGCTTCGGCGCATCGGGGCTGCTCTTGACAGTGGGCGGGTAGATCACATAAAGAAGAAGCGGAACAACGATCAGAGACACCAGACCGGGCACCAGCGCCGCCAGTGCCCAATCCGTCCACCCGATCGTCTGCCCGATGGCACTCGCAGCAAGATTCACGCTTAGGGGATTAGCCGCCATGGCCGTCAAGAACATGGCAGAGGAAACCACGGACGTCTGGAAGCAGGTGAGCATGAGCCACGATCCCAGCTTTCGCTCCGTCCCGTCGCCGACGTTGCTTCCGCAGGCTACGCAGAGGGACTTCACGAGCGGTAAAAAGATGCCACCGGCGCGGGCGGAGACAGAGGGGATTGCTGGGGCTAGGAGCGCCTCGCTGAAAACCAGGCTGTACCCTAATCCCAGCGACGAGCTCCCGAAGAGAGCCACGAACTGGTAGGCCACGCGGTTGCCGAGCCCCGTCTTGATGAAGCCACGGGCGAAGAAGAAGGCGAGAGCGATGAGCCACGGTATCTGATCCCCGAAGGCCGAGAAGGCCGCCGCGAAGGTCAGGGTCTTGGTGAGCACCGCGGCGCCGAGACCCATCAGGGCCACGGCCCCCAGGGGCAACGGCTGCGTTATGATCCCTACGATCGTGGCCAGGAATATCGCCAGCAGCTGCCACGCGTTCCTTGTCACCCCCGCCGGCGCTGGCAAGAACCACAGGAGGACCCCGGTGGCGATCGAGGCCGCGAGGGGCTTGAGCGCTGCTCCCTGCCATGGCTGCGCCGGCGGCGCTGGAGTCACCGCCGCCGAGGAGGCGCGCGGGCTCGAAATCGGCGGCGTGTTAACGGGGCGCCGGCGCCGTAAGCCTTCTAACGGCGCGAATAACGGCCGTTTCTGCTCCTTGATTTGTTGCTGCCTCCCCCACCATGATGAGACCAGTGAGCTCCTGCCGGCGGCGGCAGCATGAGGTCGCGGGATCGAATCCCGGCATTGCAAGAAGGGCCTGGCAGGCGCCGCTGCTAGTGCGATCGAAGACAATGGCGGCGATCGGTGGTGGTGGTGGTCTGGTTGGGCGGCGAAGATGTGCGGAGCTCGGATTCCGACGCTTGAGGACGCTGCGAGCGCCGCTGAAGCCATTGCTGACAGTTTTTGGGCTTTTGATGCCTCACATTAACATAAGATTCCTCTTTACGTATTTGAATCTTGTTGGTCACTGTTGTTTTGATTACCGGGAATCCAGATTCCAGACCTTTGGGATTTTCTGACCTCAATTTTTAGTTTTTAATTAAAAATGAGAGAATTTATATATATCTCTGTACATGTGGTTCTGATGATCCAGACAAAAGAGAATATCTAAAGAACCACCGTGCATTTTATCGGATTAGGTGCAACTGTCAGAAATTTAGTTGGACAGTTACTTCAAAGCTGAAATTTCTTGGTATCCCTTTTGAGGGATGGAATTTGATGTTAATCATACAATAATTTATCTGTAAAAAATATCCATCAGAAGACAATTTGACTGTAAAACATATCCATAAGAAGACAATTTAACTTTAAAACATATCCAATATCTGTAAATCATATCCAAAACATTCCAATATCTGTAAATCATATCCAAAACATTTTTCATCATACAGTTTTGTCTGTAAAAAATATCATTGTTCATCATACAGTTTTATCTGTAAAAAATATCCATCAGAAGACAATTTATCTGTCAAACATAAGCAAACTCATCACCAAAGTCTTTTAAAATGTGTGATATGTTTAATAAATTTTACATACTATCAAATTTCATAAAATCAATTTCCCTACTTTGATTCCAATGATCCTTGAAACCCATACTTTGATTCCAAGAGATGTGAGGGTTGGGGACTATAGCTTTGAGTTGTTTATGGATGTGAGGTAGTTTGGGGATTTTATGTGTGTAGGATAAAATAACTAAAATGTCTTGCTTTTTGGCGAAAGTTTCATTAAAATCAGTCAAATTTTTTGTTTTTGAAAATTGTTATTTTCATAGTTCTGCAATTTCAGCAATTATAATTATTTTTCTTAGACTAAATACCTTATTTTAAAACTATCTATATTGTCAAAATTATAATTTAAACACTCCAAATTGTCATTTCAGTTATTCTTACTTTGCCAGATTCTAGTGAGTCGGGGCGTTTTAGTTAGCCCTTATACAACTCCGATTTTATGTTTGAGATATAAATTAAAGTTGAAAAAATAGTTATTGTGTTTGATGCTTTTTATTGTTTTTTAAAGTTGGAGAAATGTTGTCTTACTCATTGTTTCTAAAGCCTTTTCAGTTGTGACAATTTTGATTGAGAAGCTTATAGGTCACTTTAGTTACCTATTTCTTGTTTTTATTGGTATGTCAAAGCTTCGTTGTCAATCTGTCTAATTATTAGTATTGATATTGACATGTTGCTGTGCTTAATTTGTAGATAGATGTGTTATATAGATTTTTAATAAAACATTTAAAATAAAATTTTAAATTCTTATCTTGAAATCTTATCTTCAATTGCACCTATAAAGTCACTCTCATTGTATCTCTATTAATAATATATCAATGTATATTTTCATTTAATAACAATTCATTAAGACCTTATTGATAACCAAATTTTAGTTTTTTACAATTGGAAATTTACTTATGTCCGAGTCAAAGTTTGCTCCCTCATTAAGAGCATTGCTTTTGTCGATGCTATTCCTTGGAGTAAAAAATTGATGACCACTTTGTCTTCAAAGGCTCGCCATATTACGAGATTAGAAGGCAACACTATCTTTTTTATGGATTCTTGTGACTTACTATAGGGCTTCATAGATATGAGATTCAGAGATGCCTTGCCCTGTTTTTTTTCCAAATAGGAAAAAAACCTGTAACTTGTTATTTAAGGAGAATCAAAATTACATTTGTCATATTGAGATAAGAGTAAAACTTTGTCAAGCAACTGTGCAAAAGCAGTAAATAGCAAAAAAAACTATCATGTTGAAACATAGATATCATGAGGAACCCAAAGACAGTAAACTGTGGAAAGATTCCATGTCCAAAAAGACTCTAAGAATCATAAATAAACCACCCCTTCTAATAGATGCCTAGCCCTCTTATTTCATGAGATGTTTGACCTACGTCATTATTTTGTCTAGACTGACTTGTATCAAGTTGATTACTTATTACTTTTAGCGAAGCTCGAGACCTTCAATGACCAACTCGCTAACACAATGGGCAGGTGCATTAGATATCACCAATCCCTTGGTCAGTTGCTTTAGTAGTGAAGCTCTTCTTCTTGAACTTTTACTTGATTCTAGTTTAAAGATTGGTTTATCAAATTGATACTCTTGCTTTTTAGAATTTCTAACTTTGTAAATTTTATTTTGTTGGGTTTCTCTTCAAGAGTATTATAAATCCTTTTGTTGCTTTTGTTGATGGAGGAAAACCAACTTAGCTCTACACCGACGATTCAATCTACCCACCAAGGTTTTAGCTTGTCTCTTTATACATGTCCTTTGTGTGACAGCCACATCCCAACCATTAAGCCAACATGATGGATATTTAATATTTATCCTACATTAAATATAAAGTTGGGTGAACCTTTAGTTATTTCCTTACGAAAAAAAGATTAACATCCACTTTTGGTTAATGACATCCCTTTGCTAAAGAGGAAACCAACTCCTCTACAATAAAAATTGTCCCTTACACGCAAAGGTCCTGCATCAACCAAAGTCTGGACATGGGTTGTTTGCATGAATGACCATGTGCCAACAACAATGTCAAAATAGTTGTGTTAATAACCAATTAGATATCTTATTGTCAAAAGTTATTGAACACATGTAACAAAATCCCAATGACGCAAGAGCCATTTTGTTATTTTATTACCATTTCTTTCACCATCTTATTACAATAATTGATAAGATATTTCTTTCACTATCTTATTACAATAATTGATAAGATATTATTACTACATTGCAATCATTTCCATGATTGTGACAAAGGGAGTAAGTTAATTTGGTGTTAGGATATTTAGACACTCAGGAGTTAGTTAATATCAACTTGTGTAATATATCCGTTAGGGATAGTGTGTTTCTTTAGTATGCATTAGTATGCATTTGTAAATACTTAATCCGACGGTCACGATATGTTTTCGACATAGAGTGATCCGACGGTTCAACTTCTCTTAGATCAAACCTAACCTTGATCCGTGGCTTAACACCCGATTGGTCCATGATCTCTATTTAAAGAGCATGGAGGGTCATTGTTTAGTTGATCGATTATGAGAAGCTTATTTGTAACTTTCTTTCTTTGCATAATAAATTGTCCCGTAGAAGCTATTTGGCCGGGGCCGTGGAGTGTTTCCCTCAAGAGGGTTTAAACCACGTCAAAACATCGGTGTGTTGATCTGTGATCTGTTTGTGTGAAGTGGTTGCTCTTGGTGTTCGGTCCTTTGGTAGTACCCTATGTACCCGAACATGGTATCAGAGCTTTTATGAAGTGCCGCTTCCGGTCATGATCTAGATCTTAAACTGTTGTTGCCGAAACTCGAAAGGGTTTCTAGTTCTGGTATTTTTGTGCATTTCTGGGCTGTGGGAGGTGTTCCATTGCGTCCGGAGCGTCGTTTCCATTGGGAAATAGTTTTCGTTTGATCGAAAACGGTTCCCGGTTGCTCCAGAAACGCGTATTTCATTAGAGCTGAAGTTCATCTTTTTTTTTACTGTTAGATTTTTTTTGTTCGGATTGTTGCTTTCCCGTCTGCGTATGCTCTTTGCCATGCACCTTGAGCGATCTCAGCAAATAAGAAACAGAAAGGGAAAGGGTTTTTCTCGGCTGCGTATGCTCTTTGCCGTGCACCTTGCGTGATCTCGGCAAATCAGAAACAGAGAGAAAACGTATACTTTCCGGGCAAGCTAACAAGATCTAACTCCACAAGTGTGGAAAAGTTTTTTTTGTCTCGATTTGTGGCCTGTTTTGCAGGAAAAAGGGCAAGCACGCAAACCGAGCAAGAAGAGTAAAAAAAAAAAAAAAACCCTTCCTCATTCTCATATTTTACATACCTTTTAATCTAGCTCACTTGGTTCAAAGTTGCTTTATTCTTTAATAGGTCTTGAATTCAAGTCTTAGGAAGTTACTTGTAAAAGAAAAAGTGTATGCAATTTCTATTTTCAAGTTACTTTATTGTAAAAGTGCATCTCACTTAAATAATAAAAAATAAAAATACAAGTGAGTCACTTAAGTTTTTTTATTGTTGCACTATTTAAAAGTAATATCATTGTAAAAGTGAAATCACTTATTTTACAAAAGTGGTTCACTTAAAGCAACTTTTTTGTAAAGTGATTGTCAAAAGGTTCATTTTGGGAAGAGGGGGGTTCTTTTTTTTAGCTGGACATTCTCTAGCTGCCACGTCACTATTGGGGACATCTTCAACAGTTTCTTTGTTCAAGCATAACTTCATCATACAGAGTCAGTTTTCAGTGCCGTTTTTTTTTAAACCGCCTATTTTTTTGAGCTCTTCACATCCAGACTATTGGTTTCTGCTTTTACAGCCATTAATTTACAAATATGGCCGCCCCTTGTGATATTTTACTTAATAGTTCCAACTATTTCTCATGGAAATCTCGTATGGAGGATGTTCTACGAAGTAGGGGACTTTTCAGAATTACAACAGGGAAAGAAAAAGAACCCACTGATGATGATAATAAAATAAAATGGGCAAATAGATGTGATGAAGCTCGTGGATTGATTGGGATATCAATCTCTACTGATTTGCGATTCCACATATCTGGAATTGATGAACCTAATGTTGCTTGAGACAAGTTGGAAACTGTGTTTGGTAAACACAATGAAATTCGAGGTCACCAACTCGAAAATGAGTTGATTTCTTTAAATCCAAGTGACTTTTCATGCATTCAAGATTATTTATCTAAGTACAAAACTCTTAAACTCTTATGTGCAGAATGTAAGATTGAGAGGGAAGACAAACAATGCATTTATCATATTCTTTCCAAACTTGGACCTGCATATTCTGTTTTTGTATCTACATTTTACTCCATGAAAGCATCCTTGAATGCAGCTAGCTATCAAGAGCCTCGTCTTTAATCCTTTTGTGATTCCCTGATTAGAGAACAAGATAAACTCATTTATCTTGGAATAATCAACAATGCAGATACATCTGGGAAAGCCTTATTGTCCCAACAGAAAGAAAAGTCCAAGCCTCCCAAGAAACAAAATTTTCACAATAATAAGTCAAACAAGGGTCCCAAACCCTCTCAGTCAGCTGCTTCTTTAAAAAATGACAAATGATCAAAGCAAAAAGGCAAGAAGACTGAGCGTCATTGCAACTATTGCGGGAAAGATAATCATGATGAATCTAAGTGTTTCAAGAAGATGGCAGCCTTGGAAGCAGCAATGAAGAAGCACCACATCAGCCTAGATTCGTCTTCAGAATCTACCTCATGGACATGCACTTTGTGCTTTTGGTTATTCTTATAATGCATCTTCTTCTTCTACTTCAAATGAATGGCTCATTGATTCTGGAGCATCTTATCATATGGCTAAGGATCAAGCCATCTTTTCTACTATGCATGAATGTAACACCAAACAAATATTTGTTGGTGATGATAGATCTCTAAGTGTTGTAGGAGCTGGAACAGTTCCAGTAGATAATGGTCATTTTAGTGATGTACTATGTGTTCCAAGAATTTCCTGCAATTTGTTATCAGTCTATCAGATCACTCATTCTGGTGAAGGTAAAACTGTGACCTTTACACCTCACCAAGTTGTAATCAAGGATTTTAAAGATCCTCAACAGGTCCTAGCTACCGGAATTGTTGATGATATTACCAGGTTGTACAAGTTTAACAACTTTGGGTCATTACCTTTCCCTTCAGTTTTTGTTGCTCATAGTGATAACTTGAGCAAACTTTGGCATGAGCGATTTGGTCACTTAAATTATCGCTCATTGCAACAACTATGTAAAGAAAATATGGTGACAGGTCTTCCGATGGTATCTTGCAGAGATGGTGTTTGTTCCGGTTGTGTACTCGGAAAACATCATCGGGACAGTTTTGACAAACGTGCCTCTTGGCACGCCTCGGTTCCCTTGGAGCTTGTGCATAGTGACTTGTGTGGTCCTCTTCCATCTGCTTCCTTTTCTGGTTTCAAGTATTTCTTAACTTTCATTGATGATTACACCAGACGCACTTGGATTTATTTCCTAAAACTTAAGAGCGAAGTATTTAACATGTTCTTGGCCTACAAGGCCCTTGTTGAAAAACAATCTGGTCATCAAATTATTAAGTTAAGATCTGACAATGGAGGAGAATATGTTAACAAACAGTTCACTACTTTCTGCACTGAACAAGGCATCCAACAACAGCACATTGTTCCATATACACCACAACAAAATGGTGTAGCTAAGCGGAAGAACCGCACTTTAAAAGAAATGGCTAATTGTATGATCCAATCTAAGGGACTAAGTCTTCAATTTTGGGTTGAAGCCATAAATTGTGCAAATTACATAGTTAATCGCACCCCCACAAAAGCATTACAAGGTATAACACCGGAAGAAGCATGGAGTAAAATTAAACCTGATGTAAGTCACTTTCGTGTGTTTGGTAGTGAAGCATGGGCTCACATTCCGGATGAAAAACGGAAAGCATTGCAGCCTAAAAGTGAAAAGTGCATATTTGTTGGATATTCTGAAGATGTAAAAGGTTATAGACTTCTTCAACCACATTCTCATGCTATAATCATTAGAAGAGATGTTAAATTTGATGAAAATATCTTGGCCTGCAAGCCTAACTCGGCGAGTGTGCCATCTTTGGCCTGCGAGCCTGATTCGGCGTTTGTGCCTTCTTCTTCTTCTTCCAACTTCCTTGACAGGTTTCCAACTCCAGTTTCTGATGATGACAGTGAGGATGAAAATCCACCTCTGCCTGCTCATGTTCCTCCAGTTGCACCAGCACAAGTGCTTCCTCGATGGGTCCGTTCAACATGTGAAGCAGCTGGTGATCTTGCCGGTGATCCTAGAGATCAACGTCGAACACGTTCTCAGTTTCAGCGAGCCTCTTCTCTTTTGGCTCAAGTTTCCGAGAATCATGATCCAGAAACTTTTGCAGAAGCTTCAGGGAATCCAGATTGGGATGCAGCCATGGATGAAGAATATCGTTCCTTAATGGCGAACGATACTTGGGATCTTGTACCTCTTCCAAAAGGAAGAAAACTTGTCAGATGTAAATGGGTCTACAAAACTAAGTATGCATCAGATGGAAGTGTTGAAAGACTTAAGGCAAGGTTAGTTGCCAAAGGTTTTTCCCAAGTTGAAGGGATTGACTACAATGAAACCTTTGCTCCCGTCACCAAAATGAACTCCATCTGCCTTGTTCTTTCCCTTGTAGCCTTACACAACTGGGAATTCCATCAAATGGATGTCAAGTCTGCCTTCTTACATGGTGATTTACATGAGGAAATTTACATGGAACAACCTCCTGGCTATGTTCAGAATAACTCTAGCCTTGTCTGTCGCCTTAAGAAATCCTTATATGGCCTTAAGCAAGCTCCTAGAGCTTGGTATGCCAAAATGGATAACTTTCTCCTTGACACTGGTTTTTCTAGATGCCATTCTGACCCCAATGTCTATACCAAGAAAGTAGGAAACCATCTCATCATACTTGTTCTATATGTTGATGACCTTATTCTTACTGGTAGTGACCCTAAGCTTATAACCCATGTGAAATCCAGTCTTAAACAAACTTGTGAAATGTCAGACTTAGGACATTTGCATTATTTTCTTGGTCTCCAAGTTCTGCAAACCAAAGAAAGAATCTTTCTTTCTCAGTCTAAGTATGCTTGTGACCTTCTTCGTCGCTTTCACATGGAAGATTGTACACCAGCCCCTTCTCCCTTCCAGTCTGGAGTCAAACTTTCTGCCACTTGTACTTCACCTGAAGTAGATGCCACCTTGTATTGTCAGCTTGTTGGTAGTCTTTTATAGTTGACTCATTCCCGTCCTGACCTTTCCTTTGCCATTGGTCGAGTTTCCCGTTATATGCAAACACCTCATGAAAGTCACTGGAAAGCAGCTAAAAGAATACTTCGATATATTCGAGGTACAGTTCAGTTTGGGATTCATTACAGTACAGGGGGGAAACCTTTGTTGGTTGGTTTCACTGATTCAGATTGGGCCGACGATCCTGATGATCGAAAGTCTACTGTAGGTTATGTTTTCAGTTTGGGATCTGGACTTATTACTTGGGCTTGTAAGAAACAACAAGCTCTTTCTCTTTCTTCAGCAGAGGCAGAATATCGAGCAGCAGTTAATGCCAGTCAGGAAGATTTATGGCTTCGACAGATCCGTTCAGAGTTTGGATTCGAGTAGCAACAACCTACTCCACTTTGGTGCGACAATCAAAGTGCCATCAAGCTTGCCAAAGATCCAGTTCTATATCAACGCAGCAAACACATTGAGCTACATATGCACTTCATCAGAAATCTTGTTCATGATCGTGTTCTTGAAGTGCTCTTTTGCCCTACAGATGATCAAGTTGCAGACATCTTCACCAAGTCTCTTACAGAAGCGAAGTTTTCTAAACTTCGATCTATGTTAGGAGTTCAGGAACTTGTCATTAAGGGGGGATAGGCTCTAATGCCTCCTTCCTTCTCCTAATAGTGTCACTTTTGTAAATCCTTCAATCCTATCCCAAGTTGTTCTTAAGGGGGGATGTTAGGATATTTAGACACTTAGGAGTTAGTTAAGATCAACTTGTGTAATATATCCGTTAGGGATAGTGTGTTTCTTTAGTATGCATTAGTATGCATTTGTAAATACTTAATCCGACGGTCACGATATGTTTCCGACATAGAGTGATCCGACGGCTCAACTTCTCTTAGATCAAACCTAACCTTGATCCGTGGCTTAACACCCGATTGGTCCATGATCTCTTTTTACAGAGCATGGAGGGTCATTGTTTAGTTGATCGATTATGAGAAGCTCATTTGTAACTTTTTTTCTTTGCATAATAAATTGTCCCGTAGAAGCTATTTGGCCAGGGCCGTGGAGTGTTTCCCTCAAGAGGGTTTAAACCACGTCAAAACATCGGTGTGTTGATCTGTGAACTGTTTGTGTGAAGTGGTTGCTCTTGGTGTTCGGTCCTTTGGTAGTACCCTATGTACCCGAACATTTGGTAGTAAGGAGATCCTATTTTCAAGCAATTTTTTAAAGTTGAATATAGAGTGTAAAATGTTCCTGCAAACTTATTAAAAAGATATGAGAAGAGTAAAAAAATATACTAAAGATGAATGAATAATGATGATAATATTTACCATGAAGACCTTGTAAAACATTATTAAGGGGTGTTTTTATACCTTTTTATGAAAGGTTCTCCTTTAATTATTATTATTTGCTATGTTCTATTTTATATATTATTAGTATTGATATTTATTTATTTAAGTCTTATATTTATTCCTTCATAGTTATTATTTGTGTATGTAATATTGTCTTCTCTTTTAGAAATGCATTGTCTTCAAAGCAATGTTGGTTGATTTTGTTTTCATTGTGGAGAGTAATCTTAATTCTAGATTTGTTTTTTAATATTTGGGAGGTGTTTTTGTAGTAGAAGTGTGAGATTTGTGTGTTCTTTTAGCTTGTCTTTTAACATTGAGTCTTCCCAATTATAATTACAACATTTGTTCCAATTATCTTGAGGTGTATGATACGAACCGTTACACCTAAACCCCGAGGTGTTAGTGAAGGTCGTCCACTAGCATCTTAACATCCCACCACGCTCCGCAGTTCAGACTCTGGGCTGGATGTGCGCCCGTACGGTGGTGTCCCCTTTGAGCCGTATGAGCCCCGGACGAACACTGCAATGCCGACGTTGCCACCCGCTCTGTGACTTGAACCTGGGTGGAGGCTCTGATACCAAATGATACGAACCGTTACACCAAAACCCCGAGGTGTTAGTGAAGGTCGCCCACTAGGATCTTAACAGTGTAGGTAGGTTTTATGTGTCATTTTTTTTCGTTAATTGTGCTACCCTGGATGTAGGCTTATTGGCCCATTTAACTTGTAGTTCTTCCCTTACCATTTGAATTCCATAAATTGTTCATGGAAGTTTGTGGTGAGGTGCCTAATTAGTATATCAACCATTTTCCTCCTAACACCATGCCAATCCCATTGCATGGTAGAGCATAACATGCAATTTGTAGGTCTAAACTTTGTATTTGTACATAAATTTATGGTGCCTTCCTATTCCTTTGAAATGTTGATCATCAACAATTGTAATAATGAGTTCCTTAACAAGGTATACAAAAGGGTTTAGTTGTTTTGCAAGATTGATATCCATGAAATTTGTGTGTATTTCTAGAGTCTACTAGGATAGTGATATGTTTATTCTTTATGCTTCCCTTAAGTTTTAATGTTTGTGGTTCCATCCTTCCTATAATTGTCACTTGCAATATCACGGGTTTTCATCTGATATTCTTTGGCTATTACCATTATTCCTTAGATGAGGTGGAGTATATGTTGCTATAGATGGTTGCACTTCTTTTTTTTGTCCTATAACTTTATTATCAACCCTTGAATCTTCTTCCTTATGAGTCTACCTAGTGCACATGATTATTGCTAATGACACTTTCCATGTGTCTTCATCCTCATCATATCTAACATGTCTTCTTTAGTAGAAACCACTACTTCCTTCCCATGTATAATTTTGCAATGATATAAGTGATTGGATGCACATCTATAACATGGAGCCCAATTCTTCTTGCATCTACAACAATTTTTTCCTTCTTTTTCCCCTCTTCATCAAAGTCGTTGATGGATGTGTCTGATACTCTTTCAACTTTACACTACAAGGGAAACACCTCCTAACCGAGGTTGTAGCAAAGGTTTTTAGTATTTCAAGATTGGCAAAAAATGTCAAAAAACCCTCCACTACAACCTCCATTATTGGTTGTGGAGGTTATAAAGGATATTCAGTAGAACTAAAAAAAATTGGGTGGTCAAAGGTTATAGCAGAGGTTTTCTTTTTCAATGCTCTACTATATATAATGCACATTGGTGCATGTGTTTAATCATATATGCACTGGTGTGCATTTTGAATTATAAGTGCATTAGGCGTATTTCATATTATACATGCACTGATGCACATAAAATGCGTAAAGAGAGCTAGTGCGTAATTGGTATTATAAAGTCATCGATGTGTATATCATGTAAAAAACATCAGTGCATATTTTGTATTGTAATTGTAAGAAAATTAGTGCATATATTATGTAAAAGAGAACCGTAGCATATCTTTTTAAATAGAGAATCTAAGTTGAATTTGTATGCCACCTAAGTTGAATTTTTATGCCACATGGGCCATCTCTGTGTCGCTTCAACTGAGCATGAGAAATTGTTTTAGGAGGTGCATTACGATTAGATGGCAAGGAGTTTCGATGTGGAGAAGACATTGGTAGTGATACAAAATTACTTCTGTCAGCTAAAGCTCTGGCAGGGCATCGGTAGGTATAGTAGATGATGCACTACTTGTGCCATGTCCAAGCCTACCATCTAGAATCAAGAGTTGTACACTCCTCTACCTATCCCAAATCAACCTTGGGAGTCCATCTCCATGGACTACATGTCTGGGCTACCTTGAACTAAGCATGGAAATGATTGTGTATTTGTGGTCATTGATCGATTTTCTAATATATCCTTTTTGATGCCCTATAATAAGAGCATCACAATGGAGACCACTACTAAGCTCTTCTTCAAGCGTGTTTGGGGTCATTTTGGGCTCCGATGAACCATTATTCATATTGAGACAATAGGATCTTGAGTGATTTTTGGTCAAACCTACGGTTGTTGATGGACACCAGGTCAACCAAATCAAATACCTTCCACCCCAAACTAATGGACATATAGAGTTTTGAGCTAGCAACAACACCCAATAGTTTTGTTCCCCTAAAGAAAATCTATGGGGCCTCTTTAAACTTTAAAATAGATTCATATTTGAAATTGTATTCTTGATCAACCACCTTCTAAGATTGAATTTATTTTCTATCCTAATCTAGTGTAGTGTGCTCCTATGTTGTTTCATTCCTTTTCAAACTCATTGTGATTATTATAAGGCCTGCCCATACCATGCATCACTCTATTATAATCCACTGCTAAGACCGTGACATTTCAATGACTTACTCCACTAAACATGTGAGGTGCAACACAGAAAAAGTTTTAATTGCAATACAGTCCACCCGCTGGTGACCCAAAAGGTTTTATCTCGCAATATGTTGCAAACCTAAAAGGTTTCCACCCTACAACACTAAGAATTCCCACGAAGACAAAGGGTTCACCACAAGGTCAATCATCTTCAAAAGGATATAAGATTTTGATGTGTGACAGAAACCAAAACAAAGACCCATAGTAAAATAAAAAGTTAAAATCTAGTAGCCAATTGTTTAGTATTCATTTGTTTGAAAGTAAAAAATGATCAGCTGTGAGCATTGTATCTTAATGGAAATAGCGAAAGGGATCCTACAAGTTTTGAACTACCGACCATTGTCATTGTTATAGATTAAAGAATATTTATTTGTTATCCCAAGATAGTTTCACCCACTACCCATCTTGCCAATTAGCATTACCCACCAAGTAAGCTCTCATATCTTCCCTTACCCATCGTTTCTTTTAATTGTATTGAAATTTGAAAAGGATTGGGAAACCATTACACACTATTTTTCACAATGGAATTGGTCATTCCTAGGGGGGGATTTTGAAAATATATGTATATATAGAAGTTGTCTAAATATTTGATGATTTGGCTCAGACAGGGGCTTTTCATCAGAATCTGACATTTTTTATTTTGCAAAATTTGAATTTAATTGTGCTTTAATGGCGATTTTGATGGTAGAAATGGATTCAACACCATCAAAAATCCTCGAGGCACCCAAAATTTCAGAGTTTGACAGTTGTAACCATGATTTTTTGAAATTTCTGTCGGATTTTTTCAAAATAGTGCTGGAAAAATCAAAATTTTCTGTTTGAAATCGTCAAACTTTTAGACTATGTGGTATATATATAACCAATATAGACCAATCCTCCAACCCACATTTAAGAGCCAAAACCATCGATTGTTCCATCGACTATTAGGGAACCTTGCCCACTGAGTTGTTACAATGTGCATCCACTGATTCGAAATTGATACCCATTATTTAATGGGAAGAACCATCTTGGCACCTGCATATATGACAAGTCTTACTCACCATATTAAAGGATAGGCTCAAGCTCCTGAGGTCCCATTAGAATCCTTGGGATTTCAATTGAGGCCAATACCATTTCAATGAAATTCACAAACAATGATAGGTGAAATGTGAATGAAGGAAAAGAAATGCAAATGTTTTCCCCTTATATTTCCCATATATAGAAGTATTGATCATGCCTCATTTACACTCCCAACCTAGGATGTGTATACCCTCGAGCTTGTCGTTTATTTGGCTTTCAAGTCTATTTTCCTTGGTAGTGCATGTAAATCAATGACAATGGCTTACATAGTGATAGAAAGCATCAATGGCATCCTCATGGCATTCCCATTAATGATGCTAGAAACCCATTTATCAAACCAAGTTATTACTTCTCAATTCCATCCATAGGATGCCATCATTTCCTAAGCACTCACATAAATTGTCTCATGATATTAACTGCATAGAGGCCATTTGTCATGAGACAAAGCCAAAAGACCTAGGTATTCTGGTATTATTTATTTGATTTACTGTCTCACTTATTTTATATTGTGCAAGGTGTGTTCATAAACAAATGCAAGTTTTCAGCGGCCTCCCAGAGACAAAGAAAGCAAAAATAAGTAATAGTGGAAATGAGCCTAGGAAAAGAGGAATCTGTAGAACCAAAGGTAGAACAAGAGGTGATCATGATCACTGACCCATTTTATAGGGAGACTAAATTCCAAATTGATAAAGGCACCAGCTATCAATGGGGTGAAATATATTGGATGTTTAGCTAGGAGACATGCCCTAAATTTCCTTCTTGCACCTAGAGATATCAATTAGATGATAGAGTATATAAGTTAATAAAAAAATATCTCTATACAATGTAGTCATGAGACCCAAAAGCCCCCCTTATGAAGAGGTGATATCTTGGGTAATTGAACCAGTGGATGTCAAAAACATGCTAATTAAGGATGTTGAAGGAAAAACAATTATCTATTCAGCCGTTGGCACGAGACCTTCCGATATACTACCGAGTATGTGACACACCCTTCGATATATGCCAAGTACAGATTATGGTACTTGTTGGGTATGTGAAGGAGCTCGATATACTGATAAGTACGTGGAAGACTACAATACCCCCAGGCTACAGTGCTGGCAAATAACGACAGCTGCCACGCTTAACGACGCCGGAACATGTCTCTAACTTACACACAGTTACTAAATGATTTTAACCTAAGCTAGTGTTAATTTTATCTTGTATAGTTAGGTGGATGCATGAGGTGAGTACATAAATGTAAACATAATGCAATCCTCAACTACATGATAATGCACATTTTCCTTTCCTTTTCAATGAAAACTACTTAAGGTAAGGAGAGATTTTTCTTTCTTTCAAACCAAAAATACTTAAGTAGTAGCGAAAAGAAGAATTCCTTCCTAGAGTGCAATAACTTTAACTTTCTGCAATAATCAGCTAAAGAGCGCAAAGAAAATGAAAGATGCAACTAATCTTAACAATGTGTAAGACAAAATGATGAAGCACTTTTCAATTTTCAAATGCATGTGCCAAAAATGAAATTTGATAACTCAACGCTTTTCATATCTATATACAGAAAGTGAGAAGATATCTACAACACTCTAATCTTTTAGAAATTCCTAAAGAAAAATGGCAAGCACCCAAACAACTCAAAGGCACTCAAGAGAGGCTCAAAATCTACCAAATGCAATAATTATAACTCATTTCCTATCTTTTTGCACTTGAAAAAGACAGATCTAAGCTACGGAAAGAAGGATTCCACAAACATTTCCAATCAAATGCAAGACAAAGATAAGCACTTAAAAATCTTATCTAACTCAAATGCACACAAATATGAAATAAGCCTTTCTTCTTCTTATGATGATAAGACCAAGAATATCAAATGATCAAAATAAAGTAAGAAGAATATTTACATTTTTCAAATTCATGAATATAGCAAAAGAGTGACAAAATCAAGCTTTTCTTTGAACTAAAGTGGAGACAAAGAATCAATCTTCCCCAAAAATGATTGAATAGTTTAGCATGTAAGGGAAACAAGATGCATAACCCGAGAAAGAGAGGTTCAACAAGACATGGACATCCCACACTATTCAAGTCTTTAAAACAAGCCAATCACGCCAAACCAAAAAATGATCTCAAAACCTTGAGATGGGTCAAAACGACTGAAGAATGCACGATTCATGGCCCTCCCGGCCATGAGGGGGAGTTTTTTTTTCAAAAATAGAACCCATTTCGCTTAAAAATGCAAGCAAAACACTAGTTTTTACTCAAGGGGCCAAACATGAATCCAAAACTCAAAAGACCCAAAAACCAATACAAACAAGCCAAACAAAACACTGCTGGACAAAGGGGGCTCTGCCTGGAAGGTACAGTGCAAAGGAGTCTGTACACAAACCAAAACTCAAATCAGAAATGGAGAAAAGGTGCCTGCACGAAAAAAATGGCAGATCGGTGCACTCTGTGCTTATGCATAGTGCGATGTCGCAGTTCACTAGTGCGGGAAGTGCATCGACGTCACAGTATACCAATGGAAGGGCTGCAACGACAGACTAACAGGAAAAGAACAGAGATACAAAACAACACAGTGTCGCGCTGGGTACACTGACTAGGTGCGACAGGCGAGATCTAAGTCCAAAAATGAACCAATTCTCCAGATAATGAGCAATGAAATGGTCTGAAAATGAGGAGTACAAACTCAAAGGAAGGTAATTAGACTCTTCAAAGTGAAGATCTAATGGTGAAAGGGATTAAGAAGCAAACACGAAGCAAATGGCCGAAGAGATGGCTTGGAAAAGCAATCAACTGAAACTGACATTCAGATTGAAAAAACAATATTCTTCCCCAGTATGGTCGCCAAATTTGTTAACGAACAATCTACCAAAGACGGATCTAAGGCATGATCTCCCTAGCTTAATGCAAGTCTAGAACAAATCAAACAGAATATAGATCTACTTTCCTAGATCAATAGAAGTGCAAACTAGTGGATAGCTAGCTTACCTTAGATTTGCAGATCCCTTTGCTCTTTATTGATCCAATGCTCTAGCGTTGTCAGATATCCAGCTGCAAGACCCTATTGAACATATAGATACTAACAAACAATGAAAGCATACATTCATATGATTGATCTAAGTTAACAGTTAAGGAAGAAAACTCTAAACATCATCATCAATGAGACAACAATTTATGGAAAGTGTTAAGTTTTCAGAATTTACTTCAATCTGATCTAGGATCTTAACTGAGAGAACAACATGTACAGCAAATCTACAGCATATCAATCATGGACACAATAATGCAAGCACACAAGAGACACAGAGTTTACTTGGGGAAAACCATAAAGGTGAAAAACCCCAATAACTTCCTCTGAGATAGATAGAGCAATGATACAACCAGAATACAAGAGATAGTATTCTCCTAGCAGCAGAGCCTCTTCCTCCACAAGTGCGCCACTCTCCAAAGTGTGAGTGAGAGAATAGAATGTGTAAAATGAGAGAGACACACTCTCTATTTATACACTAACTTGTCTTAACCTTTACTCAACTAGGTTGGCTTCAACTTAACCACTTAACATAATGCTGACTGGGCCGACCCCCACTAGGGTGGTATAATAACCCTTTGACCCACATGGCCGACCCCCAATAGGGTGGTCTAATAACCTTTTGACCCACATGACTTATACAGGGACAACCCCAACAAGGTGGTCTAATAACCCATCAAGTATAAGTTACGACACTTACAATATAAATGACGACACTTCCGTATAGAGGAATAATAACATCTCTATAGGAATACAACCACTTCCGTATAGAGGAATAATAACATCTCTATAGGAATACAATATACATATATGTGAAATACATTCCGAAGTTACATATACATCAACACTCCCTCTTAACTAGGAAGGTATTTCTTGACACAGGTCTTCTAGCACAAGTCTTCTTCTCTGGATCATCATCACTGGATAATCGTCATCGAGTCATCATCATCGTCACTGCTACTGCTATCTCAATCAATCTCTGAATCTACTCGTCATAGGAATTTCTACATAGCCAGTCCTTTTTCATACTGGATGTAGGCCCGCCACCTGTAGGTCTTCATCATCTATGCGAATGGTCTAATAGAGGTGGCCTCTCAGGACTAATTTTATGTGCGGATGCAATACCGGAAAGAGTATCCCAGGAACATTTATGTGCCTAAGCACGACCGAAAAGATCTCCCAGGACTGATTACATGCATCTCCTCCACAATACCTTTAAAGAGAATCCCAGGAACATTTATGTGCCGCAGCACGACCGGCAAGATCTCTAAAGAGCATCCCAGGACTTATTACGAGCACACAGCTCAACCTCTTGGATCTCCAGGACTGATTACATGTGGATAGACAAAACCTTTAAAGAGCATCCCAGGAACATTTATGTGCCGCAGCACGACCGGCAAGATCTCTAAAGAGCATCCCAGGACTAATTATGAGCACACAGCTCAACCTCTCGGATCTCCAGGACTGATTACATGTCTCCATAGTAATACCTTATCCCAGGATTGATTACGAGCACACAGCTCAACCTATTGGATATCTGAGGACTGATTACATACTACATAGCAATACCGGAAAGAGTACCCCAGGAACATTTATGTACCGCAGCATGACCGGCAAGATCTCCCAGGACTGATTACATGCTATTTGCACAAACTGCCACATATCATCTCTGACCTCCAAGTATCAACCTGATACTCATGATCCAACGGATCATCATCGCATGAGGCATCATCCTGATGCCCATGATCATCCTGATCATCATCACTGCAACATCCTGCTGCATGTCATCTGGAGCAACATCCTGAAGCTCGTCATCCATGATCATCCTGATCATACAATGCATCTACTTGATGCATACAAAGTATCTACCTCATACATATCATCATACATGATTCACCTGATCATACAGTGTATCCACCTGATACAAATACAAATACATGATACATATCACCATACATGATCCACTTGATCATACAATGTATCCACCTGATACATATATAGGTACATGGTCCAAGCATCCAACATGATGCATACATACATATACATATAAATGATCCAACTGATCATATCCATCATCCAACATGATGCATATACAAAGCAGTAACTTGAGCATCGTCCTGATGCTCATCATCCATGATCCTCCTGATCATCATAATATCGTCTTCTTCAGATCATCTCATCATCCACGAATCACAGCCTAGATGCACATCATCCAGTACTTACACCACCGACATGGGAGAACACATCTACCACCATTCAGGGAAGGCTCCAGCCCTTACTTTTTCACCATGGGAGAACACATCTACCTCCATGTAAAAAATGGCTTCAGCCCTTACATCTACACCATGGGAGAACACATCTACCACCATGTGAGAATGGCTCCAGCCCTTACATCTACACCATGGGAGAACACATCTACCACCATGTGAGAATGGCTCAGTAATTACATCACGACCATGGGAGAACACATCAACCATGTCAGAAAAGCTCATGTGCATCTGCATCTTCCGGACTCATCACTTCCCTTTGGAATGAACCTCGATCTGAAGTGCACCAAGCCTCTCTCTGAAGTACTCAAACTGCACTCTGGCCAATGGATTGGTCAATACATATGCAACCTGCTCATCCGTCGCAACATACTCTACCTCAGATGTACTCAGTGCTACGCAGGACTGCTTCCTGCTGAACCAAGAGATCACACCTGATCCCATACTGAAGCAACATCCAGATGTGCTCTTCCTATTTGCAGCACTGTCGCCCAATCTGAATCAACATAACCCTGCAGGTTAAAATTTTGATTCGCTTCATACTTGAGCCCATAATCCACTGTACCCTTCAAGTACCTTAGAACATGCTTTACAGCAACCAGATGAACACTCCTCAGATCTGTCAGGAACCGACTCAATGTGTTCACAGCAAAGCAAATATCTGGTCTCGTGTTCGTCAGGTACATCAACAACCCAATCATCTGACGATACATAGAGACATCAACCGGCTCAGATGAAGCATCACATAGAAGCTTCAGATTTGATGCCATAGGTGTGGCCATGGCCTTGCAATCCATCATTCTGAATATCTTTAGGATATCTACTGTGTACTTCCCTTGACCAAGGAAGATCCCACTTGCACTCTGCCACACCTCCATACCAAAAACAAATAGTGCATCATCCCCAAGTTCTTCAACTCGAACTCAACAACAAGCTTCCGTTGCATGTCGACAATCAATATATCCTCACCTGTTACAAACAGGTCATCCATATACAAAAGTAGTATCACTGGATTGCCTTCCTCAACCTTGTAGTAAAGGTTGGAATCCGCTTTACTCTTGGTAAAGTCCAAACTGGATAGAAAGATGTCTATCCTACCAAGTTCTGCACATATATGACTACACCATTCAAGAAAGTTGTCTTGAAATCCATCTGGTGTATCTTCTATTTCATCACTTTTATATTTCTCTATGCTGCCATCTGCAACATGCTTGATCTGATAGTTCCATTTGGAAGTCACAACAGACTTCCCTTCAGCTCTTGGGACCGCATCCCAAACATCGTTCTTCATGATCGACGGATCATGGCATTCTTCCCGTATCCTGGGAACTTCAATATCTTCAATAGATAATTTTGTTGCTTGAAAAAATGTTATAGTCCTTCTTTTGTAGGTGAAGGTATACGGTCTTACCTACACAACAAGTTAAATTGCATGATTAGAAAACATCTCATAGTTTTTAGAACAAATTCTTACACATAAAGAAATATGTCATACAGTCATGCAATTATCTTAGCCAATGCTTCAATACAACATTTATCCATATTCCGTAACTTTCTAGATGCCTTCCAGTCTCTACCAGAACATTGTTAAGAGTGTGCACAACTTGTAACATGTCAGCAAAGAGGTTTCATTCTAGATAAGTAGCAATGGAATGTTGTACAGTGCCATAGGCCACTTACCCATGTATATTAGTAGTATACTGTTCATCAATGCAACTATTCTAATATGCACAATACACAACCTAATTCTAGGAACATAAGCATATACATCATTGAATAACATTATGTAAGAAATGACAATTCAAATACTTATCTTTGTATGGTTGCTAGGTGGACTCCCTCTGAATCTTTGCAACTCCATTTTGATGTGGATTGTGAGAAGTGGTCAACTCCCTCTGAATATCTGCATCCTTGTAGAAACTACTGAAGTGTGCTCCTTTGCTTTCTTGCAGGAACAACTGGAGTGTGCTCCCTCTTGATCTGTGCTTCCTGGATTACCTGTCCTTGAACTTAAATCCATCCTTCATCACTATGCATGCTTATTAGTATCATCATTGTGTTATCCTTGTAGTCTCATACATTCATTAGTATATTCTCAATACTATCAAAACACAATAATCTTAAGCATGTATAGTCATGATCATTTCAAACAGAAATAATAAGCATTAGTATTCAAGGTTTTAGGGAAGTCTTCTTTTACTCATACATATTCTTATTTGATCATAGGACTCTTCTGGTTAGTTGAATCATCAATCAAGATAAGAGATATGATATGCATAAAACCCGTGATTATTCAAACCTATACCTTCATGATTCTTCTGGTTAGTCATATCGCCAATTATGGTAAGAAACATAATATGCATACAACCATGACTATTCAAACCTATGACTTCATGAATAATCACTATCAACAACACAACAGTATAAGATCCTAACACAAGGTAGGATTCTAGCTTGATATAGTAAAAACATACCTGGATTAGCATGCTAGCTAGTTATGTCTAACATACCCGCATAATTTCTTCTGGTTCTATTCAGTGACTTGTGCTAGTAACCTGCATGTCTCATAGGTTAACCATTGTAGGACCAAGTTATATATACCTCGAAAGTAGATCTTCTATGTGATCCATGACAATGGATGAATCTTTGTCTTCATGTCACCATGATCATATGTTCTTGAAGTAGAACATGATTTGTCTTTCTTGGTGTACCTTTTATGTTAGCGAACAACATAAACCTCATACAACATCACAATGCATTAGTACATTCTTAAGTGTCAAAACCTTAATCAATGAATATCTTCTATTAAGGTGATACGACAAGTCTAGTAATTAATCAATATTGTACTGTAATGGTATGAAGACAAACATATGATAAACTTAACCATGAAACATACCTGTAAGCCATACCTGTCAAGATTGATTGTAATCTTCTTATGGAAGGCCTTAACCTCATCTCCCTCTGAAACATGAACTTCTTCACTTATGCAGGTGACCAATCCATCCTCTTCTAGGATTAACCCAATCCACTTGATTTGCAGGAACTGGATCTGGAGCTGTAATAGGGTTTGTCAGAGAAACCCCAAAAATTCAAACTTTGAATTTCAAACTTCCGAAAGGATAGAAATATGTTCCTTGATGAGTTGATCAAGCTGGTATATTCAGAATTTGAAAACTGCAAAGTTTCACTCCTCAATTTTGCCTTTGAAACTTTCGGATTCACTCCTCAATTTTGCCTTTGAACTAGGGTTTCATGAATCCCACTCTTCTACCCAATCAAAAGGTTTGATCCAAAGCTCTAAGCTTCTATTTTTATGAGGAGCTTTTAGCCGTGGTCACAAATTTCAAAAGTTCCCTTTTTTGCAGAAGCCCTAATTTTCCACTTTTCTGATCAAAGTCCCGAACTAGGGTTTGATCAAGCCCGACCTTCTGCCCAACCAAAAATTCTGATATTGGTCTCTAAATTTTGATTTTGATGAGTAGCATTCAGCCGTGGTCTCCGATTACAAAAATTCCAACTTTCTCCGAAGCCCTAAATTTCGGAAGCCATGAATGAAGGTGCTAAAAAATAATTCTATTTTGACAGAAATATGTACCTGATTGCTTATGGTGTAACTGTGAACTTTTTGATCCACAGGGTTTGAAACATTTTCCTGAGATATCTCGACCTGTTATCTTTCCATCCCAACAGGTCTGACCTCAATTGGATTCTCTTGGAGAGAGTTATGCCAAGTGTCACAACGTGACCTGTTTATGGGATAATACATGAGAGTGAACTTGTACGGCGTGCCGCGTGTCACTAGTTCAACTTCGGCCTCTGAAAATTGTTTCTGAGATAGCCCGACCTGTTATATTTCCATCCCGACAGGTCTAACCTCAATTGGATTCTCTGAGAGAGAGTTATGCCAAGTGTCGCAACGTGACTTGTTTATGGGATAATACAGGAGAGAGAACTTGTATGGTGTGCCACGTGTCACTGGTTCAACTTCGGCCTCTGAAATTTTTTCCTGAGATAGTACAGTTTGTGTACTACCTGTCACTTTTTACGAAATTTCATTTGGATCTTCCTAGCCCAAGTTATGACCTTTTTCCCAAGGTCACCTGATTTTGACTCAGATCTAGAAGAGGCAGAAACCCTATATTGTACAGATCATAAATCACAAAGTGCAACGAATTAGAGGTTTTCCTTTGGACACAAGGTACATGGGGATCTGATCTTCGACCTGTAAAAGTTTTAGATCCGAAAACTTTGCCAAAATGGATTTATAGTGAAAGTTCTACGATGACTGGTTTTTGCTATATCAAGCCCTAGCATCGCAAGTGCAACAAGTGTCATACATGTCATATCATGCCTTCTTTAAGGCTAGCTCTGATACCATGTTAAATTTTAAGAATTTACTTCAATCTGATCTAGGATCTTAACTGAGAGAACAACATGTACAACAAATCTACAGCATATCAATCATGGACACAATAATGCAAGCACACAAGAGACACAGAGTTTACTTAGGGAAAACCATAAAGGTGAAAAACCCCAATAACTTCCTCAGAGATAGATAGAGCAATGATACAACCAGAATACAAGATATAGTCTTCTCCTAGAAGCAGAGCCTCTTCCTCCACAAGTGCGCCACTCTCCAAAGTGTGAGTGAGAGAATAGAATGTGTAAAATGAGAGGGACACACTCTCTATTTATAAACTAACTTGTCTTGACCTTTACTCAACTAGGTCGGCCTCAACTAAACCACTTAACATAATGCTGACTAGGCCGACCCCCACTAGGGTGGTATAATAACCCTTTGACCCACATGGTCGACCCCCAATAGGGTGGTCTAATAACCCTTTGACCCACATGACTTATACAAGGCCAACCCCAACAAGGTGGTCTAATAACCCATCAAGTATAAGTTACGACACTTACAATATAAATGACGACACTTTCGTATAGAGGAATAATAACATCTCTATAGGAATACAACCACTTCCGTATAGAGGAATAATAACATCTCTATAGGAATACAATATACATATATGTGAAATGCATTCCGAAGTTACATATACATCAACAGAAAGAGATTATATTAACTGTATAAGAACTGGGAATACATAGAAAGGATGAAGCTACAACCAAAGCCTCAATGTTGCATCCTCCATCCAACATATCCAAGCCAAGTCTCCAAGATGGTACAAGCTTCCCAATCACCAGAATGGATCCTATCAGCATAAGGGTACCATAGACCTTCCCCCCTCCCATGGAGAGAGTGGGTGTTTATATAGGGCTAAAGAGATAGGGTAGGTTGAGGATTAGGGGGAGATGGTTAAGGGATCTTGCCATAAGGTTAGGAACCGAAATGCCACCTCAGCTAGAGCCTAGGGATAGGCCTCCACATCACTCATATTCTAGAATGGGCTCGAAGATACTCTTTTATCCAAATAACTGACATCATCGCAGGTTGCATTAGGACAACTTGCGACGTCGCATGTTGCACAAGGGCAGACTGCGACGACCTTGAAAAGTAGGTTAGTTAATCCCTCCAGTCATGGGAAACTTCAGGGATGTGTTTTTACTCTAAAATGGGTTTAGGTAAAATAGCAAAGAGTTTACACAATGGTCAAGATGACGACATTGTCACAACGGTCATGATGACAACACTTGGTCATAATGACGATACTTGCAATGGTCATGGTGACAACACTAGGTCAGGATGACGACACTTGCAACACTTGCGACACTTGTGACACTTGCACAAGGGTGACGACATTTTGGTGTAACAATGCTAAACATTGAGGTAGAATAATTATGGAAGTGTTTGCAGAATATTTTTGGGTGGAAACACAATCTGACAAAGAATATAGTCAACCACAAAGATCAGTTGACTGAAGATACTATTGAAAGCAAAGCAAGAGAGGCAAGAGGAAGACTACAACATCAAATTTGGGATCGAGACGAACATTCTATATTTGAAGATGAAGATGAAAGAAATAGACCTGAGCAGCCTAATCTGAAGCTAATTTAGTTTTATGAAATTTTTGTTAAGTGTTTGTAAGCTTGGCTCAGACATAGACCAGCAGGCATTTGCATTTATGAGATTTGCATTTTAGCAGTTTTAGAGTATCAAAATTAAGAGGGAATGTTAGGTGTTAGTAAGAATGTAACCCTTGAGATTAAGAGGGAGTGTTAGAAATAGTAATCTCATTAGTTAAGTGTGTTATGTTAGGATATTCCTATACTCCATCCTAGTCCCACCAGTATTTTGATCATTTACATTTTCAGTCATGCATGCACCTTTTAGGGTTTGCATGCATTCTAGGGTTTGCATGCATTTTGCATGCATTCCAGTCATCAGTCCAACACCTAGCCCTCAGTTAGCCAGCCCCCAGGAGCTTCTCACTATTCAGTTTTAGCCCTCCAGTTGCTTAGTGCGCCCTTCTTCCTTGATTTTAGGGAGCAACTCGCCCTTCTTCACCTACCAGTCCAGTTGTCACTCAGTTACACTCAGTTACATTGAGTTACAGTCAGTTACACTCAGTTACATTGAGTTACAGTCAGTTACACTCAGTTACACTCAGTTACATTGAGTTACACTCAGTTACACCTACCAGAGTTAGTTTGACTGATGGTTGACAGTTACTTGAGCATTGATGACTCCATTGATGATGATGAAGACTTCCAGTTGCGCTCCGATGATCATGAGGACACCTAGTTGTGCTCCGATGACACTCCAGTGATCCTTTGATCACTCCATGAAGGCTAATTCGAATTGCCACCTTAGGCATTCGAATTCCTCATGCATTGTATTATTTATATGTCCATTTGTGATTAATAATTTAGTATGACCGAAGTATTATTGCTTCTATCTGAGTTCTACTGTACCATATTATTCTGTTGCTCATTATACTGCATGTATCACTCTTCTTCTATTTTCTTGCTTAATCATAATTATTCTCTTGTGAGATACATCATCTCTTAGATCTGCTGTGAGGATTTTCACATGGTATCAGAGCATGTTGAGAGTATTGTTTATCTCCATTCTTGAGAGTTTTTTGCAGGTTATTACCAAGATTTCGAGTTCAGCAGTTGCAGCAGTTTCTGCATTTTTGCAGCAGTAGCAGTTGCAGTTATTCTATATTGTTTTTGCAGGTCTTCTACAACTTCAATGAATTTAGAAGAAATTACTCCTCTTTCTCCATTCAACTAAGATGAATGGAAACCAAGAATGATAGCATATTTGAAGATCCATGATCTCTTTGATTGCTATTTTGAAAGAGAGTTCGAATCCTCTACAAAGAAGATTAAATGGTTGAATAAAGGTGACATGCACATTGGAAGAATGAAGCTTACTATGACTGATTACATATTGTACCCGACCATCTTTGATATTGAAACTCCAAAAGAGTTATGGGCTCATCTGGATGAAAGATTCGGCAAAAAGAATGATGGATTTGGTCCAAATCCCTTCAAAAGCAAGCAAGTTGATGCATTCGCTCCACTTGATGGTCTCTCAGATCATGATGCATTCGCTCCTCCTGATGGTCTCTCAGATCATGTTGCATTCGCTCCCCTTGATGATCTCTCAGATCATGAACCAGTATCATCTCATATTGAAGTTGTTGACAAAGAACTTGCAGATTCTCCGCTCATGCTCAAACTTTCTTCTCTTTCTGTGCCAGTTCACACTCTAGATATTGCAGAAGGTCCTAAATCCTCTCTTGCACCAGAGTTTGTTGGTTTGCATCATGATCACATGATTATTTCGGAGGTAACATCAGCTATTGGAGGTAATGCATTCGCTCCTCTTCAGCAAACATCTCTTATTTACTACTATATGATCATTAGCACATGCTTTCAGACGGTTATTGAAGAATATGGCCATTGCCACCCGCTTGAGATAATTTCTCATGCATATGATAGTTTTGATCTCACTCTTGTTGGTTCAAAGGAGATCTCAAGAAACTGTTTTGAAAGTCTTAAATCTGATTTTGATTTCAAGCAAACATGTAATAGTTCTTTTTGGCATAATCTCACCCATGGTGGTTCGAAGGAGAAGACAAAGGACTATATGCACATTCAAAAATTTGATCCTACCTCAGCTGATTCGAATCACAGGTTCAAGGATCATTCTAATACTGTTGGATTTGTTCTCATCACATTCGATCTGAAGAGCAAGTACAAGCACATGCTTTTTGAGCATGATCCACTTCTTCCCAAGAAGAAGATACCTCCAGACATATGACCAAGCATCACACATGCTTGAGTTTGGAGCTTTTATTTTTTTTATGTGTGCCTTACAGTCTATTTTTTGAGGAGGGGGTATGTTTCCCATGAAATTTTCCCACTTCCTTGGTTTATTGATTGTTATTATTCATTGTATTGGGTGACCTTTGGTCTTAGTTACCAGGGCCCAGGATGGATTAAGGGGGGGTGTTAGGATATTCCTATACTCCATCCTAGTCCCACCAGTATTTTGATCATTTACATTTTCAGTCATGCATGCACCTTTTAGGGTTTGCATGCATTTTGCATGCATCCCAGTCATCAGTCCAACACCTAGCCCTCAGTTAGCCAGCCCCCAGGAGCTTCTCACTATTCAGTTTTAGCCCTCCAGTTGCTTAGTGCGCCCTTCTTCCTTGATTTTAGGGAGAAACTCGCCCTTCTTCACCTACCAGTCCAGTTGTCACTCAGTTACACTCAGTTACATTGAGTTACACTCAGTTACACTCAGTTACATTGAGTTACAGTCAGTTACACTCAGTTACATTGAGTTACAGTCAGTTACACTCAGTTACATTGAGTTACACTCAGTTACACCTACCAGAGTTAGTTTGACTGATGGTTGACAGTTACTTGAGCATTGATGACTCCATTGATGATGATGAAGACTTCCAGTTGCGCTCCGATGATCATGAGGACACCTAGTTGTGCTCCGATGACACTCCAGTGATCCTTTGATCACTCCATGAAGGCTAATTCGAATTGCCACCTTAGGCATTCGAATTCCTCATGCATTGTATTATTTATATGTCCATTTGTGATTAATAATTTAGTATGACCGAAGTATTATTGCTTCTATCTGAGTTCTACTGTACCATATTATTCTGTTGCTCATTATACTGCATGTATCACTCTTCTTCTATTTTCTTGCTTAATCATAATTATTCTCTTGTGAGATACATCATCTCTTAGATCTGCTGTGAGGATTTTCACATGTTAGTTATGTTTCGTTATTCAGTTCTACGATCGTTAGTCGGTGTTGCCTTAAACCGTCAAGCTATGTAACATATATATACTAATGTATAATATAAGATATGTAGTTCAGCCGTTTGTGCTTTGTAACTCATTTGTTATGTCTCTGCCCATATTTTGAACAAAGATATCAGCAACTTGCTCAGATGTAGGACAAAACTGTAACTCCACTTGCCCATCTTGAACCAAGACATTGATGAAATGATGCTTGATCTCAATGTGCTTCGATTTAGCATGAAACACATGATTGTTTGTCATTCCAATGGTATTGTTATTATCACAATAAAGAGTTGTTGGATGTTCTTGAACCAATTGCAGATCTCCCAAAATTCTACAAATCCATATGGCTTGACAACTGGATGTTGATGCTGCAATTTACTCAGCTTTTGCGGAAGAGAGAGCTACGGTTGTCTGCTTCTTACTACTCCATGACACAACTCCGGAACCAAGTGAGAAAATATAACCAGATGTTGGTTTTCTATCCTCCAGTGAACCAACCCAATCAAAATTTGTGTAACCAACTAGCTCAAACTTGTTAGTGGGAGAAAAATGAATGCCAAAATTGTGTGTACCACTGACATACCTCAAAATTATTTTTGCAACATGCCAGTGAAACTCACGTGGATCCTGCATGAACCGAGAGATGAGGCTCACAACATACATAATATTAGGTCTCATTGTAATAAGGTACATGAGGCTCCCAACCACACTTCTTTATAAAGTAGCATCCACTTTGGAACTTGTATCTTCCTTGGTTAACTTTTCACCAAGGGCTATGGGGGTTGCAACTGCAGTGCATGACATCATTCTCAACCGCTTCAATAAATCAGCCACATACTTGGTTTGAGAAATGGATATACCTTCAAATTGTTGTTGCAGCTCCACACCAATAAAAATGATGCATGAGTCCTAGATCTAGCATCTCAAATTCTTGTTTCATTTCTGCTTGAAATTTATCCAAGAGAGATGGGCTATTACCTGTATAAATGAGATCATCAACATAAAGGAAAACAATTATAATATCATAATTTATCAAGATGTCGGATATAGAGGGTTAGCTCTGAGGGACTTCTAATAAATCCTTGCTTCAAGAAATAACTGTCAATCCTGGCATACCAAGCACGAGGCGCTTACTTCAACCCACATATAGCCTTTTTCACCTTGTAAACAAAAAGTTCTTTTCCTAGAATTTCATACCAATAGGTTGTTCCACATAGAATTCCTCCTCAATATAACCATTCAGGAAAGATGATTTTACAGCCATATGATAGACTCGCCACTTGTGTTGTGCAGCAATAGCCAATATAATCTTTATTGTATCAAATCTTGCAACTGGAGTCTCTAAATAATCTACACCAGGCGTTTCTGCAAATCCCTTGGAAATTAATCTTGCCTTGTGTCTTTTCACAGTACCATCAACATGATATTTCACCTTATAAATCCATTTGACACCAATAACATGTTTTCCTTTAAAGGAAGATGCACTAATTCCCATGTATTGTTCTTATCAATGGCATGCATCTCTTCATTCATAACATCAATCCATACTTGTTCTTTCATGGCTTCTTCATACAAAGAAGTCTCAACTTGAATGGTACTAAACAAAGCAAAATTGGAAATGGGATTCACATCAGAACTCCTTTGATAAATTTCATTTAAACTTCGTACCTTGCGTGAAGATCTTGGACTTGATTGATAACTGAAACTATTGCTTGAAGAGGAACTTGGAGAGCTTGGTGAAATTGGTGAAATGGGGCTTGAACTTCAACTTGAACTTGTGGGGATAGGAGTAACTTGATCATCTTCAATACCCATGATAAGTGGTGTAGTTTGTTGAACTCTTTTTTTCCATCGCCATACTCCCCCTTCATCAAAAACCACATCTCGACTAATGATCCATTTCTTTTTGTCAGGATTATAAAATTTATATCTTTTTGTTGAATCTGAATATCCCACAAAGATACAAAGTTGGGATTTTGCATCCAACTTCTTCCGCTTCTGAACAGGGACATGAACATATGCGGGGCAACCAAATACATGAAAGTGAGCTACTGAGGGCTTGTGTCCACTCCAGGCTTCCTTTGGAGTGATATTCTGAAGCAACTTTGTTGGGCATCAATTCAAAATCTAAACTTTGGTTGCTACTGCAACTCCTCAATAGCAATTAGGAAGGTTTTTGGACTGCAACATGCTTCGTGCCATCTCCATAATGGTACGGTTCTTTCTTTCAGCAATACCATTCTGTTGGGGGTATAAGCTGTTGTAAGTTGTCTCTTGATGTCATGAGTATTACACAAATCAACAAAGTTCTTTGAAGTGAATTATCCCCCTCTATTTGTTCTGAGTATTTTGAGAGAATACCCACTTTGATTTTCAACCATAGCCTTAAAGTGCTTGAAGCATTCAAAAGCCTCAGATTTCTTCTTAAGAAAATAAACCCATGTGTGGCGTGACAATTCATCAATAAATGTCAAAAAAATAAATATTCTTACCCAAGGATTCCTCTTGCATATCACCACAAATGTCACTATACACAAGCTCTAGAGGATATTTTTCCCTCCATGATTTATTCACTGGAAACCTATCTCGATGCTGCTTACCAAGTGCACACCCTAAACAAACTTCTTCTCTTGCCTGCCTGAATTGCAGGAAGCCCTCTCACCATCTCTTTCTTATGAAGCAAACGTAATCCTTGAAAGTTCAAATGACCATATCGTTGGTGTCATAACCATGAATCATATATGGTTTCCTTGAGAGCATGCATCTTGGCAGACATCAATGTGAGAGGAAATAATTTATTCTATGTCATACAAGCCTTTGCTACAAGATGATGGTTATCTAATTTATCAAATATTTTGCAGCAGTTATCCTCAAACACAACCTTATAATTATTTGCTACAAGCTGCCCAATACTTAAAATATTATGATGTAATTTAGGAAGAAGAAAAGTGTCATGAATATAAGTAGTGTCTCCTTGCTTAGTTTTTACTGAAAGGGTACCTTTTCCTATTACATCAACCTCTTTATCATCTCCAAATTTGACTTGACTTCTCATTGATTTATCTAATTTGAAAAAGAGATCATATTTACCTGTCATATGATTGGAGCATCCGCTATGAAGGAACCACACATCCTTTTGAGGCTCTTTTTCCAAATTGCATGTGAAGAATGTAGAGTACTTTGCATCTTAAAATGACTCTTCAGTATAGTTGGCTCTTGACTTATTCAAATCATATTTTTTCTTTCTACATTCAGATTCATAATGGCCATACCTTTCACAATATCTACACTGGATGCTTCTATGATCCCCTGAACTTATTCCTCTTCCTCTTTTATTTACTCTTCCTCTTTATCTACCACGTCCTCTAGATGTAGAAGACTCTCCTTGAGATGTATTTTCCTGAGAAGGGGTTGTATATTTTTCTTCAATTCTGGCAGTAGGGCTTGCACTAGGTTCTCTGTAGAACGTTGCATACGCTCTTAATGAGATTACAAAGAACGTATCAAATCTGCACCTTTAAAAGTAGTTAGATCTTTACTTTCTTTAATGGCTATGACCACTGGATCAAATTTTGGAGGAAGGGATCTCAAAATGTTTTCTACAATTTTTTGCTTTGTTATGTTTTCCCTTGAGTTTTAAGATGATTCACAATGCTTTGAGTCCTAGTAATAAATTCTTGAATAGACTCAATTTCTTTCATCGTTAGATTTTCAAAATCTCTTCTAAGGGTTTGAAGTCTTGATTTAATAGAACATGTTATATTGTGTTTGAACGAAAACGCCTATTAGCGTTCATCTTAACTTGTATAAATCATACCAGAATTTGGCATTCTTCTGTAAATACAAAATTTGGTTTACCAGAAAGGTAGCGCTGCAAGATATTGTTGTATTATTATTTTTTTAAATCGTTAAGAACAAAGCAACCAAATCTAATTAAAGCAAGAAGAAATATGCGACGTTTTCATACTGATATGGAAATTGTGTACAAGATGTTACAAGTCAACATGAGTTCGTAGACATGGCAACGTTAATTATCTACTTCCACTCTCGTCAACTATGATGGCTGCGGAATGTTCACATTATCTAAAGATCTTGTTGAATTTTGGGTCTGTCTGTGCAAATTATTTTTCATTAAAAAATCATATATTAAGAAAGATTCAATACCTGCCCTTCATGAATGAATGAGACAATGGACGAAGTCTTTTGACGACGGAGTCTTTGTCGCGTTTCTTGATCTCCACGGCAGCATTTCACGAACTGACTCAGTCTATAGTTCAATAATACTTCTTTCATTCTCTTTCTCTATAAAACCAAGCAAGACACACACCATTTTCATAACCATCGGCGAGATATAGAGTTTCCAATTACTTCAATATTCATTCCATCGTTCAAGCGTATAGAGTTTCCACGTTCAACCTTGCAATACCCAATTAATACTACAGTACTCGTAGTATTGTAATTGATCAAATAATTAATGGCGAATCCAAAGCCTATGAAAACTATGATACTCTGCCTTCTATGGCTGTCTGTTGCCCTTGTCCTCACCGGCGCATATGATCCAGATTCTCTGCAAGATTTCTGCGTGGCTGATGAAACCTCTGCAGGTAAATATTCCATATTCATTAATTTCTCTCTCTGCAAAATCTTGCTTACTGTTTTTCTTTTCAGAACTAAACATTAACTATGATTGATCTGTTATTGATATTACAGATAGTGTGAATGTGAATGGATTTCCGTGCAAGGATCCCAAGACGGTGAAGGCCTCCGACTTTTTGTTTCAAGGGCTAAGGAGTCCAGGCTCCACTAACAATATGTTTGGGTCCCTTGTTACAGTGGGGAATGTAGACAATTTTGCAGGGCTGAACACGCTGGGAGTATCAATGAACCGCGTGGACTTCGCTCCTGGTGGCGTGAACCCTCCTCACGTCCATCCGCGTGCTACGGAGATAGTGTTTGTGGTGGAGGGCAGCCTTCTGGTCGGTTTCATCAGCACCAACAATACATTGTTCTCTCAGAAGTTAGAGAAAGGAGATGTGTTTGTGTTTCCGAGGGGATTGGTGCATTTTCAGCAGAACATCGGGTCTTCCTCCGCTATGTCCATCACTGCATTCAACAGCCAGCTACCCGGAGCCCAAGTGCTTCCATTCTCTTTGTTTGGGTCGACTCCTCCAATTCCAGGGGATGTGTTGGCCAAGGCGTTTCAGATCAGCAACGACGTAGTCAAGAAAATCAGTTCTAAATTTGCTCCTTCCAACTAATTTTTTTTTTGTATATCCACTACTCCGCCTCGCCTATTGAAATCGGGGTATATTGTTCAAGCTAGTTTCACGAATAATGCCTTAGTGGCTGGGTTTGTTATTCAACGTAATTTTTTATGAATAAATAATCGAAGCTGTGTATGGCTTTGAAAGATTTTCGATCATTATTGGTGTTTCTTGAGGCTGATTTGATTTAGTGTTGCCAATAATACTCTTCATCATGAATCTGATTTGATTTGCATAGATTTAAACGTTATTAAAAGAATAAAGATGGTGGTTGTGATTGGAGTTGTATCTAAATGTTAAAGTATCAGTATAGATTTATTTTAAAAGGAATCTACTAAGAGTCTATAAGAATCAAATCTGTCTAGTTGTAAATAGTTATTTAGAATATAAATGTTGAGGAAATTTTTTAATTTATCTAATTTTTGTGTGTATGTATATATATGTGTATGTATTTTAAATCTAATTTGAGCTTATATATTACTTTTAAAAAATAATACAAGAGTTACACATCCACCTATTGAGCTGTAGAATGGTTAGTTCGACTTAATAATTTTTCAATTTTTATTTAAAGTATTATAATTTAGTGTTCAACATTTATTCTTATTTTCGACTATATTTTTATAATGGTTAAAATCATATCCAATTGTATTTTAATAATTGTAATAAACTAATAATAATAATGTATGCTTATAAATTAATAATAGTGTTCCACATTCGTATCAGAATTGTAGCCTTGTGTGTGCCTTATCAATACTTTATGATTATTTGCACATGTTAAGAAATGATATTTATGATCATTTGCACAGGTTAAGAAATGATATTTACTTCAATAGCTTATATTTACAGAAAGAATTTACTTCACTCGCTTGTTATTATGTTATTATGTGTACTATATTATTTTTTGGTGTTTTAGCTATTTAATTTATATCATTTAATTTAATTTATGTTTTATATTTTATTACAGAAAAACTTGATTATCACCATAATTTGAGCTATTCCTAGAGTTTGTTGGAAGAGGAGAGGTGTCATCTTGGGATGTCTCTATTGTGACAATTGTCCTTTTTGTTTGCATTACTTCATCGTATCGCTGTGATTTTTGCCTTTTATCAAACATTACATCAAAGTTGAATATAATCACTTTATGTGGTATTGGTTTATATAAGTTATCATTTGCTATCTCCTTAATGTAGCCAACAATAATATTATTCACTTTTATAAGCAATTTTACGTTGCTTCACCATGGGAACATTCAAATGCAACAAAGTAACAAAACACTTTAAGATGAGTCACACTTTTGACTTATTGCCACTCCAATCGTGTCGTGGAATCATGCCACTCACATTCTTCATAGGACATTTGTTTAATAAGTAAATTCAAGTAACTACAACTTCCACTCTAAAAACATTGAGAAGATCCTTAGTGGTAATCATAATCCACATCATTTAGTGATGGTTCACTTTCCACTGCACCTTCCTTGCCATTGTTTTCCCAATACTACAATAGCATGTTGTAGCATCATAATTATAAAAAAAAAAAAAAAATTCAAGTTTGGATGACACAAAACTTGACTCTAAAGGGGGTGTTGTGATTTGTGTCAACTCTACAACATTTTTTTACAGATTTCGTATAAGGTCTAATTTTAGTTATCAAGAATACGATGCAAAAATATTTCTTGCATAACGTTAACATCATCTTGTGTCGCATATTATTGTAAACTCACTTGTAAAGTCACATTTGCACACCATTTGCATCATGTTTGCATTAGAATCATATGTGTTGCATTACTTTAGCAGCATAGTGTGTTGATGTGCGAATTGATATTTCATATGGGATATCATTTTGTGCCATATATTAGATCTTGATAATGTCAAAATATGAAAATATGAAGCCTTTTAATAATTTTGTGTCAAGTATGCATCTTAAATTAGTAAATTATTTTACATCACTCTTGCATCATGTTAGCATCACATATATGCTTTATTATTTTCCAATTTTACATCATATTACATTACTTATGCACCATGTTAGCATCAAGTCTACATTGTTATTATTCCTTTTGCATCATATTATGAACTTTTAGCATCATAGTAAATACACTTTGTGTCATCTTAATGTCAAAATAATGTCATTTGGTGTCAAAGTTGCAACACAATTATTGTTAATGATTTAATTTTTTTTATTAATTTAAATATTGTTGATTATTTTGTTTTGATAGATGGTTTTTAATGAAAACAAATCACTAGGAATTAAAGAAATAAATGAAGTGTCAAGATGGTGAGCTTGCATCTCATTGTGCTACCAAATATGGTTTCCAACTTTTCCCAAGTTGCATCTAGTCTATCAATACCTTGAAGGTGAAACCATAAATAATTAGATATGGACATCATGATTAATCCACATGGTTCATCATTTTTATTATTCCAAAGTTTGAATTTCTTTGAGGCATGAGTGGAGGAAATTTATTTTGCTAAGGTAATCTGATACAATCCTTTACTTCATACTACATCCTTGTTATAGCATTATCAAGCCCATTATTTCCTAATAAGTGTTTGTATCCCTCTAAGCCACTTAGATAATTGAGACTCCTTAAAAACCAAGTACTTATTGATTCCCACACATTTCATTTTAGAAACATGTGGGGGAATCTTAAAAATTGTTTTTTTTATTATAATAAAGAGTGCATTAATTGTATGTTCCTAAGTAGTTCTTATGTTGTCTAGACACCTTTACATGGTTAAGATCCACAAAAACCACCTTAAATATTTCCTAATAAGTGTTTGTATCCCTCTAAGCCACTTAGATCATTGAGACTCCTTCTTAAAAGCCACTATTTCCTAATAAGTGTTTATATCGCTCTAAGCCACTTAGATCATTGAGACTTCTTCTTAAAACCAAGTATTTATTGATCCCACACGTTTCATTTTAGAAACATGTTGGGGAATCTTAAAAATTGTTTTTTATTATAAAAGAGTGTGTTAATTATATGTTCCTAATTATTTTTTATGTTTTCTAGACACTTGGACATGGTTAAGATCCGCACAAACCACCTTAAATATTATCCTCAAGAATAAGTGAATTCCTTGAGGTTGGGAAGGGCACCTCATGAACATTATACCTACATATTGGAGGAATTGTGTATAATATGAATAGGGTTTTTACACCCTAATTTTAAATAGCTCGACATCATGTTTCTGACTTCTTTCCTTTGCAATATTCAACTTAGGATTCTAATGCTCTGAATTATCCTTCCCCTTCAAATTGGAGAAGTAGTTGAATATTGGGTGCTTGTTAGTGGCACAGGCTGGAGGAACCCATGATTCATTGAAGGAGGTATCACAATGGATAGTTAGGTTTATTATTTATATTTATATTTATCTCTTAATACATAGAAGATATCTCTTATTCCCCCCCACCCCCAAATAATCTATCTTTAATTTTGCATGTATTTACTTGTATTTTGGTGGAGGACTAGCCATATCTTGAAAGTTAGTTATAGATATAGTTATGAATTTGGCTTAGTTACTAATTGTTGAAATTATGAGTTAGAACAATTTGGGAAAGGTGCTTTGTGTTGTCTTGTGTTTATATCTCAAATAGGAGTGACTTGGAACCAAGAACAAAGCTTGGATTAGTGCACTTCTATCAAGGAGACTAGTTATTTAATTTCAAGGTACCTTTATATCAATCTCTTCATTGCGAGATTCTTAATTTAAATATATAAATAGGAAATTAGATTTTGTTATCTTCATTCTGACCTATTGACAACCTAACATTTTATGGGAAGGTATTATAAAATGATTTTTTTAGGATCCTTCGAAGACATAACAATGTACATGTGGTAAAACATTCTTGTCCTAGTTCATTATAAGTTCATAGTTATAGTTTGTACAATATAGGGTTTCGACTAGTCCAAAAAGTACTCTCAACAGGTGTTCTAGGTAAAATTGTTATGCTTGAATCTCGAGGGATCAAAATTGAGTGCAACCTATTTCATTAGAAGGGTCGATATAAAGCATATATTTTGTGGTAAAAATTTCAAAATAATAACAAAAAAATAGCAAATGTGTTAGTTCGTACAAGTTAACTCTCCTGAAAGGGACAAATAAAACATGATTTGGGAAAGTTTTCATAACTCTCTCTTAGCCCGTCAAAATTGGTGTAGACCCATAGCATTGCACATAATACATACTAGGTTACTTCAAGATGAAATTTTGGACTCATAGGGACATATAGTTTAGAGTTAACTTAGGAGAGAGGTCAGCTAGCAACACAACCTATAAACCAGGGTTTCTAAAGATATGTTAATTTCAAAATTGCATACACCTTGATTGTAATATTTGTCTTGGGTGATTGAAAAGGTGTGATCAAGGGAAAATAGAGGAGAATTATAGGTGCGATATTATTTTTTTCTCACATGGAAAGGGATTTTACAAGAAATATTACACCAATTAAACCTCTAGAGAGCTCAAGCATTAGTCATGAACAAAAAATGAAGAAATGTGTAACCGACTATCCAATTTGGAGGACAAAGTTAAGGAATTGAATGATAATTTAGTGACCCATCAATTGTTGAACAAACAAAAATGATATAGAAAGTGTGTTGGAAAGGAGGAGCAATAAAGAGTATCTCAAAAAGATGGCTAATAAAAAGGATATTGAAGTTATGAAGAGGGTAATTCTAAATGGGATAAAACATCTCTTTCCTCACAAGTCATCTCTTTAAGAAGATGATAAAGATAGCCAGAGGGAATTTTCACAATCACAACTTGAGATATTGAAAAATAGTTAGAGAACAAGAGGTTTGAGTCCCCGACAATTGATCATTCATCACTCCATAATCCACATCGTCATGGGTTCAACTCTTAACCAAAGAACCATTTCATTCCTAATATTGATATGAGAAATTTTGGTGGCAACGATCTAATGATATGGATATTCTAGATGGAGCAATTATTTGACCTACGCGAAGTGCCAACATTGCAAAAGTTAACTCTTACATCATTGTATTTAGAACCTGGTCAATTTGTATGGTGCCAATTGATTTGCAACCGTAAAAAGGACTCTATTATTTGTTGTTTTATATGTCCCAACATAGACCCATCTTAAACCTGTATCTATCAAACACCGAGAGGGATCCAATTTCTTGAGGTGTATTTCTTTTTTTAAATTTAAACTCAAGAAATTTGATATCTCTTGATTGATAGATCCGGGTTTAAGTTTTAAGTTTTTATTTTATAAACGAACATCGATATTTTAATTACTTTTCATAATATTTTATTTTATGAGCCAACATGGTTTTTTTTAAATACTTTCCATAATTTTTTTTATTTTATGAGCTGACATGAATTTCTTAATGGCCGACATAATATGATACTTCACTTTTTACTATCACTTTTTACGTTTTATTAGATGACATGAATTTATTAATGGCCGACATAATATGGTACTTCACTTTTTACTATAACTTTTTATGTTTTATTAGGTGTAAGGCTACATGTAACGGGACACATACACATTACAAGATCTCCCTCATATTATCATTTTTTACTTTTTATGTTTTATTAGGTGTAAGGCTACATGTAACGGGACACATGTAATGGGACACATACACGTTACAAAATCTCCCTCATATTATCATTTTTTACATTTTATGTTTTATTAGGTGTAAGGCTACATGTAACGGGACACATGTAACGGGACACATACATGTTACAAGATCTCCCTCATACTAGGCTGTAGAGCACCTCTCGGTGCAATAAATGAATTGATAACACATTATGGGGATATTAAGAGAATTACACCTTGTTTATTGAATTAATAAATCTCTAGAAAAAAAAGTCTAGTTATCGAGCATATTAAGTAGTTTCAAAAGTTATGTCATAGAGTGACTACCAGTCCAAAGGATAATTTGTTGGATCTCTTTATGAGCACTTTAAAGGACGAAATTCAACATGAGGTGTGTATATTTGAACCTAAATAATTAGAGAATGCTTTTAGTTTGGAAAGGAAATTTGATAGTAAAAATATGGCTACTAGAAGGGTTGCTACTAACAGTTAGAAGGAGAAAAGGGACTATGTTTCATTTGTGATAGAAAATATAGTAAGGGGCATAAGTGCAGTGAAGAGAAATTAGTCTACATATATTTTGAAGAGGAACAAGATCTAGAGTTGGAACAATCTCAAGAGGTATTTATCCAAGATGCTACTCCAACCATATCTTGCCATGCATTGTTCGATATTATTACTCCTTAAACTCCCAAGATAGAAGGATATATCAAAAGCAAAAAGGTAACAACATTGATTAATTCTAGTAGTACCCATAGCTTCATTAATTGCAAATTAGCCAAATTTCTCAATAATTTTCTTTATACATCCAACATCATAATTTCAAGTAATGATTGTAGATGGAGGTACTATAAATTGTTAAGGAAAGTGACATAGTATTAATCTTAATACATGGGACTATTTATTGGATAGACCAATGATTGTAATCCCAAAGGGAAGTGTGTTGATGTTGTGCTATAGGTCTAGTGGCTATTATAACGAGGAACAATGGATTTTAATTTTAAAAAAAGCCACGAGATTCTTCTCAAAAGGAAATTAAATTGAACTCAAAGGTATTCTAATGAAACCCTCTAAAGTGATAACCTCTAACATCATGACAAAATTGCTACAAAGGGGACACCCTATTGTAATTGCACAATTATGCTCACTAGATTTTCAAGCATCTATAACCTATATTCTAGTAGATATCTAAGAATTTATTGACAATCATTCCAGTGTATTTGGAGAGATGCCTAAATTTATTCGACCTACTCGAGATCATGACCATGCTAATCACTTACAACCAGGAAGTGTACCACCTAGCGTTAGATGCTACATGTACCCATATGCACAAAAGAGTGATAATGAGAACATGGTTCAAAATATGTAGATTTGGGCATCATTCAAACAAGAAAAAGTGCTTTATCTGCACCAACGATGATGGTTTGGAAAAGGAAGCTTCATGGCATATGTGTCCATATTATAGAGATATCAATATGGTGACCATTAAATATAAGTTTATTTATCCTATCAATGATTAACTATTAGATAAATTACAAGGAGAAAATATCTTTACCAAGTTGGATCTTAGTTCTGGCTATTATCAAATCAGAATGAGGAAATAATACATGCTAAAAATATCCTTCATAACACAAGAAGGTCATTATTAATTTTTGGTGATTCCATTTGGCCTTATCCATTAGGGGAGTTTTGAGGTCTAAAATGGGCCTCCTAAGGGAAATAATAAAATAAGAGTTATAATTATAAAATAGCAGTTCTAAATTTTAGAGAGAAAAAATAAAAACTACTTTTTCTTCTCATATTTTTGACATATCTCCTTAATGGTTTACCCAAATTTCAAGTTTGGGCGCTCGTTGGATGCGGATTTTAATTACGCATCCAACCCATAGCCAAACTGCATACTTTCTGAGGCACCCACGACATGAAAAAATGAAAATTTCAATAAATAAAAATGTGAGGTGCCTCAGAAGTATGCAGTTTGGCTACGGGTTGGATGCATAATTAAAATATGCATCCAACGAGCTCCCAAACTTGAAATTTGGATAAACCGTTAAGGAGATATGTCAAAAATACGATAAGAAAAAGTAGTTTTTTCTTTTTCCCTCCAATTTGTTTGTAATTTGTTTTACAAATTTTACCCTTATGGTTGACATCATCATCTTGAATCCTATTGGTTCTTATAAAGTGAATTTTTATGGTACATTATTTGTTTTGAGGCCCATTTTTTACCTCAAAAATCCCTAATGCATTACACCTTCCATGTTTCAAATATTGATGAATTATATTTTTAAACCCTTCCTCAGAAAATTTGTGTTAGCATGTTTTGATGATATACTAATCTATAGAAAATATTGGGAAGATCATGTACAACATGTTGACATCGACTTAGAACTATTGGAGGAGCATGAACCATATGCCAAGTCTTCTAAGCGTGCCTTTGGGATTCAAGAAGTGGAATATTTGGGTCATATTGTATCTCATGAGAGCATCAAAGTGGACCCTAAAAAAATTAAATCTATTATGGAATAGCCAATTCCTAAAACCTTCAAGAATCTTATAGGATTCTTAGGATTGATAGGATACTACTACAAGTGCATCAAGAATTATGGTGAAATAGTAGCACCTCTAACAAGGTTATTGAAAAAGGAGACATTCTCTTGCACTCAATATATAAGAAACCAAACATTTTGAAAAACTTAAATTGGCTATGTGTACAACTCCTATATTAGCCACTATTGACTTCACATAAATTTTTATTATGGAATGTGATACTGCAAAGCATTGCATTGGTGTGTTTTTATTGCAAGTATGATATCCCATTGCCTTCGAAAGTTTCCAATTTAAAGGAAAAAACTTATTCAAACAAATTTAAGAAAAGGAAATGTTTTCCATACTGTATGCATTTAAGAAATGGTTGTCTTCCCTAATAGGAAGACACTCCAAGGTAAGCCTAAATCGTGACAATATTAGTGTTGGTTGTGGAGAATGATTATCTTCCTAATTCATAGGATTGCTTTAGCCATGTTTGGATCCAAGTACATGATGGAGGGATGTGGGGGGACTTAACCCCTCACTATTGTCGCTAGGGGGGTCCAGGGTGGGGAGTAAACAACCTTTTGGATCCCACCCCTTGCCAAAGGTTCAGTGGTAGTTCCCCCAAATTAATGTTTTGGAAAAAATACCTTGTAAAATGTTGTAATTTCACAGTCAATCTAGATTGTACATCATTAGGTTATAGATCTGGCAGTAGAGATTATGTTTCTATATTTTTTCCCTAGAAGGAAACCCTCTTTTAAAGAGGCCATTGTATTATAGGTGGTGAGAGAGTGTGTGAGAGATACCATGAGAGGGTGAAGAGGAGGTTGTAGTAGATGTTTTACGGGTCGTATCCCTTCATTTTGTTGGATGGAATAAAAGAAATGATTAGTTCTATATCTGTGGATGTATCCCTTATTGCGTCAACCACATGTATTGGCGTATCTCTTGTATTGTGATCCGTATGTGTTTTATTTCTACATTAATTTTTATTTTATTGATCCACGATCATGTTTCTAACAATTGCTATTAGATTCGAAGGTCTATTTGGATGATAAAATCACATGAAAGGAGGGCTCCTAGTTTGAGTGAGAGAAATGGCAGAAGAATGAAATTTTAGGGTCGAGAAATTTAACGGCCAAAACTACCATCTACGGAAGATGCAAATGGAAGACTATTTACATCAAAAGGATATTTTCCTACCGTTGGGTGAAAAAGTAAAAAAATTGGTGATTATGAAGGACGAAGAATGGGAGGTTCTTGAAAAAAAGGCACTATGAAAGATCCTAGTAGCATCAGTGGATTTCAACATTTCAAGAGAAAAGGCGATGGAAAATCTAATGAAGGAATTGGTTAAACTGTATGAAAAACCCTCAGCCTCCAAGAAGGTATTTCTAATGAAGTGATTATTTAATATGAAGATGTCAGAAGGTGGGTCTATTTTCAACCATTTAAATGAATTTAATATGGTTCCTAATTAGTTATTTATGTAGGAGTGAAATTTGATGATGAGGTTAGGGCTCTTCTAATCTTTTGCTCATTGCCAAAAAGCTAGAACAAATTGATCATGGTTGTAAGTAACTCTTTCTCTATTTCAAATACTCTAAAATTTGATTATGTTGTTGGAGTTATCCTTAACGAGTACATGGGACAAAAATCACATGTGAGACATCAAGTAATGTGTTGATTGTGGAGAATAGGGGAAGACAAAGGGAGAGAGGAAAGAGACTAGGAAACCGAGAGAAATCCAGAAAGGATAGATCCAAATATAGACTAGGAAAGATAGAGTGTTGAAATTGCGTGAAGAAAGGATATTAGAAGAAAGATTGCAAATATCTAAAGAAACAAGGATATGGACAACAAGAGAGTAATCAGGAAGCAAATGTAGAAGGTGGTGTGTTACAATATTATTTAATCCTTTATTTAGATAATATTATTGATTCTTGGGTATTGGACTCAAGGGATTCATTTCATGCCACACCCCATTGGAGATATTTTCAAGATTACGTTCAAGGTGATTTTGGGAAATTTTATTTGGATGATGATGAACCATGTAAAATTGTTGGGTGACGCAAGGTACCTTATGCAATAAGGTTCTTGCTTAACAATACACACCACACACACGTTTACATAGACAAGATGCAAACAACATGACAGAAGCTAGCTTATATTACTTCTCTGAATCGGTTACAATGCAACTAGAAGGAACGAAATAACTACCTAAATGTTGGCCTTAGTCGTTACAATACGGCCTTAGTCGTTACAATACAGAAGTAACTGTGTGCTATCTCAGTGTGTCTACCTCACCCTCTCCTGGTTTACTGTGGAACACTGAGCTATGGATCGATCATCTTGTCTCTATAGATGTGTGACTTTCCTATCCAATCTACCAGACTTCTCTCGTGCTCTGTTCTTCCAAGTGATCCAAGTGATCCCTAAGCTTCCTTACCTTCTACTCTGCTTCTGTTGTTCTTGAGATCACTCCGATCGCCGAGACACGCATCCTATGTTTGACAATCTCCCTAGATCCTACATACCTGCAACTGTCAGCGCCCCAACCATGCTGCACAACCTCTGCCTGTGACAACATCTGTCATGTCTTCACCCACCTGCAATAACTTCCATTAACTTCCTTAGAAACCCCGAATTGTTTCCAAATACTCCCCTTGACTCCCATGCGTCCTTCTGACAGGATACAGTAAACCATCACGTCAGCCATACTATATGTCAGCTTCGACTTACACGTAAGCTTCCTTCTCACTCTTCAGGATTTGCCAATCCACCCCTTCCTCCTCGCTTGGATAATGCCTAAACCTGTCGGAGTCATGGTTCGAAACATGTCAACCATCGATGCTCTGCTCCTCCCATCGTTTGTCGACCACAACATGTCGACTCTCGACTCTCCGTTGTACCTGTCGGTCGCATACCCGATCGCTCCTACTAGACTTATTGACTTCGACAAGTCAATCCGCTCTTCCACCCCAGTGGTCATCAGCACTCCCTCTGGTCGGTCCTCGTCATGTCGATCAACTTCGACAACTCTTCCTAGGCCCCGATGCTCCTACATCAGACTCCCCGGGTGAGAAAGAACTCGACTACTCCGTCAGTCTCCTGAACTCTTCTTCAAAAATCCATGTCGCCTACTTCAACTCATCATCCTTCCATCGCACTAAGTATTCCTTCTTCCATGAAATGCATGTATGCCTGACTTCTCGTTCTTCTATCACTTCTGCGATTTCTTCCTTCTGTCGATCTAGAATTTGCTCTGTCCAGTCAATATTTGACACTTCTTTGCTTAGATTGCTCGAACCTTCTTCGAACTTGTACAGATCTGAGACATTGAACGTTGGTGAAATGCTCAAGTCATTCGACATCTCCAACACATAAGCGTTGTCCGAAATCTTCTTTAGAATCTTACATGGTCCAATCTTCTTCAGCTTTAGCTTGTTATATGTCCCTATCGAAAATCTTTCCTTCCGCAAATGTGCATAGACCAAGTCTCCTTCACTGAATGATTGTAGTCTCTTCTTCCTTTCAGATCTCAACTTGTATGCCGCATTACTCTTTTCTATGCGTTTTCGCACATCTTCATGCACTTATTTCATATGCTATGCAAATGATTCTGCATCTGCGTTTTTCTTGGTTTCTTTCAGTAACTCAACCAAATCCACCACTCCATGTGGGATTCTTCCCTGAAAAATCTAGAATGGGCTCAAACCTGTCGATCGATTCACAGAATTGTTGTATGCAAACTCTGCTTGCACCAACACATTTTCCCATTGCTTGGGTCTGTCGGTCGTCAAACATCTCAAAAGGTTTCCCAAACTTCTGTTCACCACCTCGGTCTGTCCGTTTGTCTGCGGATGATATGACAAGCTAAACTGCAACCTTGTGTCTAGTTTCTTCCATAGGGTTCTCCATAAATGTCCCATGAACTTGGTATCTCTATCCGAAGTGATACTCTTCGGCAACCCATGCAATTTGACTACTTCCTTGAAGAATAATACAATGCCTGTGGCATCACTTTTCTTCCGACATAGGATAAAGTGTGTCATTTTTTAAAATCTATCGACTACAACAGAGATTGAGTCACTCCCTTGCTGCGTCTTCGGCAATCCTAGCACAAAATCCATGCTTAGGTGCTCCCATGGGGTATCTAGTACAATTAATGGTGTATACAACCTCGTGTTCTTACTTCTTCCTTTTGCCAACTGACAAAATCTACATTGTCGAACCCATTTTCCGACATCTCCTGTCATTCCTGGCCAATAATACTTCTCTTCGACCAATGCCCTGGTCTTGTCAATGCCAAAATGACCTGCTAATACACCACTATGCAACTCTCGGATTAGGTTTTCTCTAATTGATACTCTGGGAACACACAACTGATTTCCCCTGAACAGATAGCCTTCTTGGATAAAATAATCCAAGTATAGAGTTCTGTCGACACTCCATCGTTCACGACAAGATTCCCATGCTTTCAAAAAATCCTTGTCGGTCTCATACTCTGTCTTTACCGACTCTATTCCTGTTGCCTGAAGTGTCGTCATGTTCAGCAATGTAACTCTTCGACTCAGCGCGTCTGCAACCTTATTTGACTTTCCCGACTTATGTCGCAACATGAATGTATATCCCTGAAGGAATTCGACCCATTTCATGTGCCACTTGTTCAACTTGGACTGAGTATTCAGATACCTCAATGTTTGGTGATATGTGTATAACACAAATTCCTTGGGCAACAAATAATTCCTCCACTTCTTTAATGCCTGGACAATAGCATAAAATTTCTGGTCGTAGACAGAATATTTCCTCTTCGCATCATCCAATTTCTCACTGAAGAATGCAATTGGTTGGCCCTCTTGGCTCAACACTGCTCCAATTGTCATTCCACTTGCATCGCAATCGACCTGGAAAACATTGTCGAAATCTGGGAGCACTAACACTAGGCTCTCAGTGACTTTTTCCTTCAACTTGTTGAAAGCTCGTTGGGCTGCTTCCATCCACTTGAACTCTCCCTTTTTCATGCACTTTGTCAAAGGTGCACAAATTCGACTGAATCCCCGAATGAACTTCCTGTAGAAACTAGAAATCCCATGGAAGCTCCTTACTCCAGTTGTACTTGTCGGTTCCGGCCAATCCAATATTGCCTTCACCTTTTCTGGGTCCATCACCAACCCTTTACCTGAGATTACAAATCCCAAGTACACCAATTATTCCTTCACAAAGAAACACTTTTGCGGGTTCACTATCAAATTCTCTTCCTGCAACTTTTGTAATACCTGCTGAATATGCTCTAAGTGTTCTGTCTTGGTTCGACTGAAAATCAGAATGTCGTCTAGGTAGACTACAACAAAATTTCCTAAGAATGGTTTCAGTACTTCATTCATTAACCTCATGAACATACTGGGTGCATTAGTTAATCCGAATGGCATGACTAACCACTCATACAACCCTTCCTTTGTCTTGAATGTTGTCTTCCATTTATATCCTTCTCTAACCCGAATCTGGTGATAACCACTTTTCAGGTCTATCTTCGTGAAGTACTTCGCTTCACTCAAGTAATCCATCAAGTCGTCCATTCTCGGCAATGAAAACCGGTACTTGATCGTGATCTTGTTTATGGCTCTGAATTCTGTACACATCCTCCATTCTCCACCTTTCTTCACCGCTAATAATGTTGGTATCGTGCACGGAATCAGACTCTCTCTAATCAATCCTCTGTCCAACAACTCATGGACCTGTCAGTTGAGTTCCTGACCCTTTGTTGGACTCATCCTATGTGGTGCTTTGTTTGGAAGACTCGACCCTGGAATAAAGTCGATCTGATGGGATATGCTCCTTGTCAATGGCAATCCTGTCGGTGTCTCATCGACCACTATGCTCCGAAACTCTTCGAGCATCTTTCCAACTTCGACCAGAATCTTCTCCTCCATTGTCGTATTCTTGACACATGGTCCTTTCGGAATGATAGCATAACACCCCGACTTCTTTTCCTCCTCTGCAAGGAATTCTTTTGCTGAACACATCATCACTTGCTTCTCCCAAAAGTTGCTCTCACTGTGCTTACTGTCAGCTTGATCCTCCGGCCTCGGCTTAAGAGTCCTCTTCACGCCATTTTTCCACACTGTGACTGTGTTGGCTCGACGATCATAGATCATTTTACGATCATATTGCCATGGTATTCCTAACAAGAGATGGCACGCATCCATTTGGATTATGTCGCATAGTACATTGTCTTCAAATCCTTTGACTCTGAAGTTGTTCAAGCACTATTTGGTCACATTCACATGATGTCCTTTCTGTAACCATGAGATCTTGTAAGGGTGTGGATGTTCCCAACATTTCAACTTTTCCTTGTCAATCACCTCTATTGACACAAGAATCTCAGTGCTCCCACCATCAACTATGGTCTTGCAACGCCATTTTATGATTCGCACCTTCGTTCGAAAGATCGCCTTCTACTGTGCTGGCTCTTGCTCATCACGCTTGTCATCCTAAACTAGTGTCTTCCTAGCTGTCATGGCCCGAATTTTCTTTTTACCATTCTCACTACTGTCGGACGCCGATTCTTCCCTCTCGTCAACTTGCTCATCCCTTCGACGTCTGGGTTTTGACTCCTATGCAACATGTAGGTTCTCTGGGAATTCATATGCCTTGTGTCCCTCTCCACGACACTTGTAACTAATTATGGTTGGTCTGTTAGCTCCTTTTCGGTCGGATGGACCACTTCGACCATACGCACCTCGACTACGAGTTTCACGACTATCGTGTCTGTTCTCTTGCACTTTCTCCCTTGTCGATGTCCCTTCCGTCCTTCGGCTTTCTTCAACAGATTCCTTTCTGTAGCCACTACCTTGTCCTTCTGCGGAAACAGTATTTGCACCCCGACCAGTCATCTTACCTTTGGTCATTGCGGATTTCCTCGACAGTTTCTCTTCTTCCTTCAGAGCTAACTGGTAGGCTTCACTTACTGCTCTGAATCTTGACATGCTCAAATCCTCCTGAATGGCATATTTTAAGTTGTTCACATACCTAGCGACATCTTCTTCTCCTTCTTCGGTCTAGCTTGACCTTATCGATAATCTGTAGAACTATTCCGTGTACTCTTTCACGATCATCTCTTTTTATCGAAAGTTCTACAATTTCCGAAACAAGGAAATTACATAGTCACTCGACAAGAACTTCCCTTTCAACTTGGCGACCATCCTATCCCAAGACTTGATTTTATCCTTTCTATTCTTGACTCTGTCATCCTTCACATTGTCCCACCACAATTAGTCATGACCTTTTAACCTCAGACATGCAATCTTAACCCGTTTAGGATACTCGATCTGCTCTATGTCAAAGTATTTCTCCATCTCTCCGAACCAGTCAATCAAGTCTTCTGGATCCAGACTTCCTGAGTAGGTACATACATCTATCTTTGTCCGACCTCTTATATCCGTCAGAAGCTTGATGAGTTTTTCTTTTGGTTCATCTCCCTCTACTTCCCGTGGTTCCACTTCTTCGACTTCCTCGTCGTTGTGATCTAACGCATCAGGAATACAACCACGCCTTTGGCTTTCTTTGATCGATGCGACTTCATTTGTCAAAGTTCGCATTGTTCAGACGCACTCGTCGAACATCTCACGATCAACTATGACTGCTGTGCCACATGCTCTTCGTCCTCGAACATTAACACCTCTGTGAGCCATTTTCAACCTCGACTGAAACCCCCACTAATCCAATCGCAACCGGACTTCAACAAGTCGTGCACAACTCTACCCAAACTTAGCTGGAGCTATTCAACTCACTTGCACACTCAATATCACTCGACGTTCTTCTGCACACATGGATTCACTTCCGGCTTTGATACCAACTGACACAAGGCACCTTATGCAATAAGGTTCTTGCTTAACAATACACACCACACACATGTTTACATAGACAAGATGCAAACAACATGCCAGAAGCTGGCTTATATTACTTCTCTGAATCGATTACAATGCAACTGCAAGGAACCAAATAACTAACTAACTATTGGCCTTAGCCGTTACAATACAGAAGTAACTGTGTTCTATCTCAATGTGTCGACCTCAGCCTCTCCTAGTTCACTGCAGAACTCTGAGCTATGGCTCGATCTTCTTGGCTCTGTAAATGTGTGACTTTCCTATCCAATCTACCAGACTTCTCTCACGCTCCGTTCTTCCAAGCCTTCCTCTACCAAGTGATCCAACTGATCCCCAAGCTTCCTGGCCTTCTACTTTACTGTTGTTGTTCCCGAGATCACTCTGATCCCCGAGACACACATCCTCTATCTAACAATATCCCCAGATCCTACAGACCTGCAACTATCAACGCCCCAACTGTGCTGCATAGCCTCTGCATGTGAGGACATCTGTCATGTCTTCACCCACCTACAATAACTGCCATTAACTTCCTTAACAAGCGCTAACTATTTCCAAGTACTCCCCTTGACTCCCATGCGTCCTTCTAACAAGCTACAATAAACCATCACGTCGGCCATACTATCTGTCAGCTTCAACCTACCCATTGGCTCCCTTCGCACTCTTCAGGCTTCGCCAGTCCGCCCCTTCCTCCTCGCTTGGCTTATGCCTAAACCTGTCGGATTCGTGGTTCGACACATGTCGACCATCGATGCTCCGCTCCTCCCATCATCTGTCGACCACAGCATGTCAACTCTCGACTCTCCGTTGTACCTGTCGGTCGAATACCCGACTGCTCCTGCTCGACTTATTGACTTCGATGAGTCAATATGCTCTTCCGCCCCAGTGCTCGTCGACACTCCCTCTGGTCGGTCCTCGTCATGTCGATCAACTTTGACAACTCTGACTAGGCCCCGATAATGTTGCATCATTGGGAAGGGTAAGATATAGTTAAATTTAAAGAATGGAAACCAATGGTTGCTGAAAGAGGAAAGGCACATTCCTTCTTTGAGAAGAAATCTAATTTCAACAAGGCAGTTGGGAAGTGAAGGTTGTATATTTACATTTATGGAAAAATCATGGAAGGTCACTAAAGGATCACTTGTAATAGTGAAAGGAGATAAGATAGATACATTTTATTTATGTATTGGTAATGCTTACTCTTTTATCTCTTTAGCTTCTACAAGACTATATACAACATTGTGACACCATAGGATTGGGCACATGAGTTAGAAGATGATGTAGATTATCCATTCAAAGAATTTGATGCCACTTTTGAAGTAGGTTGATTTGTATTTTTGTGAGAGCAATGTTTATGGAAAACATAAGAGAGTCATATTTCTCAAAGTTGGGAAGAAAAGGAAGACTGAAAAGTTAGAGATTCTGCATACATATGTATGGGGACTCATTCAAGTATCATCTCTTGGTGGATCTCATTATTATGTTACTTTTATTGATGATGCAACTAGGAAAACATGGGTTTATTGCATTAAAAAAAATATGATTTTTTTGATATTTTTAAGAAATGGAAAGCTTTGGTTGAGAATGAGACAGGAAAAAGGTTGAAGTGTCTCAGATCAAATAATGGAGATGAATATCAAAACAAGAAATTTTATAGTTACTATTCATACCATGGGATTAGTAGAAAGAAGACAACTATGGGAACACCACTAGAAAGTGGTGTGTCAGAAAGAATGAACAGGACAATCGTGGAACATGCAAGGAGTATGAGATTGCATATAGGGTTTCCCTTATAGTTTTGGGTAGATTATGTAGATACTATTGTTTACTTAATAAATAGAGGGCCTTCAAGATCCTTGGATGGTGTATTTCCAAAGGAGGCATGGATAGGAAAAGAGGTAAACTACTCAATTATAAATACCGTTGTGAAGCATTTATCCATATTGATAAAGAAAATAGAACAAAGCATGAGGAAAAATCCAAGAATTTTATCTTTATTGCATACATAGTTAATGATTTTGGTTACCACTTATAGGATTATGAAAATAAAAAATTTATTAAGAGTAGAGATGTGGTATTCAATGAAAAGGTCATGTTCAAAGACCAATTACAGGGAAAGAAACAAGAAAATAAAAACATAGAATACACAGTGCTTGATGAAATCAAAGAAAATGAAATTCCAAAGGTGCCAGAAAATCAAAATGTACAACAACCACAACAATAGGTACCTCAAAATCCTGCAAGTGTTGTTAAAATATATACCATGTTAAGTAGACCCCCTAAACGATAATATCCTTCACTATATTATATTTTGTTGATTGATTCTTGTGATCCAAAAATCTATGGAGAGGCAATGTAGGTAGACACTAGAAAGAAGTGGGAGCAAGACATGAAGGAGGAGATGGAATCCTCGAAATGAAACCAGACTTGGGACTTGGTTCTGTTGCTCGCAAGTAAAATAACATTGCATAAATAAATAGGTTTACAGGTTGAAGGAAGAAGATGGAGGCAAAAAGTGGTACAAGGATATAAGAGTTATTGTAAAAGTGTTTACACAAAAGAAAGGTATATATTTTGATGAAATATTTTATCTTATTGTTAAAATGACTTCAATTAGAACTATTTTAAGTATAGTGAGAGTAGAAGATTTGAATCTTGAACATTTAGATATAAAAACAATTTTTCTCCATGGGGATTTGGAGGAAGAGATTTATATGTAGCAACTAGAAGGGTATGAGGTCAAATGGAAGGAGAATTTAGTATACAGGTTGAAGAAGAGATTGTATGGCCTAAATCAAGATCCAAACAAATGGTATTTGAAATTTGACAAGTTTATGACAGAACAAGGTTATGGTAGATGTCATTCTAACCAATGTGTTTATTTTAAGAGGCTAGAAAATGGAAGCAATATTGTCATGTTATTGTATGTATATGACATGCTTGTCACAGGGTCTAACATGATGGATATAAATGTGCTAAAAAGGAAATTAGCTAATTCATTTGCGATGAAGGATTTGGGTGTTACAAAGCAAATCCTTGGTATGAGAATAATAAGAGAGAGGAAAATGTTGATGTATATGTAACTTCGGAATGTATTTCACCCATGTATTTCATATATTTATTTTGTACTCCTATAGAGATGGTATTATTCCTCTATACGGAAGTGTTTGTATTCCTATAAAGATGTTATTATTCCTCTATACGGAAGTGTCATCATTTATATTATAAGTGTCGTAACTTATACTCGATGGGTTATTAGACCACCTTGCTGGGGTCAGCCCTATATAAGTCATGTGGGTCGAAGGGTTATTAGACCACCCTATTGGGGGTCGGCCATGTGGGTCAAAGGGTTATTAGACCACCAAGTGTGGGGTCGGCCCGGATTAAGTTAACCATGGGTTAAGCTAGACATGTAGGCCCCATTAGTTTATTGGGTAGGACAGGACACGTATAAATAGAGATTGGGAGATCTCTATTTGATTCATTTTCATTCACACACTTCTCTCATTCGGAAAGTGGCGCACTTGTGAGGAGGAGGCTCTACTACTAGGAGAAGACTATCTCTTGTATTCTGGTTGTATCATTGATCTATCTATCTCTAAGGAAGTTATTGGGGTTTTTCACCTTTATGGTTTTCCCCAAGTAAACTCTGTGTCTCTTGTGTGGTTGCATTATTGTGTCCATGATTGATATGCTGTAGATTTACTGTACATGTTGTTCTCTCAGTTAAGATCCTAGATCAGATTGAAGTAAATTCTGAAAAAATTTAACATGGTATCAGAGCTAGCCTGAAAGAAGGCATGGTATGGCATGTATGACACTTGTTGCACTTGCGATGCTAGGGCTTGATATAGCAAAAACCAGTCATCGTAGAACTTTCGCTATAAATCCATTTTGGTGAATTTTTTGGATTTGAAATTTTACAGGTCGAAGATTAGATATCCATGTACCTTGTGTCCAAAGGACAACTTCTAATTTGTTGTACTTTGTGATTTATGATCTGTACAATATAGGGTGTCGGCCTCTTCCAGATCTCAGTCATAATCAGGTGACCATGGAAAAAAGGTCATAACTTGGGCTAGGAAGATCCAAATGAAATTTCGTAAAAAGTGATAGGTAGTACATAGACTGTACTATCTCAAGAAAGTTTTTCAGAGGCTAAAGTTGAACCAGTGACACGTGGCACGTCGTAAAATTTCGCTCTCCTGTTTTATCCCATAAACAGGTCACGTTGCGACACTTGGCATAACTCTCTCTCAGAGAATCCAATTGAGGTCAGACCTACCGGGATAGAAATATGACAAGTCGGGTTGTCTTAGGAAAAAATTTTAGACCTTGTGGATCGAAAAGTTCGGAGTTACACCAGAAATAATCAGGTACATATTTCTGTCATAACAGAATTATTTTTGAGCACCTTCATTCATGGCTTCCAGAATTTAGGGTTTCGGAGAAAGTTGGAATTTTTTGTAATCGGAGACTACGGATGAATGCCACTCATAAAAATAGAAATTTATAGACCAAGATCATAATTTTTGGTTGGGTAGAAGACCGGGCTTGATCAGACCCTAGTTCGGGACTTTGATTGGAAAAGTGGAAAATTAGGGCTTCTGCAAAAATGGGAATTTTTGAAATCTGTGACCACGGCTGGAAGCTCCTTAGAAAAATAGAAGCTTAGAGCTTTGGATCAAACCTTTTGATTGGGAAGAAGAGTGGGCTTCATCAAACCCTAGTTCGGGGTCACGTCCAGTGAATCTGAAAGTTTCAAAGGCAAAATTGAGGAGTGAAACTTTGCAGTTTTCAAATTCTGAATATACCAGCTTGATCAGCTCATCAAGGCGCATATTTCAATCCTTTCAGAAGTTTGAATTTTTGGGGTTTCTTTGACAAACCCTAATCCAGCTCCAGGTCCAGTTCTTGCAAATCAAGTGGATTGGGTTAATCCTAGAAGAAGATGGATTGGTCACCTGCATAAGTGAAGAAATTCCTGTCTCAGAGGGAGATGAGGCTAAGGCCTTCCATAAGAAGATTACAAGCAATATTGACAGGTATGGCTTACAAGTATGTTTCAAATTCTGTTCATGGTTAAGTTTATGATATGTTTGTCTTCATATCATTACAATACAATCTTGATTAATTACTAGACTTGTCGTATCACCTTAAGAGAAGATATTCATTGATTAAGGTTTTAACACTTATGATTGTACTAATGCATTGTGATGTTGTATGAGGTTTATGTTGTTCACTAACATAAAAGGTACACCAAGAAAGTCAAATCATGTTCTACTTCAAGAACATATGATCGTGGTGACATGAAGACAAAGATTCATCCATTGTCATGGATCACTTAGAAAATCTACTTACGACATATGTATAACTTGGTTCTACAATGGATAACTTATGAGACATGCAGGTTACTAGCACAAGTCATTGAAGAGAACCGGAAGACATTATGCAAGTATGTTAGACATAACTAGCTAGCATGCTAATCCAGGTATGTTTTTCCTATATCAAGCTAGAATCCTACCTTGTGTTAGGATCTTATACTGTTGTGTTGTTGATAATGATTATTCATGAAGTCATTGGTTTGAATAGACATGGTTGTGTGCATATTATGCTTCTTACCATAATTGATGGTATGACTAACCATAAGAATCATGAAGGTATAGGTTTGAGTAATCACGAGTTTAGGCATATTATGTTTCTTACTTTAATTTATGATATGACTAACCATAAGAGTCCTATATAAACCTTGAAATTATTTCTGTTTGAAATGATCATGACTATACATGCTTAAGATTATTGTTTTTTGACAGTATTAAGAATATACTAATGAATGTATGATTATGTATGAGACCTCAATGATAACACAATGATGATACTAATAAGCATGCATAGTGATTAAGGATGGATATAAGTTCAAGGACAGGAAATCCAGGAAGCAAAGATCAAGAGGGAGGACACTTTAGTTGTTCCTGCAAGGAAGCAAAGATAAAGAAGGAGAACACTTCAATAGTTTCTGCAAGGATGCAGATATTCAGAGGGAGTTGACCACTTCTCACAATCCATATCAGAATGGAGTTGCAGAAAAGAAGCAAACACTAAGAGGGAGTCAACCCAACAAAGAAACAAAGATAAGTATTTGAATTGTCATTACTTGCATATTTTATTGTTTAAATAATACTGTTCAACAATGTATATACTGATGTTCCTAGAATTAGGTTGTGTATTATGCATATTAGAATAGTTGCATTGATGAACAATATACTACTAATATACCTGGGTAAGTGGCCTATGGCACTGTACAACATTCCATTGCTACTTATCTAGAATGAAACCTCTTTGCTGACATGTTGGGAGTTGTGTACACTCTTAACAATGTTCTGGTAGAGATTGGAAGGCATCTAGAAAGTTACAGGATATGGCTAAATGTTGTATTGAAGCATTGGTTAAGATAATTGCATGACTGTATGACATATTTCTTAATGTGTAAGAATTTGTTCTGAAAACTATGAGTTGTTTTCTAATCATGCAATTTAACTTGTTGTGTAGGAAAGATCGTATACCATCACCTACGAAAGAAGGACTACAACATTTGTTCAGCAACAAAGTTATCTATTGAAGATATTGAAGTTCCTTGGATTCGGGAAGAATGCCATGATCGAGGAGTACCGATCGATCATGAAGAATGATGTTTGGGATGCAGTCCCAAGACCTGAAGGAAAGTCTATTGTGACTTCCAAGTGGATCTATAAGATCAAGCATGCTGCAAATGGTAGCATAAAGAAATACAAAGTGAGGTTTGTGGCTCGTGGCTTCTCCCAGAACGAGGGATAGATTATGAAGAGACTTTTGCACCTATAGCCAGATACACTTCCAGCAGATCAGTACTTGCCCTGGCTGCAGTGATGAAGTGGAAGATACACCAGATGGATGTCAAGATAGCTTTCTTGAATGGTGTAGTCGAGGAGGAAGTATATGTGAAGCAGCCACTTGGTTTTGAGACACATGACAGAGTGTCATATGTGTGCAGGTTGAAGAAAGCCTTGTATGGCTTGAAGCAAGCTCCTAGGACTTGGTATGGTAGGATAGACAACTTTCTATCCATTTTGGGCTTTACCAAGAGTAAAGCAGATTCCAACCTTTACTACAAGGTTGAGGAGGGCAATCCTGTGATACTACTTCTGTATGTGGATGACCTGTTTGTTACAGGTGAGGATGGATTGATTACCGATACCAAGAGGAAGCTTGCTGCCGAGTTCAAGATAAAGAACTTGGGTATGATGCACCACTTTCTAGGTATGGAAGTGTGGCAGAGTGTAGATGGAATCTTCCTTGGACAAGGGAAGTATGTAGTAGAGATCCTGAAGAGGTTCGAGATGATGGACTGCAAGGCTATGGCCACACCTATGGCATCGAACCTAAAGCTTTTGTGTGATGCTTCATCTAATCCGGTTGATGTCACGATGTATCGTCAGATGATTGGGTCCTCTATGTACCTGACAAACATGAGACCAGATATTTACTTTGCGGTGAACACATTGAGCCAGTTCCTGATAGATCCGAGAGATGTTCACCTGGTTGATGTAAAGCATATTTCGAGGTACCTAAAGGGTACAATTGATTATGGGCTCAAGTATGATGCGAATCAAAAGTTTAACTTGCAGGGTTATGTTGATTCAGATTGGGCAGGCAGTGATGCAAATAGGAAGAGCACATCTGGATGCTGCTTCAGTATAGGATCAGGTGTGATCTCTTGGTTTAGCAGGAAGCAGTCCTGCATAGCACTGAATACAGCTGAAGCATTGTATGTTGCGATGGATGAGAGCCTTCGAATCTAGAAACAATGTACAAGTTCCCAACTACTCATGGGAATAATGGGTACTTCAATTAAGAATCAACCACCATGAACTATTAAAGAGTTGGTAGATCAACAAGAAATCCTTTAGATCGATTAAAATTGGGACATATCCTACTAAGTACCTAAGAACCCCTTATACAATCACAACAACACTGATCAATAGATTGTCACTAGGGAAGAGGATGCAACTATGTTTAAAGAAGCATGGCCCCCCTTGATTCATTAGATGACACAAGTAAGTACAATGATCAATTAGGCTTCCATTCTTTCAACCTCTGTCATACATGTTTCCTCCATAGCCAACCATGTAGCTACGAGTATTCCCCCATCATTCTTCATGTCCTCATATATGATAGACACAATTTTTACATCTAATAGATTTATAGGGATGGGTTGGAAATGGAAGATGAATGATACATATTCCCATGTATACTACATTTTTTATGGGAGAATAAATATGGATTCATTATCATAGAATCTATGAGCATTTCTTGGTACCTATCTACAGACTATTGTTATGTGCACCTACTTAGTGCATGTCAAATAAATCCATATTGGAAGTCAATCCTATTGGTGATTTGTATGCAATTAAAAAGGTAACCTATATCAGGATATTTTGGGCTACAAAGAGCCCACATCTCTTGCCCAAATCAATCCCATACAAGCTTATATTGCAGGAAATTGCATATCATACTTATATAAATGGAGTAGTTGCAATCCTCATATCTATTAAGAAGGCATCTTGGCCCCATTTTCCCATTATTGTAGGTCCATACAATATATAATCAAACAAGGAGGAAGCCAAAATAGAAGTGGATGCACTTGAAACATTCCACTTTGGTGAAGAAATATTTTGAAGAAATGTTACACGGAAATTTCATCATGAACCTTGTATCTTGCCACAATCCCTAAAAGTAATTTTGATCAAAATTGTCAGGGAGATGAGAACCATAAGTTTTCCCTTCTAGAACAACCTTTTTAGCATCAGTGTCATAGACTACTATCAAACAACTTGTGACACTTCCTATTGTCTCAGGTTGCTATACAACAACATGAGACATTTTCACATCTTTCTAGTTGTGCAGACTACGACACTCCAATATGTCACAAGGTGCTAATGAGAATGGTGTGGCATTGTTCGTTAGAATGTAAAAATAAAAGCTTCGAGGATATTCTAGATAGAAGCCTGCATGGATGGATATCCCCTCCTATTTGGGTGGATCTCAGCCGAACCCCTAACATGTTTGGATCTCACCCTATCCTTCTCCTCTTATCTCTCATCTTCCCCTTATCCTTTTTTCCATATTAAAGCAAGCTTATGCCCATGGGTGAGAGGAGGAATCTATGATAGCTACATGTTAGAGTAATTGTGCTAGAGAGTTGAACCTTTGGTAGCCATCCTCTTGGAGCTAGGTGACAAGTTAAGGCAAAGGATCATCGAGTGGAAGCTTACAACGCCAAGGTGCTTGGTTGTAACTTTTCTCTCTTTTATTCAATAATAAAACAATAAATTTTCTTTCCCACAATTATTTGTTATTAATATTGTTGTTTTCCTCTTTGGTTGTTTACATAAGTTCTCATAGGTTGCAATTATCTCTTTTGCTCTTCTTGTTAATTCTTTTACAGGTGTTCTATAGGTCTGACTTCTCTTATTTGCATCCTTCATTATAAAGAACTTAGGGAAAGATGTGTGTTTTATCCCTTTTTGTTCTATATCCAAACCATTTGGACTAAGGAATTCCATCTTTGTCTGCATCGATAGAATAATCTGCTAACAAAATTGGCGACTCCATTGAGGAACATATTGTTCTCTATAGTTTCTTTTCCTTAGCTTAGGGTTTGTTTGTTTTTTAGAATTTAAACCCCCTTTGATATAGTATTAAATGCTTTCCTTTTGCTTGAGTTTGGTCCTCTGAGTCGCTGGGACATCCAGATTGACTCTTAAACCCTTGGTCCATTAAGATCCCTGAGTTTTTTGAAACCTTTTGTTTTTTTTTAATTTCATCTTTCGCCTTTCACACCCTATCCTCAGATACAATGTGAAAATTTTGCACATGGGATTTGCATAGCCTGCGACACTTTGATTTTTCACATTGGTGTTTGTAATGTCCCATTTTAGAAATTTATTAAAATGGTGAATTTTTCAACTTTTTTCACTAGTTCGGCCTTTGACTAGTCTTGGGTTCTTGACCTCCAAATGGATCCAAATGCTCCCAAATTGTTATGGGAAGTGTATGAATGGTTGTATTACATAAATATTAGGTTCAGGGATGATTTAGACTCTTCAATAGGCTTCTACAACTCTCCTTTAAGTTCTGGCCAAAGTAGGGAGTTTGACTAGCAATTTCTCTTTGATTGGTATTGGTCTCTTAGTCTCCAAATGACTCCAAATGCTTGTATAATTGGTCTGAAGGTATTTGAGAGGTATTAGTAAATGTAATAGAGGCTGATGGATGCTTAAAAACCCTTAAATCACTTCTGCAACATTCATTTACAATCTGTTCAAAGCAGGGAAGATTACTAGTAATTTCGAGCTTCAAATCCCCCAAGGGTAGTGGACGAAGATGGCTTCCCAAAGGATGTTAAACCCTTCCAAATTTATCAAAAGAGGTATGGTACTGATAAGTAGCTTTAATGATCCCCCCAATGTATCCTTAATTAGTTCTTATGGCCTTCTGCAACTCCTTAAAATCATATGTTTATTTGCAAGATTTCACATAGGGGGAAAAGCTAGTTATTTTCACCGTGACTTGAAATTCGAATTTTAGGTGCCAAGGGCTCTGTTAATGAAACTTATTCGGAAATTTAATAACACTCCATACATCAAAAAAATCACAGATAATAACTTATATAACTCGAAATAGTGTCTCTTCAAACTCCAACAACAAAATCTAGGGGAAATGGCATCATTTATGCATTGTTTGGTATTTTTACATAAATGTGCTTAGTATTTCAACCTAAGAGTCTCATGAGCATTAAAAACAGAGTATACATATCATATTACAAATATATGTGGCGTCAATATCTATCACAAAGAGTTCATCACCTCAACAAGTGCGCCTCTCCTCAAGGAGCAAGAATATGCCAAGAAATAGAAGAATGGTTGTAGAAGCAAGCTGAAATAGATGTGACCATGAGCTTCCCTGTAGCTTAAAACTGTAACAAAATACTCCATTAAATATCCAAATTAAAGGTCTGAATGGCCTTTCCAATTACCAACTAGGATGGGAATCTTTCACCCTCGAAATTGGTGCTAAGGCAAGTAGAGTAGCACTCCACTAGCTCTCCTCTCCCAAATGCAAAATGCAAATTCTAAAATGATCAAAAGCTACCATCCTTCTTTGTTATTGTATTTTATAAACTTCTAAGGTCCTCTATGGGTCTAATTCCTCCCAATATCTTCATGCCAACTCAATTTGGGAAGAGATTCCCAAGTATGACACTTGTCCTTCCAATTCTAGCCCTCTCCTTCTCCAAATTCGAATTGGTGTCTCTTTGGCTGCCCTAACTCACTTGAGCGCCCTCTTGGAGGATATTTTTAGCCCCAACATGTCATATATTTCAGATGCCAGGCTTCAGGTCTGATTTGTGTCATAGAATCTTCATCGTTGTTGTCATAGAGCTAGGGAATCTAGTCCAAGTGTCTCACTAGCTCCAAATTGTCTCTTCCTCTTCCATGGGAGTTACGCTTCCACTCCAATTCAACCTTAATTGATTCACTCCAAGTCACTAGATGAGATCCGGGATGGGCTGATTGCTTATTTTAGAAGGCCTAAGTCGGAGGCTCAATACATTATGGAATTGAAGGAAATTAAGCAGTATCCCAATGAGACGGTATGGGATTTCGACCAGCGATTCAAGACACTGATGGCAAAGGTTAGTTTTGATATGAGTGTCGTCCAACATAAAGAATGGTTCATTTCCGCACTACTACCCCACATTCGGCTGTCACTGATGCATCAAAGTATATCGACGCCTAGCAAATATCTAGAGATTGCAATGAGGTTGGAAGCGTCACCGATTGGAGATAATGCAGCTGGGGTGTCGCAGATACAGACACAGCTCGCTAAATTGACTATACAATTGCAAGATTTGAAGAAGAACAAGGAACAACGTGATGAAGTATGGTGTACGCGATGCCGAGGAGAAGGGCATACGAAGGATAATTTCCTGGATTTCCGTAATTATTTGGAGTCAGGTGCACCAAATCTGCTGAATGGCGACAGTATGCCGTGGTGTCGCATTTGTCATGTATTTGGGCACAGTCATGATAATTGCCCATATATGCAGAAAATGGTCACAACCCCGCGAAATCTTTATTGTACATTCTGTAAATTGGTGGGTCATGATGACAAATATTGTCGTGCATATGGGTTGTTGCAGGAGAGGATGTGCGATGCCTTCTATGTCAAGGACTATCAGCGCACGATGCAACAACCCCAAATGTAACCGCAGGTAGCCCAGCCGTAGATGTAGTTTGCACTACAGCAACAACAACCGCAATACACCCCAATGTAGACGATTCCCCCATAGCCACAATATATACAGCAACCGCAGTATGCACCACAAGGGTAAGGTATGCAACAGACTCCCATGCAGCCACAGTACCAACAGCAGGGCAGATTTCGAGGAGGATACTGGGGCGGACGCGGTGGAGGATTTGGTTGTGGAGGAGGAGGTCGAGGTGGTCGTGGACTTGTTCAGTGTTACCACTGTGCGGTATGGGGGCATTATCAGCGCGACTGCCCACTGCTGCAGAATCAGTGTACATTTTGCTTTGGTAATGATCATACGGTTGAGAATTGTCCGCAGTTGATTGCACGATGGCAGGATGGGAACGCTCCACAGCTACAGAATCAGGCCCAGCCACAACAACCAGTACAGAACCCGGTACAGCAACCAATACAGAACCAGCCCCCGCGACCACCGCCGAACGCCAATCAAAATGTCAATCAACCAGGGAATCTGCAGCAGAACTAGATGCAGGGTGCAAATATTGTGACTATTTCTGCAGAACCGCGACCGGAAGATGCTTCAGTGGCTGTTGTGACTCGTGGAGGAAAAATAACTGGGGAAGATAGATCTCGACCAATGATTTGATTGGCAGGACAGAAGACGGTATCATTTGACATCGATTCAGAACGAGAGGCATTCCTCCAGGCGCGTCGCGCCCTGGAGGAAGACCGCGGGAAGGATGTTGTTTGTGATATGCCACCTATCTTTGATACTACATCAGAAGGAAGTCCGTCGACACCATCAGGAACATTGCAAAGGTTTCTTGAAAACCGTCTGTTATTAGCCCGAGACCCGGCTGCCCTAGTTGAGATTGAGGGATTGTTGAAGCGGCTTCTGAGAGGATGGAAGGAGTCGACAGTAAACTCTCTACAGGGACGGAAGACTGGCAAGGAGATGCGAATGAATATTCTGATTGGTGAATATGATGTTGACTCTGTGATTCTTGATCTCGGTTCGGATGTTAACATCTTAACCAAGCAGGCGTGGTAGAACATGGGGAGTCCCCCATTGAGATGGTCCCCTGTGCAGCTCATGATCGATATTGAGGGTATGAAGACTTACACTGACTTCGATGTTATTGAAGTAGTTGAGGGAGGAAGCTCCTATCCCGCTCTATTGGGGATTGGATGGGCTAACGATAGTGGAGCTGTAATCAACTTCAAGAAGCGCATGATGACCTTTAAGAACTTCGATTTCAGAGTCATTGCCCCATTAGATCCGGCTGAAGGACGCCGATATGTTGATCCTATGAAAGATGATGATCTTGATAGATGGGACCATGCGTTCAATATTTCTAAATATTATATTCATCCTACCGCCTACGGTGAGTTGGAGTGGCGCAGTGAGAGTTTTGCGTCTTCCGACTCTAACAATGCTTTGGAGCATTGGCATAATAGAATGCATGAAGTAACATTCTGGAAATGTGGGTTAGTTACGCAATCCTTATGTCATGTTATGACGGAAACGATCACATTGCCTACCTACGAGGGGTTGCCTAGCATAAACACCTTTTAGCAGAATTTGAAGACCGAGTTCCAGAACCACAGCGATTGCTGGACTTGGAGGAAGCACTGAAGGCTGCTCCAGCACGATGGTGGGCGACACATAAGAAATTCATTAAAGGTTGGTCATAGTGTCGAAGGTTGATGATGGTTCGGTTCGGCGATACTGAGGTTTATCACACTGGAAAGTACGATGGCCGGACTGATCCCAGTGATCATGTGATGGAGTGCCAACGCTTATGGGTAGCGCGACCCAGAGATGAGTGGGTCCATGCTTTTTTCCACACTTTAGATGAGATACCGCGCTCGTGGTACACTGCAGCCGAGTTGCGTCGAGACATTACGACATGGGGAGAGTTCACAATCTGTTTCACTCATAAGTTCACTTTTGTGGATGCCAACCCTGATGTCCACAACTCCTTGTAGCTTATCCGCGATGTGATATTTCAGGTTGTTTCGGCAGCCTACCCTGTCGACTTGCACACACACTATCAGATGCAATCTCTCATGGAGTGCTTCAACATCAGTGGCGGTCCGGAGGACGAGGATGATCCCTGGAATGTTAACATTCTCGAATCTGAAGAAAGTCGCGATGTGGTCCCACCTGCTGCACCAAGTAATCCGTTTAGTCAACCGTTGCAGCTTCGCAAGATGAATATCGGCACCGAGGCTACTCCAAAGTTTGCTAATGTTGGGGATTATTGGGATGATGAAATGATGAGTAAGGTTACTGAGTTACTTCACGAGTTTCAAGATGTGTTTCCTACGAATTTTTCCGAGATGAAGGGAATCCTAGGTGATTTAGGAGAAATGAGGATTCCATTGAAACGAGACGCTAAGCTGGTCCGACAACGACCTTATCGGTTGAACCCGCGACATAAAGAAAAGGTCAAGGTGGAACTTGATCGCATGTTGGATGTTGGCATTATCAAACCTGTGGAGGAGTCCGAATGGATCAGTCCTATGGTATTGCAAGACAAGAAAACCGGTGAAGCGCGCATTTGTGTCGATTTGCGAAAGTTGAACGATGCCTGCTTGCATGACCCTTTTCCGACCCCGTTTACTGATGAAGTACTTGAAGGAGTGGGTGGCCAGGAGATGTACTCTTTCACTGATGGATTCTCTGGCTACCATCAGATTCGCATTGCTAAGGAAGATCGCCATAAGACAAATTTCGTTACTGAATGGGGTTGCTTTCAGTACACGGTAATGTCGTCCGGTTTGAAGAATGCACCCACGATATTCTCCTGGGTCATTGTTGCTGCATTCAAAGATTTTATTCAGAAGTTTTTGCAGGTATATATGGATGATTGGACAGTTTACGGGTTGATTCGCGATCATCTGGCTAATCTGCGGTTAATGCTTGAGCGATGCCGACAGCACCAAATATCGCTGAACTTGAAGAAATGTATTTTCTGTGCACCGTTTGGGATCTTGCTGGGTCATATCGTGTGTAAGCAGGAATTGTTGGTTGATCCAGCCAAAATTGCGCTCATTTTAGGGTTGCAACCGCCAACCACTGTTAAGCAGTTGTGCGCGACTTTGGGTCATACGGGATATTACCGCAAATTTATCAGGGGTTATGTTGCGATTATTGCCCCTATGGAAAAGTTGTTGAAGAAGGACGCGACATTCTAGTGGAACCCAGAATGTCAGGATAGTTTTGAAATGGTCAAAGCGAAGATGGCGTCGGCCCCAATCTTGGTCTTTCCGGACTGGAGTAAGGAATTCCATGTCTATGTTGATGCTTCATTGGTTGCACTAGGGGTTGTATTGGCTCAACCAGGAGAAGGCGACATTGATCATCCCATTGCTTTTTCCAGTCGGATGTTGTCTTCTGCAGAACGCAATTACACTACCACAGAACGCGAAGGTATGGCCATGGTTTACGCGCTACAAAAATTCAGGCATTATTTGTTGGGTGGCCACTTTAAAATGTTCACTGATCATTCTGCATTGAAATACTTGGTTAATAAGCCTGTGTTGGGGGGGAATATCTGCCGGTGGCTACTTTTTTTTCAGGAGTTTGGTTTTGAAGTCATTGTGAAACCGGGGCGGTTGAATGCTGGACCAGATCATTTGTCACGGATTAATACAGGGGAGGAACCGACTAATATCGAAGACGAGTTGCCGGATGCCCAACTGTTTCACATTGTCGTTATTGACCAATATTTTGATGACATCCTTCACTTTCTGGTGACTGGCACTACGCCCGATGACTTTACCACTACTCAGAAGAAGCAATTGGTCGTCAAGGCTACTGACTTTCAACTGATCGCGGGAGAGTTGTATAAATTGGGTGCTGATGAGATATTGCGTAGATGTGTCTTGCTGCATGAGCAAGCGCAAATATTGGCTCAAGCACATGGAGGAGTAGAAGGAGGACACTATGGTGGTCAGGCGACTGCCAGGAAGGTATTGCGTGCTGGGATTTGGTGGCCCACATTGCATAATGATGCAACGGACTATGCGTGGTCTTGCGATGTCTGTCAATGAACTGGAAAGCCGTCTAGACGTGACGAGATGCCGCTGCTACCTCAAGTGACATTGCAACCGTTCGACAAATGGGCTGTGTATTTTGTCGGACCGATCAATCCCCCAAGGAAATGCATGGGTGCGTGGTACATCATCACGACGACAGAGTATTTGACCCGATGGGTTGAGGCAACACCTGTAGTTGATTGTTCTGCCGCCACAGCTGCTCGATTTTTGTTTGATCACATTATCACTCGCTTCGGCTGCCCCAAGATATTGTTGAGTGATCAAGGCAGCCACTTTCTTAATCGCACCATCAGCACATTGAAGGAGGAGTTGCAGATACAACATAAGAAGAGTACACCCTATCACCCACAGGTGAATGGCACGGTCGAGGCATTTAACAAGGTATTGAAGCATGCATTGACAAAGGTGTGCAATGAGAACTGCGACGACTGGGATCTGAAAATCCCAGCAGTGTTGTGGGCCTATCGCACCACACGTAAAAGGTTGACTGGTCAGACACCTTTCAAGATGGCATATGGAAAGGAAGCAATTATGTCAATGGAGTATATTGTTCCAAGTCGGGAATTGCAGCTGTTACAAGCATGGATGATGTTGCAGCATTAGATGAGCGTCTAGCGCAATTGGTGCAGCTGGAAGAGGATCGATTTATCGCTGGCTTTCACCAAGGAGTGGAGAAGGATCTCCAGAAGGAATGGCATGATCGCCACATCAAAATTAAAATTTTTCAGCAAGGCGACTTAGTGTTATTATACGACAGCAAGTTTATGAAACATCTGAGGAAATTGCAGATGCATTGGTTGGGTCCATATCGCATCCATAGTATTACGTCAGGAAGAGTGGTTCAATTGCAGCAGTTGGATGGGGTGATACTCCCCAAGTTGGTAAATGGCCACAGATTGAAGCCCTATCGATTGAGCTTGGAACAGTGCGATGCCTGAGTCGCATCGAAAAAAAAAAAGGGGAAAGTGTGTATTGCAGGTTGCTTGGTGGCAGATAGCGCACCAACATATGAAGGAATGAGAAGCAGGGAGACTTGTACCACAAGTTTGGAGCATTCGGAGACTCATGGCAGTATTGCAACTAGGACCGACGACAAACGTTGTTCAGGGATTCTGTGATGATTATGAAGGATTTGGGGGGGTACGGGACAGTGCCGTGACTACCATTGTCACTGCTGTCCATCATCCCTATACATGATCGCACTTAACAGACTCGACCAGATTACCATAAGATGACGACATGTTTTGCACATGGCACGCTGGGCCGGTATGATCAGCACGAGTTGAGGAGATTGTTCACATGTTGGCACGTAGGATCTTTGGTGACAAGATGGTCACCCCCCCCCGATTGTGTTAGGTGATGGGTTCACACACGCAGATGAGAGGTAGTGGAACATCATTCCCACCTTCGTGACCCGGGAATGGTCTGGCTCTAAGTAGCCGAGGCAACTGGCTGTTCGTTACAACGATTGTTCTGAAATAGAGTGGTTATGCTGGTTGATCAAGTTGTGAGTTGAGTTGTGAGGAATTCCAAGGAGGCTGTGGAAATGCTTCACTTCGTTTCTCGTGGTAGCACCCCAGGGGCCCTGCGAGCCCGAACGACGAGTGTCCCTGAGCGCCTTGATATGGCGGGTGCACTGACACTGTGTTATGGCTGAGTCGAGGGCCGGTCCAGCATGGTTAAGTACGCAGTAGTTGTTCGAAGGATTGTGCTCTTCTCGACCCCTGAGTAGGTTGGGGCGGTAGCTCCCCGCCCATAATAGGAACCAGTTTTCAGTGTGAAACAGATGTGCCAGAGTCATCTGCTAATTTCGCACCTTGGTACTATTCGTCCTCTTTTTCTTCCCATCAATACCATTCCAAGAGACTGGAGGATGAGTTTGAGAAGTACATGACAGCGAGTCGGGCGGTGACCATTTTGGGTTACCAGTACATGGAAACTAGTCGATGCTCAGTATAGCCAAATAAGTAGGACAACACCGCGTGATCCAAACAGTAAGAATAGTTCCCGGAACACGCTGTCCAGTAGTTGATGTGGCGCGAGGGCGAGCCACAAGATTGTGTTAGGGGCCTGTTGGCAGGCGATTTGATGGGGCAATGTTGCGGTACCGCCGACGCTGCAACACACCAGAGGAGGGCACAAAATGAGTATTTTGTGCTAAAGAATACCATAGTTGGCGGGTGTTGGGTCACTTGGACCACATATTATGTAATAATGAGTCAATTGTACCACGGTATGGGGGTTTTTGGGGTCGTTTGGACCGAGTCAGTTAGATAGTGGGTCAATTGTCCATAAGTGTCGGTTAGGAAGTTGTTTGTAAGTGGAAAAATATTGTAATGGCAAAAGCCTATAAATAGATGAGAGCTGTAGGTGCTAAGAGGGGAGTTGAATTCAGAGTAAGTAAGAGATGCATGTATGCGGAGATCTATGTTTTGTTTTCTGGTTTATGACTGCGGCCGTAATATAATGATGATGTTCTGGTATAATCTTTGTGCAATATTGCAATATTGGAATGTTGTTATATTTTCTTAATGCAATGTCTGTTTACTGTTGCCAAGATGATAAATGCTATGATTAAATATGCTCTATGTTGAACGTAATGGTAAATGCTGCGATTATAGCTCCTTGCCGAATGTTTAAAGTTTCTGGTTAAACACCACAATAGAGTTAGTCTGTGTAGCCACAACTTTCCTCCTCCTCCCTCGGCGGAAACATGGTTCCGTCTGCTCTTCCTGGATGCCTCGGGTGAGACCTCATCCGCTCTGCGGGTGTTGCTGGGTGGGCTCAAATTTGCCAGGGCCAATGCCCAGGGAGACTGCGGTATGTGTCGACAGTGAGGTGAACCCCTGTTGACTGAGGTCGCATTGGATTTGGTCAACAGGGTGATTTCAAGATGATGCAAGAGAATATCACGTTACATTGTGATAGTCAAAGTGTTATTCACTTAGTGAAGAATCCAACATTTCATGATCGCATGAAGCATATTTATATTAAGTAACATTTCATAAGGAAAGTAGTGGAAGAAGGCATGATCTTGTCAGAGAAAATTGATACTAATGAGAATACTGCAGATATGCTTACAAAGATGGTCAGAATAGAGAAGTTTGAATGGTGCAAAACTTCTTTGGGCTTGTTGAAAATGTGATGAAGGAAGCATTCGGAAATGGCATGCGAGTAGAAAACATAGGCAAGCAACTTTATGTATATTGACTTCAAGTGAGAGAATGTTAGGAGGTGAAGTCAATATCCAAATCTCTAACATTTTCATGTATAGTGGTACATAACTATCCATTCTATTGTATTTATAGACCCTTCTAGTGTATGTTGGTTCCTTCTGGAACCCTCGTATGTATTGTATAAAAGGGGAGTGACTCCCAACATTGTATCACAAGAGAGAAGAAAGCATTGTAAGTTTTTTTCAAGTAATAAAAAAAGATAGAAGCTACCTGCTCCATGGTTTACCTACATACAATAGGGTTTCCATGTAAATATCATGTTCTATTGTTATTGTTGATTGCTTCTGTTTCGAATTATTTTTCAAACACTTCCATTGTATTCTTCACATATAGCACTCAATGTAGAACCAAGGTTTCCAATTCCACAAACCTTAGTCTTCTTATTTGACAAGAACCACAAGAACAAGTTATCCCTTTGCTCTTATATGTTTTCTCCCAAACCCTATCTCTCTTTCCATTATTAGGGAAAATACTAACCTTAATGCATCCCATGCATCAACATGAGAACCCTAATGCAATATACAAAAGTTCAAACTACAATGAAGAAGGGATACATATGAAAGAAACAAGTTCACTCAAGTTCACATCTCTAAGAAATTATGTGAAAATCAACGTGATGAATAATGAAACAAAAATACTTTTTCCTCCTTTTATACTGAATAGGTGAGGGATGGAAATAATAGTAAAGTGGAGAAGGTCTACAACCAACTATCTCAAGCAACCTAACTAATCACTAGATAGGTCCACATGTGAAGCACTCCAACTCTAGGTGACACATGTCAAGCTCTAAGGTAGGCACCTCCATCAAGCAAGGGTCATAAGGTGAGTGTTCCATAAGTTAAGGTCAATTTTTATCCTCCAAAAATATCTAATGCTCCAAGGATACCTCATAATCTATGTGCTCCTTTAGATCCACCATATGTCCATGAACACTACTCAACCCAACCATCCTTAAGTCAAGCCCAAGCCTTGATGTAAGTAGCCAAGTGATACCATGCTACCTAGTGTTCAATTCCCCAACCCTCCTACAAATAGTTTATCTACCCAAGAAAGCAATTGATCCTTCCATTTTCACCATGCAACATAACCAACCTCCTAAGGAATTGCACCACATAAACAACAAGTCAAGGTAAACAAATCAATGAGTAAGTTATCTCTAATGTGTATTTCCACCAAGATACAACCAATGATATGCATCACACCATGTACTTCATATCACATGAAGCACCCCTAACTATGGTGTAAACACTTTCAGAGTAACGCCAAAAGATAACATTTTTTATCATGGAACAATCAAACTTGGTTAAGGTCAAAGCTCTTTTTAATTCAAATTAAGCCAAATTTGAGTCTGGTTTGTGGTTACAGTTGTCACAATGGAGCAACATTATAGGAAATGAAGAGGGTCATTTTTAGACCAAGTTAATGTTTGAACAATGAACACATTATAGGTTATTTCACTTTATTTAGAAGCCCCATTTCCCTCCAGAAGAGGACTGGAAATTGCCCAGTCGCGAACTTTCTTTCCATCAACTCCTACAAACATTGATGACTCAACTTGACACTTGACACTCATTCTTCACCCAAATTACAATGACAAGAAAGTGGCTAATAGAGTTACAAATGTAGTAATGAAGACTTATTACTTACAGGCACAAATCCCAAAGCATATCCGATGATGGTGATTTTTCTTGAGAGGATTTTCTCAAATCCATTTAATCTTCTAGATTTTTAATTTCTCCATTCTGCAAATAATTAGGATAATATTTCACTTTATGAAAAGTATTTAAAACTTTCTAGAAGGTGACACTTAGCAATTATTATCCTAAATTGACAAGTATTTTGTATCCCCAAAGTAACTTTGACCTTGGGGATGGTAACTATAACTTCAACTTTTCATCTTCTATAAATAGGAGGCTTGTTTATGTAATCTTCAAAACTCATTGGATAAAAGTACCTTAGTGCTATTGCCTTTTTTAAGTCTTAGAGATTGTTTCTCTTCCTTTTTCTCACTTCAAATGTTATATATTGAATGATCACTTGTTTGAGGTTGACGGTTAGTTGTAGGGGTCTTGTTATGCTAGTTATCTTTAGAAGGGATTGGTTAGATAGGTATCTTCTTGTTGTTTCTTTGATTGTAGGATGTTGATTTCTTCATCATGTTAATAGTTGTATTGTTTATTTTTGTGTGATATCATTGTAAGTTATGGAAGGAAAAGTAGTTGTTGAATTTGGTTGGTTGCTAGAAGGTTTGGGGAGATCTAACAATGACCTTGAAACCATTCTCATTTCATTGGTTGTATTGGTGATAGTATTATCCTTCTTTGTATGATTGTTTTGATTGGATTCTCTTCTTTTTGTATTGGTTCCTCAAATAGGTAGACAAACATTTTGTTATTCTATTAAATTTAGGACAACAAATATATCTCTTTGTTGTTTAGAATGCGTGTATGTTATTTTTCCTTCATTTTCATCATATATTTTCATTTATAAAGATATAAACTCACTGACCTATGCAAGAAAACATTATGTTTCCCTCTCTACTTCTCCCAAGAGGTTGGGAACCTCTTAAAGACATGTTTTATCAAAGGAACAAGAAGTATGGTGAACAAAAACATATGAACAACCATGCATAGACAATGAACAACCATGTAAAACCCATCCATTTGCATTTATTTACCCTTTTCAAGGTTATCAAGTATGAATTGCTAAGTATAGCTATTAGTTTCATGTTGTTACGTAATGTTAGTCATGTGTTTATCCACTTGTTAAATATTGCAACCATCTAACCAAGAACTAAGTTGAGACCTATTTCCACATTGTGGCTCTAGGGCTTGCAAAGAGACTTGACTTTGTTTCTATAGGATTTATAGTATAGTTTCATTTTTTGTTTTATTGTAAGTTCATAATACCGTGATAACTCAAGCCAAATACAAAAAAGGTGAATAACAAAACAATTGGGTGATGGATGGGCTTCCCTTCCATCACACATTATGTGGTTAATGCCAAGTTTAGTACGTATGGATTACCAATATTGTTTGCATTTATAACTTTTATTAACTATTCCATTTTTAGCTTGTTTATCCTAAAGGGGATTATGCAAATATAAAACAAAAATTTCACAAATATACCAAGAATATGTAAAAAAATCACTAAAAACATTTTATTCCGGCCTGTTTATTCCATTTAAGCACTTAATTAGATTTCATTTTCATTGACTAAGGAACACAGTTGTGAAAGAAACATGTTGTTGAGACACATGGATGGATCCCTAATCTTTATTTAAAGCATTATAATTTTCTAGATACTGGAATTCAAAGCTAGGGAATTCTCATTAGGGGCCCCTCATAGATAAACTTTCCCTTAGTATGAAAAGATTGAGAAAAATGCTAGAATTGATATATTTTCTTGGACATCGATAGGAAGTAATGATTAACTTGGACTTGAGGTGAATACTACTATTCTTAAGAAATCCCAACTAAACTCCTTTGATATTATTGTACCTCTTCTTTTTCACAAGTATCCTTTTTCCCGGGGGCGGCAGGTGCGGGGGGGCGTAATTTTTGACCCTAGAGGAAATAAATTAGTAGACTTCTCTTGGGGGCTAGGCAGTGGCACCAACAATCAAGCAGAATGGCTTGCCTTGTACTATTCTTTAGAATTAGCAGTCACCCTCAACATGAATCGTCTCCAGATTTTTGGGGACTCCAGGCATGTTATTCAAATTATGAACAATGGTAATCCCCTAAAGAACGACAAAAATCAGAGAATTCGGAAAAGAATAAAGCGTCTTGCTCTCCCAAAGGATACACTCTATTATCATGTGCTAAGGGATCTCAATGGTATTGCTGACACCTTGGCCAATGATGGAGTCAAGTTAGAAATGGGGCATGCAACCCTAAACAATGCTTTAACATACCATTTTATACCCTAATGGATTCGAAGACTAGGTATTCTCCACATTGGAAAAGCTTAAGGCATAATAGCCCACACTCTTATGGTGAAATTGGCTATGGTCTCCGCCCTCTCCATCGCCATAGCATGGTTCGAATATCTCACGTCACTCCACGTGCCCACCTCGTGGCGAGTACGGTTCCCACGCCTGTGCATTTATCATTCCAGGCGACGGTAGTTGATATTGTTTACAACATGGATAACCCTCCATTCGACGCTCTCGGCCCGGCTCTGCAAAATCTCTGCCTTTCCCAGGAACCCGCAGTGCTGGTAGAAGGTAATTATCTCACGGCTGAATGTGAAATGGACGGCGTCAGGCAGGCGATTGTTACTCTGAGTCGCCTCACCTCCGACATCAAGGTTTACCTGTCGAGAACATATTCTGCAGTGTGCAACACAGACAACAAAATTGATGAACTTGTTCTGGAAGACAAATACATTCATTCCAGGCTTTCCTGCTTGGAATCGCGCATGGAGGATATTGATAGAAACCTCATTGAACTAATGGGGAAGTTTGACAGTGTTAAAAATGACATCTCTGCTCTGGTATACAAAACACAATGTAGCTGCGTATAGGAGGCTCCTACAGTGAATCTGGAAATGGCAGAGGTGGCTTCAGTCAACCAGCAGAACTTTGGATAATGGAATTCTCTTGCTTGCAGGTTCTCCGAGCTGTTTATTTTGAATGTTTTTTTGCCTCAAATTATGTAATCAGTTTGTGAGGGTTTACCCCACCAGTAATCATAGAGTTTTTAGGAAGTCTGATAGTATAGAACTCCAGGGGACAGACTCTATAAACCTCTGCAATTTTCCCTCTTTAGATGCAGAGAACTGGAATTTGCTTATGTACTGAATGGCTGTGCACAGCCTTTGTTAATATAATCCTTTCACCTGTTTCTGTTTAAAAAAAAAAAGTATCCTTTTTCCGCTAAGATAGTTTTGAGAGCTCTAAGTGGTAGTGGTGAGAAGGGGAAAACCCCTCCTTTGCATAACATGGGATACTCGTTACATTCAACCATTCAATTATTTGGACCAAAAGGTCACCAAATTACTCTTTTCACACCTAGTGGTAAGTGAATATTGTGAGATAAAAGGCATGAACATGCACGGGAGGACCTTTAAACACTGGTTTCCTTTGTTGCATCATTAACCAAATAAAACTATGATAAAATTTAGAATGTTAATGATTACTCAAGCCTTTATTCAGTCCACCCTTTGCCTAATATTATTTCAACCTTAATATTTCAAATATTCTTCAATGTCAACAAACAACAAGGTTCTTTGACTCATCACAAAAGTTACGGGGTTACTGCAAATCTCCACTATCCAAACCCCTAGGGGTTTACACAAAAACCTTATCCACTTCAAAAATTTGATATATCAAGTGACAAAATAAGTGTTGAAACTTGTTGTAATTTTCATTAAACAAGATTCAAGGACTTGGTCACAAGATAAATACATTTTTGTCTTAAATATAACAACACCCAAAATTTTACTTTCTCATCCCCAACTCGCCTCGAAATAAAGTGAAAATCTAAAGGAATAGAGTATTTAATTTTATGAGTTGATTATAACCCAAAATATGCACTCTATTATGGCTATAGAATCCTTTTGATAATTTGATTTGAGTTATAAAATCAAGTATCTTGGACCTCAAGGCATACTTTAATTCTTCATAACTGGCCTCACACTACCATGAAAACATATTTTTTTTGTTTTCAAGTAGTGTATTTCTAGTTGGCATATGAGAGACTTCATTAATGATTTATGGGATCAAAGAAGGAAGAGAAGAAGAAGAGGGGGATGCCAAATAAGAATAAGAGGAGGAAGAAGGAGTTAAAAAAACAATAGGAGGAAAAGAAGAGGAGGATAAGACAAGGAAGAGAACGAAGAAGGAGGGAGTAGTAGGAGACAAAGTGTAAGGAGGAATTCAGGAAGAAAATGGAGGAGTATTTGGTGAAAAATACAAAAATGAATAAGGGGAAGAGGAAGAGTGTGAGAATAATACAAGGGGTAATAAGGAAGGATGATTAAAGAGGAGAGGGGGAGAAGAATAAGAGGAGGATGAAGGAGGAGTTGAAAAACAAGAGGAGTAGGAGGAAGAAGAATATTAAGGAAGGATTATCTAGGTGAACATTCTATATTTCAACCATCTCAAATATGATCCCAAGTCCTATAATTATATTTATAACAACCTTTTGGTCCTAAACGTTTAACACTATCTTCAAGTTCTAAACAACATTCCTAGGGTTTCCATTGCAATATAGGTAGATTTGAAGGATTCTCCTAGTTTATGCCCTCCCTTCTTATAGATATTATCTATATATTTCAAACAAGATAAAGAGTGTCTCAAATGGGGTTCGTATGGGGAGCATACCAACTAGGCTCCCTAGGGCCCATAATTATTTCTCTACCTTCGCTACTAGGGTAAGGGGTTTTGGAATTTAAGGTTCTTTTATCTTAGGTTTATTGGACATTATGATATAATGTATGTTTAGCCTCTTGTGATGGCTCTTTTGTGAAGAAAATGATGAATTTAATACAATGAGGAAAAGAGAAGTATGTCTTAGTAAGGGTTCCATGGTAAATATTTGTGTATTGTGTGTTTGTGTGCACATTATTGTTTACATTTTGTTTTTCTTAAGAATTTTTACGTGTTTCGTAACTTGGAGAAGATTAAAAATTACAAGATGGGGGTGGAGGAAAACAAGGAGGGGAAGAGGGGACAAGGGAGAGGGAGAGTGAGTAGAAACACAGAAAGAGGAGGAAGAGGAGGGAGAGTAGGTAGAGAAATAGAGGAAGAGGAAGGGAAGAAGATATACTCTCCAAACATTTTTCCTCTCGTTTTTGTAAATCACATCCAAATATAATCTCCCATCCAAAACCCAAAATTCCATCTCCAAAATACAAATCCCATCTCCAAAATACAAATCCCATCTCCCATATCCAAAACCTAAATCCCATTTTATTTTAATTATGCAAATTAAAATAAAGGACAAGGGAGGGGGGAGGTGGGGGGGATGACAAATTTTTTATCTTTGATCTATTAATGCATCACAATTCTTCATTGCCTTCTCTTGTTGAGTGCCCTCACAAATTTGTTTCACCTCCAAGAATCTCTACTCCACACTTTCATGTGAAAATGAAAGAAAGGAGCCTCTTTCTTTAGTTTATATTGGAAGTACACATACATGGTGACATAAAATTTCATTATGTGTCACTTATTTTTTATTATATGATTTCTTTTGTCAATATTATGTTGGTTGTGTGTCAATTTTTCTAATGCAATGTTGGATCATGTGTCATATTGGAGTCAAGTTTGTGTTGCAAAGATGATGCAAAAACACAACGCAAAAATATGACGCATGCCTAAAAAATTCCAACAAGGGGTTTGAGGGATGCAATGATGCAAATCAATGATGCTGCAACCCCATTTTTAGTAATGATTAATAATTTATACAAACAATGAAAATATTGATCATCATTGCAAATATCTATGCACGTCACCTCTAGGTTTCCCATGTAACTATCATCAAACACTTTACATAAAATAATTTCTTATGAACCTTTCTCTCCTTGTTTAAAGAAGGCGCAACAATATCAAAATCTAGAGAAATACCACTAAAAGACTTCAACTGGAGAAAGCGAAAAATTCCTAATAAAAAGGCTATCATTGGTTGACCACTCACCAACATTACCATTGGGTGATTCATTTCATATTGGCCAGAATTTTATTTTGACTATATATATGGATCATTGTTTTCAACTCTACATGTTACTTGTGCTCTTCGACATTATTCTTTAGCTTCTAAATCCCTATGATTTTCTTCTTCCTAATATTTCAAATCTCTCTCATATTCTTCTACCCATATCCATGAGGTGGAAATGTAGTCTCTTGCACTACTTCATTCTTCAAGTTGAGTAGCTATAGTAAGTGCTTGTGTTGCAACATCTAATGACAAGGGCTTGTATTATGTAGTATCCTTAAATAAATTAATAAAATACATGCATGCATAACATGAAATATCGTAGTTTAACCATAAAATTTAATAAAACAAAAGTACAGTAATTGATATGAGAAGTAGTCCATAAGGTACGAAAACAAGGTTTAGAGGTAAAACAACAATTTGATTTTATCTCTTTTTCCCATATTTATAATGAATTCAATACAGAAGAAAATTAATGATCAAAGGATTCTATTTTTTCACAATAAATTACTTTGATTACTTGGGAATTCAATGATGCTGAAATTTCGTACACTTCCCAGATTTCAATATTTTGATTTGATCAGAAAATAACTTGCTGAAAAGGTTTTGATAGGGATAAGATCCAACATTCTTCTGGGACTATTATGTAATGTTGAGAAAAAAATTCACTGGTCTCTTAAATAGACCATGGACTGCTTCTGGACGATTGTAATAAGTAGGAATGATAGTACATAATATGTTTTTGGTTTGGAATTGGAAGCCATGAGGCTCAAACAATGTATATTTTGCTTTCTTACTAAAAATATCAAATATATAAGTTTTTTTCTTAGAAAAAAAGGGTAAGAAAACAAGTAGTACAGTAATGTGTAATCTTATGAAGAATCCATATCGATTTTCAAAACCTCAATTGAGTACTTAACCTACTTTCAAAATGCATTCTAGTGACAACTACTTGCATTTCATTAAAAGTCCAAAATCAATAAAAAAAAAAGAATTGACCTACTTAGATCATGGAGATGGAAATAGTTTTAGAAAATTGAAAGTCTGGGTGTTGTTAGGAATCTTATTGACTTCAACCTAGCATATGTTTTTTTTGCAAACATGCATTTTTATATAGACTATGTACATTTATGTGAGTCATTCAATCTTGATTTGCACTCTACTGAATTTGGCAATTTTGGAGTTTTTGGCACATCAACATCTTTTTACCTTGATGTTGGAAATCTAACAATGTAAAAATGTGAGGAATGATGTAAGGAACACTCGGAAACTTGAAAATCATAATCTAGAGCTTTAGTTAGGCTTGGGTGTGCATTTCGGTCAAAATAGGTTAAATCAAAGTTTTTGCTAAGTTCGTAGATTTATTGTCGGAATCTTGAGATTACTTTCAACAATATTACACATGGGTTCTGTAGACAATGTTGGTGACTTCAGCCAACACTTTCAATTTCCTTTAGAATAAATATTGTAATGCCCAATATCCATTTTATTGAGCCAACTCGGGTTGATACAAAGCTATATATATATCCTCTAGTTTAAAAAATACTAAACCTATTTTTCTTGTGATAATGGATCTAGCTTCTATGCAAGCTCTTCTAAGCATTCCCTCTTCTTGTGCCATAAAGAAATTCCTATGATTTGTTACCTTCCCTTTGCAATGTTAGCAATAGAAAATGCAATGCCCCCAAACATGATCGTAGAAGTTGAAAACCTAGTTCTAAATTGTACAAAACCTCTAGCCTAAATGCAATAACATTATTTGGTTTAGTCCAAATTTATGGAACCTCCAATCCCTTGATATCCAATTTCTATGAGATAGAGGTGGGAGGAGAAAAAAATACCAATTTTGCATAAATGACCATGAATTTGTATTTTGTTGAGAAAGATGCCTCAAGGGATAGAAAACTATATTTACCCATTTCAATTGAGCACTTGTTACAATTCCAATTAGAAAACTTGATTAGAGAATTACCATAACTCAAAAGATTTCAAGCATGTTAAAGTTAACCCTGGGTTAGATTCAAAGGAATCACTTGTGAAGGGAATATGATCTTATGCAACTTCCTTATTAGTAATTTTGATTCTCATACTACATCACTTATTGTATAAAATTCCATTCCTTCCTACATGCCACCATTTGTTTAAGATTTTTTACTAGAAAATATGTTTTTTAAATAAATTCAACTAAAATGACATATTAATCCAAAATGCATTACTTCACTATGGAATATGAATAAGGACACACATAACATGTAAACTGATATCCCAACAAAGTCACGTTGAAATGACTAGGAGAATCACCAAACACATATAAAATAGCAAGGATGGGGCGATCTTCTACATTACTTCGCTACTAGATGGGTGAGGCAACACCTTAATGAAATCATGATGAAAAAAATACAAGTCAAATACATGAATGTCAAGACATCAACACGCAGATTAAAATATCTATATATAAAGTACTTTACCCATACCAATTTAATACCTTATTATAAAATTTATATTTTAATTAAAAAATAATTATTCTTAATTATTCTCTTGAATCTTGCTATATATTCTCATTCCAAATAGTCTCAAAAACCCCATTTTAAGACATAATTGTATTTCTCCCGCTTGCAAGAGTGGTACATAAGCAAGGCACACCCAAATGTCTATGTGAGGTTACATTGTCGCCCTTTGATTATGTAACAAAATTGAGAAACCACAAACAAATAGAAACTACAATTGAAAGGAGAACCCTCAAAACATAACAAAAAGTTTGAAATGACAACCTACACCTTCATAGGACAATGCTAATATATATGATGAGTACTCACATGCGAGAGAATATTTGGTAAAGCTTATCATTAGAGAATGAATATTGCCACCATGGAAATTCAAAAAGGAGCCTCTACAAATAATGATGCAAAAGTATTAATCGATTGTTCCCATGGAATTGGTGGGATAAATCATTCAAATAGGTGACAAAGTTTTTCTTTTTGATATTTATAGAACTTGATCATTATTTAAGTTATGTTAACTTTTAAAATGTTATTCAATATTATTATTGTGAATGTTAATGATTATATCTAAGTGCTTTTTTTCAAATATCCATCTATTTGGTGTACCAAAAATTTAATATTGATTTTGGTTAAAATTTTCCATTTGAATATTTTAATAATAACCAATTTATCTTGATTTTGGTTAAAATTTGTGAATATTTTAATAATAACCCATTTATAGACACCTTTAAATGCTAAGTCATTTCATTTTAGTCATATGGCAGACATTCTTCACCTACCAACAATGTCCTATCCTATATCAGTGTGAGTGTAATTAACATGGATTATACTTATAGCTTTTGTGCATTTTTTTAATGTATGTGTCTTTTATTTCCAGCCAATTCATTTTGCAATAGTATCTTCAACACTAACTTCAATCAAGTTTTGTCCAAGCCAAACATTACTAAGGTCATGACACTACCTACATATATTTGCTATGCATGGAGGGTTGGCTTATTACAAAGTTTCTTTCTATTATTGTGATTGTGTGTTTGTAGCACAATTCTCTTAAAGTCATGGCATTACTTATACCTATTAGTTATGTGTGGAGTTAATATTACCTATACCTATTAGTTATGTGTGGAGTTAATATTACCTATACATATTAGTTATATGTGGAGTTAACAGGTGTGGAGGGTTGGTTTATGTCAAAGTTTGTTTGTATTATTATGCATTACTATTTTTCTTTCAATTGATTACAAATTATGATAATTTAAATTTTAATAATGTATATTCTTTATTTTGTTATTTATATAGAAGTTTTTTTATATTTTTTATCAGTTTATGTATATCTTTAATAAGAATTATAGTAAGGGATTTTTTATATTAATTTTATGGACTCTATCTAATGATACGAATTATTTTTCATTTGTATAAAAGCAAAGTTTATCATTATAAAAACATTTCAATGTACTACATCGATTAATACACTACTTTGAAATGATATTGTTAGGTTATTCTTATTAATCTCACCTACCAAATTATTATTATTAGTTTCACTGACCATAAATATAATTTTGATTGAGATGGAAATTTCCCACGTGAAAGACATGATCTTTATTGATCACAATTTCTCCATAAATGTATTCAACTTGAAATTAATAACTCACTCAAACTTTGATGCCACCGCCACCTTATCATAATAATTCAAACAAGTGTTGGTGCACTTAGCACCTTATTCTACATCTGATCATTGTAGGATGGGTGTTACACTATAAGCACAATCATTTGGTGTTTTTGCTACCTCATTCACCACTTGGCCACCTCGTTCACCACATGACAACCCTGAATGGTTCACAGTGGAAAGCTCGTGTATTTTCTCCACTTCTACCTATTGCTCATGGAGTTTCCCTTAAGTTTTCTCATGGATTTTCCACTTCCATGTGGTGACACTTGTAGCAAGCATACTCTTTTTTTTTGTAAGTCTGCACAGTATTTAATTAATAAAAAGGATAAAATTACATAGTGGCTAGGGATAATGGGGAAATCCCGGCGTAGCAAAAAAGGCAGGAGTAGCAAGAGTATTACAGTCCAGCTTGTAGCTTATACAGAAAGTTGCCTCCAATGACAAGGTCAAAAAACAAAAGACTGTTTGAGCGAAAAATTTCAGAAACAACATTAAACATCTCTTACAAAAAACTAGAGTGGAGTGGAGAGACCCGGTCTTCTCGTCGAGCTCCCAAGCAGTCATGGAAAAAGTTAAACAGGAGGGAAATCCTCTAGAATGGGGCAACTTCCCAGAAATTCCTCCTCCGGCAGCTTCACAGGAAGTGGCTCGGTTTTTCGAGCAGCGAGGAGATCAGGCTCTGCATGTCTGCACATACTTTTGCAAGGTGGGGGGCCAATCGTGGAGGGTACCAGAAAGAGCACAGGAGGAGCCACTGGCGAAGCTGGAGCAGGAACGACCAAGAAGGGGTCCATGGTATCAGTTGCAACAGTAGCTACCGACCCTTCAGAGGGAATACCGCTGGCAATCTGGACGCCAGAGATACTACCACCATCACCCCTGCCACCAGATTGGGCCATGACTGGCCTGCGGCTCACGAGAGCATGCTAGCTCCACGAGAAGGTGGTGTCACGATTAGCCAAAAATTCGTCCAGCTCTATGATTTTGGCCCTGGTGGCTAACATATGATTCCTAACAGAACCCCAGTTTCCTAGCATGTCGTTCAGAATCTTGCCAAGCATTTTTTTTATGATCCATAGTGATTGATATTGCCTCCATTAGTGCCAGAGGCCAAGTGATCCGCAACTAGCTGCCCTTCCCACTAGTTAATCAAGTTGCGGCTGGCAAAGGAGATGCCAATGTCGAAGCCATCACTAGAGACCGGAGTACTCTGGGCTTTGCAGCGGTTCCCACTACCTCGACTAGAAAGACTGCACGGCTTGGTCATGACAGATAGCGCCGAGAGAGTCCGCAACCAGAAATACAACTGAGCACGAGGGTGCACAGAGCCGAACCAACATCTTGGAGAGGCAAACAATATTTTGTCTAGGGTTCCCACTGGCCCATTTAAAGAACATTGAAACAGGTTCGCACGATCCATAGTTAAGTGCAAGGAGCCGAATTGATGGAGCCGAGAGCCGAGGTGAGGGCTGTCTTGAATGCGCAGAGGGCCGAGGTGAGGTCAAGCAGAACCAGAGTGGCATCCAAATAAGCTGTGAAGGGACTTGCATGCAAAGGATCGGGAGGGATCCAGAAAGCCGCAGGTGTGAGGGCAGCCAGCTGTGAGGGAGGACAGGTGGGAGGGCAGACAAATGGGTGGGAAGACAGGTGTGAAGGCATGCAGGAGCATGGGAAGGAAGGTGTGAGGGGATGGGTGCGCGTGCTAAAATTATGGGCGCCTGGGATGAGGATCCTTCATCACGTGCCCTCCTCGTGCCCTGCACATGGCCCCGTGAGTCATGCTGACACCTGCATCCGGGGGTAGCAAGCATACTCTTGTCTCTAAGGAGAATAAGGAAATAAAAGTATCTTCATGGTACTTAATATAACTCAGGACAATCTCTTCTTGCAACAAAAGTGTTTCTTTAATTCCTATTACAGCTCAAGACCTTTTCTCCTCCTTGTTGCAAAAAAGTTTCAACCTCCTACAAACAATTCAGTATAAGGAATCCTATCAAAAATATTAATCTTGTCCAAAGCTTTTGGTCATCTCTCTATAAAAAAAGTGAAGTTCTACAATCAAACACAGAAAGGGGATTATTGAAAGATGCCAAGAAGGCTCTTGATTAACCAACTTGGAGTGGTCAGAGAGTTTGTTGAAAGTTCAAATACCCAAATGGCATACATGCATCTTGCATGTGAAGAGAGCAAAACAATCAATTGTGGAATATAATTTCAAGGCATGAATAAAATCTCAGATGTGCCATGTGTTGAGGCCATCTCATCTTTTCATTATGATTTCATGGTATCTTTATTATGTCGAGGTGTATCTTTGTTTGAATAAAAAAAGCACGACAACACCACCTTATAAATGTACCAAATGAAATTCTACACCAATACTTGAGGGTCAATAGTTTTAAACATGATGACATTTTCTAAGGGATAAAAATAATATTTACATTCCATTAGGTATTGAAAAACTAACTGTGTTTCCTTTTTATGGTTTAATTATTCAAATGTTTTCTAGTATAATTCACATTCAAATGTTAGTGCTAATTTTCTGAAAGACCTATTCAATCCTTTGCAATCTAATTTTAAAAGAGGATTTCAACAAATGATACAAATGTGCTTTACCTTAATGCATTCTAAAATCCAAGATATGTATTGGATGCATTCTAAAATCCAAGATATGTATTGGATCGGGGCATCAATATCAACATCCACATTTCTCATTTAATTGGAGTAGTTGTTTGTATATTCTTACTAGCATCCAACCCCATTTCAATGTTGCAAGAAGAAGAGGAAGAGGAGGCACTATATTGTGCATCTTTGGAAGAGGAGCAAGATGAAGCAACTTGTGCAAATGCAAATGGAGAATTTTGAGTTGATGTATCCTTGTGGGATCAAGGTCCATCCTTGGATGGAATACCAAAAGAGGAGTATTTGTGTTAATAGGGTAGCTCACCTATGTTGTCATGAGCCCTTTCACCTAGAAACATCACTTTTGCATCTTTAGCCCTCATTCCCATTATCATATAACCTCAATGTTGTCATCATGAACGAAGTCAAACCCCAAGTTTGACACAAAAGTCAAAACACAACCTTTAGCCAATTTTTCACATGCGACACATGCACTAAATTCTTAAAAACCCATGCTATGACCATAAAATAAAATAATAATTAAAAAACATTGTTTTTTTTGGCTCATTAACGCCTATGTACCACCAAAAGTGACATGGTGGCCATAAGTGGACATGAACAAACCATTATTTCTAATTATAAGGTTTGTTTTAGTCTTCATTAGTTATCCTTATCCCACTACTTCATTAATATGATGGGATTGTTCACATTGAAGCTAGCCTAGAGAGAGGTCCACTATTTCACTTGTAAATAAAGCTATTAAATTCACTCATTTCGTCCATTACTCATTGCAAGGTTATGTAGGCAATTTAGTTTGAGAGTGTTTGCACCCTAGTCACATTCTTTCTACTATATTGGGATTTTGTTTCCACCATAAAAAAGGTAAAGGACTCTCCCTCAAATTGGATTTGGAGCATATATTGCTACTACAACCATTATTGAGGTGTTATCTTTTAAGTCCTTGTTTCCGTTGCTAATAAAATGATATTTTTTACTTATCTTATTTAGATGACTAGATGAATGGCATGCTTTTCTTCTTTTCTTCTTTTCTTTTCTAAGGGATAAAAATAAGATTTACATTCCATTAGGTATTGAAAAACTAACTATGTTTCCTTTTATGGTTTAATTATTCAAATGTTAGTGTTAATTTTATGAAAGACCTATTCAATCCTTTGCAATCTAATTTTAAAAGAGGATTTCAACAAATGATACAAATGTGCTTTACCTTGATGCATTCTAAAATCCAAGATATGTATTGGATCGGGGCATCAATATCAACATCCACATTTCTCATTTAATTGGAGTAGTTGTTTGTATATTCTTACTAGCATCCAACACCATTTCAATGTTGCAAGAAGAAGAGGAAGAGGAGGCACTATATTGTGCATCTTTGGAAGAGGAGCAGGATGCAACAACTTGTGCAAATGCAAATGGAGAATTTTGAGTTGATGTATCCTTATGGGATCAGGGTCCATCCTTGGATGGAATACCAAAAGAGGAGTATTTTTGTTAGTAGGGTAGCTCACCTATCTTGTCATGATCCCTTTCACCTAAAAACATCACTTTTGCATCTTTAGCCTTCATTCCCATTATCATTGCGCCGAGAGGCGCTCTACAACCCAGTATGAGGGAGATCTTGTAACATTTGTCCATATTTGTCCTTATTGTCGGCCATAAACAAAAAAGAATAATACAAAGTAAAAAGTAAATGTGAGGGAGATCTTGTAACGTTTGTCCATGTTTGTCCTTATTGTCGACCATAAACAAAAAAGAATAATACAAAGTAAAAAGTAAATATGAGGGAGATCTTGTAACGTTTGTCCATGTTTGTCCATATTGTCGGCCATAAACAAAAAATAATAATACAAAGTAAAAAGTAAAAAAAACATGGACAAACATACAAAGTAAAAAGAATGAAAAAACAATACAAAATCAAACAAAGTAAAAAAGAATAATACAAAGTAAAAAGTATTAATACAAGAGGTTTGGACAAACATACAAAGTAATACAAAGTAAAAAGAATAAAAAAACAATACAACATAAAACACAGTAAAAAAGAATAATACAAAGTAAATAATGCACCTCGGGATATTTGATCCCTCTCGGCGCTTGATAGAGCCTAGGATTTGGATCTAGGCTGGTACGACCTCAATGTTGTCATCATGAGCCAAGTCAAACCCCAAGTTTGACACAAAAGTCAAAACACAACCTTTAGCCAATTTTTCACATGTGACACATGCACTAAATTCTTAAAAACCCATGCTATGACCATAAAATAAAATAATAATTAAAAAACATTGTTTTTTTTTTGCTCATTAACGCCTATGTACCACCAAAAGTGACATGGTGGCCAAAAGTGGACATGAACAAACCATTATTTCTAATTATAAGGTTTGTTTTAGTCTTCATTAGTTATCCTTATCCCACTACTTCATTAATATGATGGGATTGTTCACATTGAAGCTAGCCTAGAGAGAGGTCCACTATTTCACTTGTAAATAAAGCTATTAAATTCGCTCATTTTGTCCATTACTCGTTGCAAGGTTATGTAGCCAATTTAGTTTGAGAGTGTTTGCACCCTAGTCACATTCTTTCTACTATATTGGGATTTTGTTTCCACCATAAAGAAGGTAAAGGACTCTCCCTCAAAGTGGATTTGGAGCATATATTGCTACTACAACCATTATTGAGGTGTTATCTTTTAAGTCCTCGTTTCCATTGGTAATAAAATGATATTTTTTACTTATCTTATTTAGATGACTAGATGAATGGCATGTTTTTATTTTCTTTTGCATAAGATGGAATATGGAATGGGTTTACTACTACAATGTTATTTTTCTTGTCATTTATTTTTTCTATTACTTAAGTCACATGACTCTTAAGTAGGAGATTTTGTTACATCTTAGTAACAAAATACTATCAATACATTGGTCACCATACCAGGGTAGTTGAATCTTGTCTCCTTCCTTGGTTGTGTGTGTGCCCCATTAGTCCCTTGGTAGTTAGTTTTTCCTTGTTTTCTGTTGCTTTTTATTTGTTGTAGCCATAGCTTTCAAGTGACCTAAGCAAGAAACCTTTAGTTCCAACCTCAACCATGAGAAGTTTTCGACATTTTTTTTCAATTTATAGCATATTTTTTCTGCCCAAAAACCATGTGCATGTAGATCCATGGGTTTTATTGTGCATGCATGCAATTTGTCCTTGTTTCTGAGCCAAATTTGATTTTTCAAAAATAAATTCCAATTGGCCTATACAATAGAATTGTCACAATCAATCTGATCATTCCCCCTATGTCTACTCTCAATTCACGATCATTTTGTTTAATTCTCCCATAGAACATTGTAGGTGAAGAAAAGGGTTATGGTCCCTATAGTATTTGCTACTTCTAGGGTTTTTATTTGGGGTTTCTTTACTAGTTTTAGTTTCATCTTTTATTCCATAATTTATTTGTTGGATAAATTATTATTTTGATTTTCTTAAATCTTCATAAAAGCTAATTAAGGGACAATCCGTTTGCCGTTAAGCCCTAAATGTGGGCACATTTCCACCTATATTGTGGTGCGTTACATTAGTTTTGATGCCATATTTGGTCCATTAGTTGTAATTGCCATTGGTATGGTTATATTAGTTATGTTGGCTTGGGTAAGTGAGTTGTAATTGTACCTCTGAATCTCCTATATATAGGAAGGAGATCTTTTCATTTGAGCATCTTGTCTTGTCTTGTCTTGTGTACTTAGTACATTGTATAAGGAGGATTCCCCGTCGAAGAGGCTTTCTATTCATCCATTTTATTCATTAAAGGTGTGGAGTACTCTTTTTGGTCTATTTCTGGTCTTTTCATGCTCTTTTGGAAATTTGTTACATAACATTTGGTATCAAAGCTCTTTCCTCTGGACTAGTTTCTTCAAAATGAGGCATCTTGAAATTTTCAATATAATTGTTTTTCTACAAGTTTCAGACAATAAAACTCAAAACCCATATAGAAAAAAGGTCAAACTATATGTGGTCCAAGTTTTAGATCCTGGGCCGTTATAGGTTTGGATATATTTGTCGTGGAATCTAGGATTTCTGACTAGTCAAAAAACTAGTCTAAAACAGGTGTTCTGGGAAAAAAGGTCATATCTGAGGCATGTGAGATCCAAATCAGTGAGACCTAGTGTAGCAAAAATTATATGGACCATAGTATCATTGGTATATTTTGTAGACCTAGATCCAAAATATTTGACACGTGGCATACTGTACAAGTTCACTCTTCTAAAAGGACCAAAAATAAGAAGTGTTGGGAGATTCATCAATAAATTTTTATTGGCACATCAAAACTAGGTTAGACCTACGGAATTGAAAAGAGGACACATCAAAATATAACAGGCCTAATTTTCAGACCCAGGGGAGCCAAAATTTCAAATTTATCTCAGTTCCAAGTCATATAGAAAACGGTCTTCTAATCAAGGTTTGAAAAATGTACGCCATTTTAAATTTGAATAACTTTGAGTAGAAGGATCTATTTGAGGTGAAAACTAGGCTGTGATATCTATTTATATTATTCAAAATTCCACCAAAAGGAAGTGGAAAAAATCACACTCCACTCAAACCACTAGAGGACTCATCCCCGACGTACGATGAAAGGGAAGGCCTATCTTTTCGAGTGTCCCAATTGGAATATATGATTAAAGGATCTGTTAAAACAATTGATTTAGTTGATTTAGAGGGGAAGTTGATGAAACATGTGGATAATAAGATGGAGGAAAATATGAAAGGGTATGAAAACAATTGATTTAGTTAATTTAGAGGAGAAGTTGATGGACAGATAGAAAATATTTCTAAGCTCATACATAATTCAAAGGATACCCCTTCTCTAGGTGATGATGTGTTCCCGGTTACTCAGAATGATAAAGATAAGGTCCATGTTGAGAAACATTCCATGAATAATAATATTCCAAGAGAAAATGATTCTAGTAATGGAAGTAACCAGGGATGGTCCCCAAGGGGTATCCAACTCCCTAAGATTTACATGAGGAAGTTCGATGGAAAAGACCCCATAACACGGATATTATAGATGGAGCAATTTTTTTATATACACTAGGTGCCCGATATTCAAAGGTACCTATTGCAGATTTATATTTAGAAATTGAGCGGTTTGTATGGTACCAATGGCTTTGTGAATGTAAAAATAACTATGTTATCTCTTGGTCCATTTTTACAGAAGAATTGATATCATACCGTGATGATGTTAAGAGTAATTCCTTCTTTACCCAATTGATCAATATAAGGAAAAAGGGACCAGTAAGTGAGCAAATTCAACAATTTCAAAAGTTAAGTCTCAGAGTGGAGGGCATACCAGATGATAAACTGTTGTATCTATTTATTGGAACCTTGAAGGATAGCATTCAACATGAGGTGCGTGTCTTTGAACCACCATACTTAGAGAATGATTTCATGATGGCATGGAAGTTTGAAAGTAAAAACATGGTGATGGCTACTAGAAAGACCACCTCCAACAAATACAAAGAGAATAATGTTCCTTATTCTAACTCTCCTCAAAGGTTAACACCTCAACAATTGGATGAAAGAAGAGAAAAAGGTCAAAAGGGACCAGTAAGTGAGCAAATTGAATAATTTCAAAAGTTGAGTCTCAGAGTGGAGGGCATACCAGATGATAAACTGTTGTATCTCTTTATTGGAACATTGAAGGATAACATTCAACATGAGGTTCGTCTCTTTGAACCACCATCCTTAGAGAATGCTTTCGTGATGGCATGGAAGGTTGAAAGTAAAAACATGGCGATGTCTACTAGAAAGACCACCTCCAACACATACAAAGAGAATAATGTTCCTTCTTCTAACTCGCCTCAAAGGTTGACACCTCAGAAACTGGATGAAAGAAGAGCAAAAGGTCTATGCTTTAATTACGACAACAAGTATAGTAAGGGACATTAAGTGTGGTGAGAATAAATTATTCTACATAGATTGTGAAGAGGAAGAACGAAAAGAACAGGAACAATCTCAAGATGAAGAAATAGAAGAGACTACTTCCGAAGATATTACTCCCACCATATATTGTCATGCTTTGGCAGGAATTAGCACTCCTCAAACTCTCAAGATCGAAGTATATATCAAAAAGAAAAAGGTAATAGTGTTGATTGATTCTGGTAGTACTCGTAATTTTATTCATTGTAAATTCGCCAAAGTTCTCAATTGCTTTGTATATCCAGCACCATTGTTTCAAGTAATGATTGCAGATGGAGGAGCTATCAATTTTCCATGGAAATTCCATAATATCAATCTTACGATGGGGGAATATGTATTGAATAGTTCAATGATATCTATCCCAATGGGTGGTTCTGATGTTGTATTAGGGGTTCAATGGTTACAAATTGGGAATAGTGGCTTTTAATTTTCAAAAGCTTTTCATGAAATTTTCATAGGAAGGAAAAGAATATGAGTTAAATGGTATCACAGGGAAACGAATCAAGGTTACAATCTCTAATGGTATGAAAAAATTATTGAAAAAGGGACATCAAGGTGTAATTGCACAATTATGCTCATTAGATGTGAAAACATCTAAGACTCCTATTTCCGCAGATCTCCAAAGAGTCATTAATGAGCATTACACGGTATTTGAAGATATTCCAAAAGGTATTCCACATGTTCGATATTTTGATCATGCTATACGCTTAATTCCAGGAAGTGTTCCCCCTAACATCAGACCTTACAGATACCCCTATGGACAGAAGAGTGAAATTGAGCATATGGTAGAAGAAATGTTAGATGCTGGAATAATTAGGCCTAGCCAAAGTTCTTACTCTGCACCAGTGTTAATGGTACACGAGAATGAGTGATCATGGCATATGTGTCTAGATTATAGAGAGCTCAACAAGATCACCATTAAAGATAAGTTCCCATTCTTATCATTGATAAATTATTATATGAATTACATGAAGAAGTTTTCTTCATAAAGTTGGATCTCCATTCCGGGTATCATCATATTAGAATGAAGGATGAGGACATCCCAAAACCAATATTCAGAACTCATGAAGGTCATTATGAATTTCTGGTCATACGGCCATTTGGTATCACAAATGCACCTTCCACATTTCAAGGTTTGATGAATTCCATTTTCAAGCCCTTCCTTAGAAAATTGGTGCTAGTATTTTTTGATGATATACTAATCTATATCAAGTCTTGGGAAGAACATGTTCAACCTGTTGAGAAGATGCTACAACTACTAAGGGAGAAATAACTATATGCAAAACCTTCCAAATGTTCGTTTGGGGTAAAGGAGGTAGAATATTTGGGTCATATTGTACCTCATGAAGGTGTCAAGGTAGACCCTAACAAAATTAAAGCCATGATGGAATGGATGATTCCCAAAACCTTGAAGAATATTTGAGGATTCTTAGGGTTTATATGGTACTACTACAAGTTTGTTCATGACTATGGAAGAATAGCAGCACCTCTAACAACATTTTGAAGAAAGAAGCATTTTCTTGGACTCCACAAGCAACTCAAGCTTTTGAAGAACTTAAAGAGGTTATGAGAAGGAAATTATGGTAATACTACATGCACTTAAGAAATGGTGTCCTTACCTAATAGGTAGCCACTTCAAGGTCAAAATAGATCGTGATAGTCTTAGATACTTCTTGGAACATATAATATCTTCGGAAGAGCAACAAAAATGGGTAACCAAGGTGTTTGGATATGACTTTGAAACCAACTATAAAAAAGCGAAACAAAATGTGGTGGCAGATGCAATCTCCAGAAAAGATGAGGATGTTGGTGCAGTAATTTATGCAAATTCCATTATACAACCTGATTAGGTGGTAGCAGCAAGGGGAGAATGGGAAAATGACATATCTGTGTGGAATCTCATACAAAAGCTATAGAAGAATATTAGTGTATTAGATACTTTTACATGGAAAAACGATTCACTATGGTATAAGGACCGCTTATATACATACAAGAACTCCTAACTAAAACAAAAGGTCCTTTTGGAATTACACACCTCTCATATAGGTCGGCACTCAAGATTCTTGAAAATATACGACAGGTTCAAGAAGGAATTTTTTTGGGAAGGTCTTAAATTTGATGTTCAAACGTTCGTGGAAAAATGTTTGGTTTGCCAACAAAATAAGGTTGAAACAGTTAAGACCTCAGGTATTTTACGACCTTTGGACATACCTTGCCAATGTTGGGTGGAAGTCTCAGTGGATTTTATCATAGGTCTACCCAAGTCAAAAGGAAATAATGTTATTATGGTGGTTGTTGAAAGACTCACAAAGTATGCACATTTTTGTGCACTCTCTCACCCTTTTAATGCAAGTACAGTAGTTGCAACCTTTATGGAAACTGTTCAGAAGCAAAAGGTCGGGTCAGATTTAAAATCAAAGGTCGCATCAAGATGATGAAAAGCAGCATGGAAATCCAAAGATTATTTTAAGTGATGGAAATCCAATTTTCATTGGGAAATTTTGGACTGAATTATTTTCTTGTTTGGGTACCCAATTGGATCACAATTAATCTTATCATCCTCAATATGATGGGAAAGTTGAGATAGTGAACAAATGTTTGGAAGGATATCTTCATTGCTTTGCATCTAATAAATAAACATAGCAGGTGAAATGGTTCTCTTTGGCAGAACGGTGGTACAATACTTCCTTCCATACATCATAAAAAATGTCTCCATTTATGGCACTTTATGGGTACCATCCTCCATCTGTCACATCTCCCTTAAAAGAAAAATATAAATTTCAAGCCATGGAAGATCACATAGAGCACCAACAAGAAGGTTTCCAGATACTTAAGGAGAACCTAGCTATGTCCAAAAAAGGATGAAACAACAAGCTGATCAACATCGCAGTGAAATGAGTTTTGAAGAAGGGTATTGGGTATTTATGAGGATACAATCTTACAAGCAGATGTCCCTAAAGCAACTAAATAAGGACAATAAATTAGCACCCAAATATTATGGTCCTTATAAAGTGTTGCAGAAGATTGATAGTATGGCTTACAAATTGGAGCTCCCTTCATGTTCAAGAGTACATCTAGTTTTCCATGTTTCTTGCTTAAAGAAGGTAATATGAGACAAGATCACAATTCAAAAAATATTGATAGAGCTTGATGAAGAAGGAAAATTCATATTGGAACTTGAAAAAATCACTGAAACAATGACCAAACAACTACGTAATCGGGCTATTACTGAGCACCTCATCAAGTGGAAGAAATTACCAGTTGAAGATTCAACATGGGAAGATGAGTCCTTCATACATAAGCATTCACAACTAATCAAGCGTTGAGGATAACACTTGTCTGAAGGGGAGTGGCATGTTAATCCCTAAATGTGGGCACATTTCCCCCTATATTGTGGTGCATTGCATTAGTTTTGATGTTGGCTTTGGTCCATTAGTTGTAATTGTCATTAGTGTGGTTATATTATTTATGTCAGCTTGGGTCAGTGAGTTGTAATTGTACCTCTTAATATCCTATATATAGGAAGGAGATATTTTCATTTGAGCATCTTATCTTGTCTTGTCTTGTCTTGTCTTGTGTACTTATTGCATTGTATAACGAGGTTTCCCCCTCGAAGAGGCTTGCTATTCATCTATCTTCTTCATTAAAGGCATGGAGTACTCTTTCTGGTCTATTTCTACTCTTTTCATGCTCTTTTTGGAAATTTGTTGCCAAACATTTACATTAGAATTTTTACCCTTTTTTTGCAAATCTTAGGGTCTTCCTTCCATTTTCCTTGCATTTTCTAGGATTAATCCATTATTCAGTTGTTGGTTTTGATAGATGCTTCATTTTAGGAAGGTGGTTTCTTAAGAAAAGAATTCTATAGGTTCTTAGTATTTAACAATCTTGTTTTCTTTCCCTGTAATTGCATTTGCATATTAGATTACACTAGTCCTTATATAGTTAGTATTAGGAGATTTTATTTGTTGGTTGCTTTAAAATTTCAGTTTTACAACATTAGGAAAAGTCATTTTTGTTCAAAGAAAAACAATCATTTCTCTTTAGCACGTGGCATTTACTTTTCCTTCTTTGCAATTTTTATTGTCAACATTAATTTTAGTTCATTTGCAAGCAATCATTTATTTTTGTACACACCTCATGTACAAACAACATCGCCTAAATTAAATACTTGGTTAAAGACACCAAATTTAGCCTTAAAATCAACAACTTAATTTTTACAAACTAAAATTCCTTATTTGAGAACCAAAAGAATATTTTATTTGGGCTAGGGTTGTGGGGATAAGCATCCAAACAATTTGCCACAACTACATAAATTTGAGTTGACATTTTGTGACATTTAAAATACTTTATGATAGACATGGTTCAAAACTCGTTCAACAACAAGCGCACATTCTAAGAGTGTATAATGCCAATTAGTTTGGAACCGAAGGCTTGATTGAGACTCCTTAATCTTTCATATTGAATATCCCCCTATCATTGATTTCAATTAAAGGTAAGGTAACATGTTGTATGTATGCATGAAGTAGCTTAGAGTCCATTACCTAGGTTCCTATCCATGTGGCTCTTGCAAGAGGGAGGGATCCTAATGGAGATAATTGTTGGCTATAAGAAGCTTCCCCAATGCCCTTCACTATAGATAAATATTTTTCACCTTGACTAACTCTTTAATGGTGGACCTCACGTCCCATAAATTTGAGTGAGTAGAAGGCCCTTGTTTGACTTTTTTACTCACTTTCTCACAATGGAATTCAGTACCATTTGTTGAGAAACATTTAGAATAGTTTTTTTTGTTCTTACATTACTTGAGAAATAGCACCTTCTAGGTTAGTGAGTCTTTTTATTTTTATAGGGTGAAAAATTCATGCTTTACTCATTTACTTTATTGGAACACATTGCTCCCACTTTGCATAGAATTCCAATTTAATGATTTTTTGCATTGGAACAATTTGTGGGTTGCCCCACATGGTTGGAATCCATTATTACTTTGTTGAGAAGAATAGTTATTCTTAATCAAAAGTACACCTCCAATATCTCTTAGTCATTCTCATATGATCCAATACCTTCATCTAATACTTGGTATCTCTTCCCATGTAGTTTTTACCACTCATCATGTGAGGATCAAACAAAATCAGCCTCCACCCCTCCTAGTTCACGTTAGATATCATCTAATTCAATATCTCTTGCGTCATGTTAATCCTCGACCAGTTCTCATGCATCTACCCAGCCAATCAATTCCTCCATCAAAATGACAGTGAATAATACACACAACACCAACAATGTGAACATCAATCCAATCCACACACCTAGTCTCATCTACATGGGTAGTCTTAATATTCCAAATTTGACTAAGTTGAAAAATGATACAAACCAACATAATCCCACTGAACATCACATACCTACTGAGATTCCTTCAAATAACCTAAAATTTGAAGGACGTGTTAGAGAAGATCCTTGTAATCACAACATGCCCTTTCTAGTATGGTGTTCCTCAAATACTATCATTTACAATTCCACTAGATTAAGCTTGTTTTAGTGCACTATCACTAGGGTTGTTTCGAAATGGTATATAATCAACATGTTGGGTTGCATCCCAATTTTGTGTCCCTAGTGACAATGTTTTTAACCTTCGCCCAATTTCCCATTAGGTATGACTAGGGAGTCAAAATCCTTCTTTTATGTCATAAAATTACTATCACCCATATCACAAATCACACCAATGAATGGCATAAATGAAAAATCTTATGTAAAATTAAGATCCATGATTCCATGTTCCTCAATTGGTTTTTGAAATCATTCATCCTTGTTATAAGTAAATATGTGGCATCAAATATACCCCAAACTAAGGAAGAAGTAGTCTTCAAGGTGCAACAATTGGACCTTATGTATGCCTAGTCAGGTTACCTATAAATTGTACTTCTTAACACTCCTCATTCTAATTCTAACTAATGGGATCCACTTAGAGAATCCCATGCCAAGGATGGGATCATAGGTTCAATCACTTCTACTTCCAATCCTTATGGTCAAATAATTTTCTCCATCTATTCTAGCATGTATGGGAACCGTTATGGTGCAAAACAACCTATATTTGGCCTCCCTTCATATGTGAAACCTCAACTAACCTATGATAAATATGATCATACACACTCATGATCATCTTATGTTGTGTCTAGTGATTCATACCTAATTCCTCCTACGTAGCCTCATACTCATGGCTTCTCTTGTAGTGGCACTGCATGTAATAGTGCATCATCATCTTATGTGGCTCCTCATGGTTATAATCCATACTAGCCATTCATTGGTCCTCCTCTAGATCACGGATCACGTATCACCACAAGTGTCAATGCCTCCACCGCACCTTAATCAAGTTAAATAAGTTCTTCCTTCATAAGGGCAAGTGTATTCCCAACAAAATGTGCCCAATCCATGTATTGTGTAAAAACAAAAAAGGAAAAGGAAAAATTTAACAACCAAAATCAAGGGGTTGGATGCAACCCATTCAATCAACTTGCCAATGTTGGAGGTAACACTAACCCCACAAACCAAAACTAGGATCCTAATTGTCCTCCTAAGTAAGGAAAATATCCTAAGCTTCGAATAAACCATCCATGTTTCCTTTGTGGGATGTATGGACATTACACCCTTGATTTTCCACTACTACCTAGAATACATCAAATGTTGGAGAAAGCAGTTAAATGTGAGTCGAAAAATGCCTCTTAAGGTCATAAATTACACAACCAACTCCACCTCCTAATTCTCAACCTATGGTGTTGCATAATGCCTTTTCCCCATGAGGGCTTGTAACAACCTAGCTGATGACACCCCATTATAACCAACCATCTTCATCCAACCTACCTGAATATCCTTCCTTTCAACATCTTTTCATCACTTCTATCAATGTCAACCTTTAGACCCAATGAAATTAGTATAATATGCCCCTTGAACTAACATCTGTTGGTAAGGAAAATGAACCCTGTCCACCTAATGACCCTTTGCAAATCATGCAAACATGTTGAAAGGATGGATATTTAGGAGGCCAAATGTTTACCCTACTCCTAAAGTATTAAAGGTTCCTTTGTGTGACACTACTCATAATACCCGTGCTTGGATTGATCATAACTATAACATTGTGGATGATTTGGCATAGTCCCTTATTCAATATCTACCCTTGAGGTTCTTTATAATTGTCCTTCACAAAAAAATATTTAATTTCCACTTTAGATGATATCGGCCTATCTAATGCTAGGTTGTTTACCTTCAAATTCAATCAAGCAAAGCCTCGATTTCCGTATTCAATTGTATTTAGGTACTAGTAGCCATCAAGAATCTAATTGTTCATCAATGCATTATTAATGAGGGGGATTCCATATGTTTCATATCCATGCATTTGGAATAAGTTAGGATCTATAGAGTTGACACCATCACTCATGGCCCTTCTCACGTATAATGGTCATCCTTCTAAACCATAAGGAATTTTGCATAATTTTATAGTAAAAATTGTGGGTAAGACTGTATTGCTTGGTATTGAGGTTGTAGATGCCCAACTCAACTATAAAATTCTGATAGAATAAATATTTATGTATGCCATGCAGTTTGTTTCCTCCTCAATCTTTTGTCTCATGATGTTTCCCTATCAAGGAAAGTTCATGACTCTATATCATCTTATGTATCATGATGATAAGTCAATATCCAATACAAATAATTTTGTTCCTACTATTGAGGGTAGCCTTTCTATGCCTTTTCATTAAAATTGGCCTAGGTATCGTTCAAGTACCTTATTTGATTAAAAGCTTACTTTGAACCACTACCAAATATTCCCCTTAAAGGAACATCCCATATGTGTACCATTAAATCTAGAGAGGCATATTTCCAACTAAAGAATAACTTGATTCCTCCTGTAGTAGTAAGCAATCCATGGGTTGGTTGGCCTATTGAACAAATTCCCTTCCTATTCCCTCTCCCCAAGATAGTTGGAAACCCTATCACAATGAAATTGAATATTCCAAGACTCAAATTCTGGTGTCTTGTTATGGTATCTCAACCTGCCCAACCCACCAGTTTACTCATCACCATCCTTCCTTCTAGTCTTGATTCTTATTCAACTTGCAAATTCACTAATTTCCTTTACCTCACAGTCAATTCAAGAACATGTTCCTCAACCTCATACTACAAATGGTAAGAAGAGTGTTTGGGGAAAAAATAAGAAATTTAGGGGCACCAACTCCCTGGATTTGGATATGACAACCTAGACCACTACATTGAACAAGGCATCCCCACCTTGTGTCTTCTCTGACATAAATAGTCATGCCACCCATCAATGCCAAGAACTCCCAACATTAGGGATTTTTATTAAATAGTGATTTGATAAATCCATTCCAATGGTCTAGGTTACTCTCCTAGATGTTGCTAATAAGTTAAGAAAATAATTGTGTACAAACAATCCATGTGCATTATGTGATACCTACAAGTCATTATTCACACCATTGTCCTAAACTCCTGAAGTTTAGAACTATACTTGTAGAATCTCACCGGAACCATGCTAACCCACAAATTACTATAAGAGAATAGGTTTCCCCACTATTAATGTGAGTGATGGATCAAATTTTGTTTACTATATTTCCTCCTTGATAGGCTCAGTGTCTGTCAATCATCCATCATGTTCATCAAACATGTCTATGAGTCCATTGCTTCAATTACATCGAACCCTTTCACTTCTTACATTGTGGATTTTTCCTCCACATCATCTATATTCTAGTCAATAGGTGTTTCTTATTTGAGTCATACCTCACACTCTTTCAAAATTGTTAATGGTTTTATCCCCAAAATTGATCAACTTCAATAGTGGTACATGACACCTTTGATTCTAGTAATCCCATTTTTCACTCAAACAAAGAGATTATCAAAGAATTGAATAAACCTGACTACCCATGGGAGTATAGGCACCATCATGATTATTTTATACTACCTGACTACCTCTAGGATAGTACCAATTGGTTCTAAAACCCAACTCCTACTCCAGATGCCTTCAAGGAAGGAAACATGGCTAACATTCCCCCCACTATCAAAGTGGATACTTTGATTAAGCATGGTGTTATTGAGCACATTATTCTTGGTGCTTCCTATTTCTCCAAATAGGATGCTACTTAAAAATAGTTGTTTGAATAATTTCGTTGACGAGTTAGCATGGTATTACTCTAAAATGTCGGTGCTTGACCCTCCTACTATAGAACACCATATTGATGCACAATTTGATGTGTGTTCAGTATGTCAAAAACAAAGGCCTATCTCCTACTAAGGCTTTGGTCCTTAAGTTGGAATTGATAATATTCATAAAGATGTGTTTATTTATCCAATTGCATGTGCCATTTAGGGAATCTAATCCAATCCCCATTAACAAGAAGCAAGGAACCATACATGAACTTAGTAGGGCTTGTATAAAAGACAATTACCCTACACATTTCATTGACCAAATCATTGATGCTTGTATGGGCCATGAGGTTCTATCCTTTATGGATGGATTCTTCGGCTATTATCAGATATGAATTCATCACCAAGACTAGTACAAGATCCCTTTTACTACTCTTCATGGGACATTTGTCAATAAGGTTGTTCCTTTTGGGTTAAAAAATGTTGGAGGCACATTCCGACAGGTTATGTCATATTGTTTCCATGACATGCCTAAAATCATTCTTACTTATTATTATTCTTGACATTTTTATTGTCTCCATGTTGATCTTGGGAGTTCATATAGTCTATTACCTAGAGTTTAACCGCATGCTTATTCTCACCATGATTATTGGTTACATTCCCTGGACTTCCAAGCAATTTGATTGATTGGAAATCTTTGCTTCATTTTACTACATGTCATTGTCCCTCTACCTCATCCATATTGGGAATATCACTTATATTGTTTTTCTACAATTCATATATCCTCAAGGATATTACTATTGATTCCCATGCCTTGGTTTCTTCTAGTTTCCATCATTATATTGAGCTAATTTTTTTGGTCGCCTTTTGGGATCCTATCTCCTTATTTATATGATAATACCATTTCCTTGATTATTTTGGGAAACCATTAAAGTGCACATTAGAACACTTGCAATACATCTAATTTGACAACCTCCTTAGTTAACCTTGTTCAAAGCATCCTCCAATGAGTTACCCTTGGAGTCTTATTGTGTCAATCACCATTTGACATTGATATTGTTTATAGACCTCCTTATGTTCCACTCATTTCAGTATATCTTCTCTATCCATTAGTTGTACCCATCCTCCAAGTTATCATCTTAAACCCCTCTACCTTTATTGATTATTATTCTTGGAGTTCTACATCTATTTCTAGGCCAACCTTTCCATTTTGCTTTGAATAAGTGATGTAGCCAATAAAATTTAATTCATTCACGAGATCTAAAAACCATGAAAACACATGAGAGTGGAAAAATAACAATATTTTATTCCTCATCCATCCTAACTATTACAATGAAGGTTCAACTCCTTATAAATACTATCTGAGATTTTAGAAAATTGCTAATTTTAGAAAATTCTCGCATGACTCTAAAACTAACCACTAACTTAAAGCTAACTAGAGCGACATTAGTTGTCAACTCGCTTTTATGATAAGGTGCATAAACTAACAGATAACTGATAATTACAAATTTAAAAAATCCTGCAAAAACACTAAAACCCCAATTTGAGGCACTATATGAAGGAATTCCGCCCCAAAAAAGTGTCAAAAAAAGATTCGATCAAAAGGATTTGATAGGTCACTATAGTGAACTCTTCAAAATGAAACTTTCTGTTAAATTTGATCCCAAACGAATAAATGAGTCAAAAGTTATGACCCTCGAAAATCCCTCCATTATTTCTCTCTCTCTCTCTCTCTCTCTCTCTCTCTCTCTCTCTTTTCTTTTAATTTCGGACCATGGAAATCCCTGCATCATTCTCCTTTGGTTGAAAAGAACGCAACTCTTGCAAGTTACTATCTTCAAACTACTTCCACTTAACGGGATCTAGATTCAACATGTTGATGTATATGTAACTTCGGAATGTATTTCACCTATGTATTTCATTTATGTATATTGTACTCCTATAGAGATGTGTTATTCCTCTATAAGTGTCGTCATTTGTATTGACAAGTGTCGTAACTTGCCGATGGGTTATTAGACCAACATGTGTGGGTTTGCCCCTGATTAAGTTAACCATGGGTTATTGTACTAATCTAGACAAGTCGACCCCATAAGTTTATTGGGCAGTCAGGACAAGTATAAATAGAGATCTCCCGATCTCTATTTTGATCACTTCATTACATTCTCACACACACTCTTTGGAGAGTGGCGCACTTGTGGAGGAGGAGAATCTGCTACTAGAAGATGTCTATCTCTTATGCTTGGGTTGTATCATTTCTCTATCTATCTCTGAGGAATTTATTGGGGTTTTTCACCTTTATGGTTTTCCCCAAGTAAACTCTGTGTCTCTTGTGTGCTTGCATTATTGTGTCCATGATTGATATGTTGTAGATATGTTGTAGCTGTTGTTCTCTCAGTTAATATCCTAGATCAGATTGAAGTAAATTCTGAAAAATTAACATGGGATCAGAGCTAGCCTGAAAGAAGGCATGGTATGGCATGTATGACACTTGTTGCACTTGTGATGCTAGGGCTTGATATAGAAAAAACCAGTCATCGTAGCACATTCGCTATAAATTCATTTTGGCAAATTTTTCGGATCTGAAACTTTTACAAGTCGAATATCAGATTCCCATGTACCTTGTGTCCAAAGGAAAATGTCTAATTCGTTGTACTTTTTGTTTTATGATCTGTACAATCTAGGGTTTCTGCCTCTTCCAGATATGAGTCATAAACAGGTGACCTTGGAAAAAAGGTCATAACTTGGGCTAGGAATCTCCAAATGAAATTTCGTAAAAAGTGACAGGTAGTGCACGGACTGTACTTTCTCAGGTAACATTTTTAGAGGCCGAAACTGAACCAGGGACACGTGGCACACCATACAATTTCGCTATACTGTTTTATCCCATAAACAGGTCATGTTACGACACTTGGAATAAATCTCTCTCAGAGAATCCAATTGAGGTAATACCTATGGGGTTGGAAAATGACAGGTCGGGATACCACAGGTAGAATTTTCAGACCCTTTGGATTGGAAAGTTCGGAGTTACACCAAAAACAATCAGGTTCATATTTTTGTCCAAACAGAATTATTTTTGAGCACCTTCATTCATGGCTTCGAGAATTTAGGGTTTCGGAGAAAGTTGGAATTTTTGTAATCGAAGACCACGGCTGGATGCTACTCATCAAAATTGAAATTTAGAGACCAAGATCATATTTTTTTGTTTGGAAGAAGGTCGGGCTTGATCAAACCCCGGTTTAGGACTTTGATTGGAAAGATGGAAAATTAGGGCTTCTGCAAAAGTTGGAATTTTGGAAATCTGTGACCATGGCTGGGAGCTCCTCAAAAAAATAGAAGCTTAGAGATTTGAATCAAAATTTTGGTTGGGTGAAGCTCCAGGAAACTCAAACCCTAATTCAGGGTCCTCCCTAATGAATCCGAAAAACTAAAAGGCCATTTTGAGGGGTGAAACTTTGCAGTTTTCAAATTCTGAGTATACCAGCTTGACAAGCTCAGAAAGGCGCATCCTTCTATCCTTTCAGAAGTTTGAAATTCAAATTTTGAATTTTTAGGGTTTCTCTGACAAACCCTAATCCAACTCCAGATCCAGTTCCTGCAAATCAAGTGGATTGGTCACCTGCATAAGTGAAGAAGTTCTTGTTTCAGAGGGAGATGAGGCTAAGGCCTTTCATAAGAAGATTACAAGCAATCTTGACAGGTATGACTTATCCAGGTATGTTTCGAGATTTGTTCATGATTAAGTTTATGGTATGTTTGTCTTCATATTATTACGGTTAGTACAATCTTGATTAAATTTAGACTTGTCGTATCACCTTAATAAAATTATGAATGCATGATAGAAGATATTCATTGATTAGGGTGTTGACACTTATGATTGTACTAATGCATTATGGTGTTGTATGAGGTTTATGTTGTCTGCTAACATGAAAGGTACACCAAGAAAGACAAATCATGTTCTAGTTCAAGAACATATGATCATGGTGACATGAAGACAAAGATTCATCCATTGTCATGGATCACTTAGAAGATCTATTTACGAGGTATGTATAACTTGGTTCTATAATGGTTAACTTATGAGATATGCAGGTTACTAGCACAAGTCATTGAAGAGAACAAGAAGACATCATGTGGGTATGTTAGACATAACTAGCTAACATACTAATCCAGGTATGTTTTTCCTATATCAAGTTAGAATCCTACCTTGGGATAGGATCTCTTATATAAGTATACATGGCATGATTGATAATGATTATTCTTAGGTTTGAATAATCATGGCTGTATGCATATTATGTTTCTTACCTTAATTGATGATATGACTAACCAGAAGAGTCATGAAAGTATAGGTTTGAGCAATCACAGGTTTAGGCATATTATGTTTCTTACTCTAATTTATGATATGACTAACCATAAGAGTCCCTGAATATTAATACTTATTAATTATGTTTGAAATGATCATGACTATACATGCTTAAGATTATTGTGTTTTGATAGTATTGAGAATATACTAATAAATGTATGATTATGTATGAGATCTCGAGGATATCACAATAATGATACTTGTAAGCATGCATAGTGATCGAGGATGGATATAAGTTCAAGGACAAGTAATCTAGGAAGCAAAGATCAAGAGGGAGCACACTCCAGTAGTTTCTGCAAGGATGCAGATATTCAAAGGGAGTCAACCACATCAGAATGGAGTTGCAAAGATTCAGAGGGAGTCCACCCAACAACCAAACAAAGATAGGTATTTGAATTATCATTTCTTGCATATTTGATTTTTTAAATAATATTGTTCAATGATGTATATACTGATGTTCCTAGACTTAGGTTGTGTATTATGCATATTAGAATAATTGCATTAATGAACAGTATACTACTAATATGCATGTGATGGGTAAGTGGCCTATGACACTGTACAACATTCCATTGCTACTTATCTATAATGAAACCTCTTTGCTGACATGTTGGGAGTAGTGCAAACTCTTAACAATGTTCTGGTAGATATTGGAAGGCATCTAGAAAGTTACAGGATATGGATGAATGTTGTATTGAAGCATTGGCTAAAATAATTGCATGATTGTATCACATATTTCTTTATGTGTAAGAATTTGTTCTAAAAACTATGAGATGTTTCTAATCATGCAATTTAACTTGTTTTGTAGGAAAGATCGTATACCTTCACCTACAAAAGAAGGACTACAACATTTGTTCCAGCAACAAAGTTATCTATTGAAGATATTGAAGTTCCCAGGATTCGGGAAGTATGCCATGATCGAGGAGTACCAGTCGATCATGAAGAATGATATTTGGGATGCAGTCCCAAGACCTGAAGGGAAGTCTGTTGTGACTTCCAAGTGGATCTATAAAGTCAAGCATGCTGCAAATGGTAGCATAGAAAAATACAAAGAGAGGTTTGTAGCTCGTGGTTTCTCTCAGAAAGAGGGAATAGACTATGAAGAGACTTTTGCACATGTAGCCAAATACACTTCCATCAGATCAGTACTTGCTCTGGCTGTAGTGATGAAATGGAAGATACACCAGATGGATGTCAAGACTGCTTTCGTGAATGGTGTAGTTGAGGAGGAAGTGTATGTGGAGCAGCCACTTGGTTTTGAGACACATGACAGGAATTCATATCTGTGAATATTGAAGAAAGCCTTGTATGGCTTGAAGCAAGCTCCTAGGACTTGGTATGGTAGGATGGACAGTTTTCTATCCAGTTTGGGATTTACCAAGAGTAAAGCGGATTCCAACCTTTACTACAAGGTTGAGGAAGGAAATCCTATGATAATACTCCTATACGTGGATGACCTGTTTGTTACAGGTAATGATAGTTTGATTGTTGATACCAAGAGGAAGCTTGCTGCCGAGTTCAAGATGAAGGACTTGGGGTTGATGCACTATTTTCTAGGCATGGAGGTGTGGCAGAGTGCAGATGGTGTCTTCCTTGTACAAGGGAAGTATGAAGTGGAGATCCTGAAGAGGTTCGAGATGATGGACTGCACGGCCATGGCCACACCTATGGCATCAAACCTGAAGCTTCTATGTGATGCTTCATCTGAGCCGGTTGATATTACTGTGTATCGTCAGATGATTGGGTCCTTGATGTACCTGATGAACAAAAGACTAGATATTTTCTTTGCGGTGAACACATTGAGCCAATTCCTGATGGATTCGAGAGGTGTTCACTTGGTTGTTGTAAAACATATTCTGAGGTATCTGAAGGGTACAATTGATTATGGGCTCAAGTATGATGTGAATAAAAAGTTTAACCTATAGGTTTATGTTGATTGGTACTGGGCAGGAAGTGCTGCAGATAGGAAGAGCACTTATGGGATCAGGTGTGATCTCTTGGTTTAGCAGGAAGCAATCCTGCATAGCACTGAGTACAGTTGAAGCAGAGTATGTTGTTGTTTGTTCAGCTAGTTATGAGGCAGTATGGATTTAGAAGCTACTGTCTGAGTTATTTGATCTCCCACTGGAGGCTACTGGTATCTTTTGTGACAACCAGAGTTGTGTGAAGCTGTCTGAGAACCCGGTGTTCCACGATAGGTCGAAACACATTTAGATCAAATATCACTATATCAAGGATATGGTGCAGAGAGGCGCAGTGAAGCTCCTGTATGTTGCAATGGATGAGTAGGTTGCAAATGTGTTGATGAAACGACTAGCCAGAGTGAAGATTGAGTACTTTAGAGAGAGGCTTGGTGTTCTTCGGATTGACGACACTTCGAGGAAGAAGTGATGGACACATTTGTTGGAGCCATTCCAAGCATGGTGAGAGGAGGATCCTTCACATGTCTATGGATGTAAGTGCTGGATGATGAGCATCAGGATGATGCTCCAGTTACTGCTCTGTGTGCATCATGTTGGATGTTGGATATGATCAGTTGGATCATTTATATGTATGTATGTATGCATCATGTTGGATGCTGGATATGATCAGTTGGATCATTTATATGTATGTATGTATGCATCATGTTGGATGCTGGATATGATCAGTTGGATCATTTATATGTATGTATGTATGCACCATGTTGGATGCTGGATATGATCAGTTGGATCATGTATATGTATATGCATCATGTTGATGCTTGGACCATGTATATGTATATGTTGGATATGTTGTATGATCAGGAAGATCATGTATGATATATATCAAGTAGACACATTGTATGATCAGGTGGATCATGTATCTGTGTATGTATCAAGTGGATACATTGTATGATCAGGTGGATCATGTATGATGATATGTATAAGGTAGATACTTGGTATGCATCAGGTGGATGCATTGTATGATCAGGATGATCATAAATGACGAGCTTCAGGATGTTTCTCCAGATGACATGCATCAGGACGATGCAGTGATGATGATCAGGATGATCATGTGTACATCAGGATGATGTATGGTGAGTATCAGGTTGATACTCTGTGGCCATGGAACAGGTTGTGCAGATGAGCATGTCTGGGAGATCCTATATATATAGGTCAGAGTTGTGTACCCGTAACATCCTGGGATGCTCTTTCGAGGCATTGTCCTATGGCATGTAAGTAGACCTAGGAGATCTGGACAGGATGAAAAAGGCCTTAGATGCTCTTTCGAGGCATTGCCATGACCACATGTAATCAGACCTGGAGATCTGGACAGGTTGTGTTATTCACGTAAAAGGCCTCAGATGCTCTTTAGAGTTCTTGATTGGAAAGACACCCTTTTAAGATTTTGTGGTAGGAGTCACATGTAATCAGACCTGGAGATCTGGACAGGATGAAAAAGGCCTCAGATGCTCTTTAGGGTTCTTACTTGGAAAGACACCCTTTTAAGGTTTTGTGACTGTCACATGTAAAAGATCCTGAGAGATCCTATAGGTCGGAGTTGTGTACCCGTAACATCCTTGGATGCTCTTTCGAGGTTTTGTGACACACGTAATAAGTCTTGAGTATTCCACAGTATGGTCAGTGATGATGAAGACCTACATGTGGTGGGCCTACACCCAGTATGAAAAAGGACTGGCTCTGTAGAACTTCCTATGACGAGTAGATTCAGAGATTGACTGAGATAGCAGCAGTAGTGACGATGATAATGATTCAAGGGCGATGATTCGTTGATGATGATCCAGAAGAAGACTTGTGCTAGCAGATCTGTGTCGAGAAATACCTTCCTAGTTAAGAGGGAGTGTTGATGTATATGTAACTTCGGAATGTATTTCACCTATGTATTTCATTTATGGATATTGTACTCCTATAGAGATGTGTTATTCCTCTATAAGGAAGTGTCATCATTTGTATTGACAAGTGTCGCAAGTGTCGTAACTTGTCGATGGGTTATTAGAACACCATGTGTGGGGTCGACCCTGATTAAGTTAACCATGGGTTATTGTACTAAGCTAGACAAGTTGGCCCCATAAGTTTATTGGGCAGTCAGGACAAGTATAAATAGAGATCTCCCGATCTCTATTTTGATCACTTCATTACATTCACACACACACTCTTTGGAGATTGGAGCACTTGTGGAGGAGGAGAAGCTGCTACTAGGAGATGTCTATCTCTTATGCTTGGGTTGTATCATTGCTCTATCTATCTCTGAGAAGGTTATTGGGGTTTTTCACCTTTATGGTTTTCCCCAAGTAAACTCTGTGTCTCTTGTGTGCTTGAATTATTGTGTCCATGATTGATATGCTGTAGATATGTTGTACATGTTGTTCTCTCAATTAAGATCCTAGATCAGATTGAAGTAAATTCTGAAAAATTAACACAACAAGCCCGCCTCTGTAATCCATGTACTCTCTGCTAGTGCTAAGTCTTCCAACTGGACCAGATATCAATTGTGTTGGCCTTGTTGAGTATGAAGGGTCTTCTTATCTAAAATATGTGCAATGTTTTCATTTTTCTTGCTCGAAATGGCATGTTTCCAATCCACTTCCACCTCACTATCATCACCCGGTTCGTCCCCATGGAAGATATATAAATAAAAAATGTTAAACACAGGGTAAATATCAAGATCAGCCGGTAAATCGACCTTATAAGCATTGTCATTAATTTTCTTGAGAATCTTACAAGGACCAATTTTCTTATACTTCAATTTGTGGTAGATTCCTCTAGGAAAACTCTCTTTCCATAAATAAACCATCACCAAATCACCTTCATTGAATGCCTGGTGTTGTAGGTGAGCATCTTTAATAATTTTGTTTTGCTTGTTACTGGCTTGTATCATTTGTCTCACTTGTTGTTGCAACTATTGAATGTGTTTTGCAAATGCTTCCTATCCCCAAGCAGTAGCTGCACCAAATCTAGGAAACCCATAGGATCTCTACCGTAAACAACCTGAAATGGATATTTATTTGTAGATATATTTACTGAGTTATTTTAGGCAAATTATGCTTGAGGTAAATCCAAACCCCACTGTTCATGATTCTCTCCAACAATGCTCCGTAATAGGTTCCCCAAACTCCAATTTAGTACCTCGGTTTGCCAATATGTTTGGGAGTAATAGGCACTGCTACACTATAATTTAGTCCCCATTTTATTCCATAAATTCCTTCAAAAATGACCCAAGAACTGAGTATCTTTAACAAAGGTAATAGTTTTTTGGAACACCATGCATTCTAACAATTTCTTGAAAAAAAACAATTATGCCGCCTTTGATGCATCACTAGTTTTTTTGCAAGTAATGAAATGAGCCATTTTAGAGAACCTATCAACAAGCACAAAAATAGAATCATTACCTTGTTGTGTGTTTGGGATACCCAACAAAAATTCCATGCTTAGATCTATCCATGGGTCTATGGGAACTGGTAGTGGCATGTATAACCTTGTATTTTGTGAATGTCCTTTAGCCATTTGGAAAATCCTACACCGTGCCACATACCTAGTTTTATCCTTTTTCATCTTCGGTCAGTAGTACTTATCTTTGATTAAGGCTAGCATCTTATCCTTTCCAAAATGTCCTTCCAATCCACTACTGTGAATTTCTCTGATAATATTTTTTCTCATAGAACCAATTGGAATGCATAGTTGTTTTCCATTGAAGAGGTATCCATATTGCATAAAATATTCACCCTGAATAAGATCCATGTTCCTGATGAATGGATTCTTCAAAAGTTCTACAATCTCCCAAAAAGCATTATCAGACGCATAGAGATCCTTCAATGTCGCAAACCCATTTACTTGATTTTCCATGGTTGTCAAAAGAACATTGCGTCGAATCAAAGCATCTGCAACCTTATTCTGCTTTCCTGATTTGTGATTCATAACAAAGGTGTAGCCGTGTAAGAAAGAGACCCATTTTGCATGTCTATTGTTCAATTTATTTTGTGTGTTTATGTATTTTAATGCAATCTGATTGGTAAATAACACAAACTCTTTCAACACTAAATAATGCCTCCAATGTAGCAGTGCTTGCAGAATTGCATAAAATTCTACATCATATGTGGAGTACTTCTTTCTTACCTCATTCAACTTTTCGCTAAAAAATGCAATTGGTCTATTTGCTTGGCTAAGTACAGCTCCAATGCCTACATGTGAGTCATCACAATCTACCTCAAACACTTTATCAAAATCAGATAAGGCTAATATAGGTGCCTCAGTTACCTTCTTCTTTAGAAACTTAAAACTTTTCTTAGCTTCATTGTGTTAGTTTTTACTTGATTAGCATACAACCATAAAGAATCTACTTCTGAAAGAAATAAAAGCACAACAATAACACAATGAACGCAATGTTTCTCTTGGGGAAACCATACGGGAGAAAACCTAGGCAAAATCTTCCTCAATATAGAAATGTCAAAGTACAAAATATCCAAGACAGAAACAACTACTCCTCCACTTGTGCGAGCTCCTGTCTCTTCTCCTATGCGAACTTGAGTGAGTGAATGAGTGAGTACAAATGAGAGAGAGAACTTCTATTTATATACTTCTGTTGGGGTGACCTTTTCCCCAACTGGGCCAAATTCTCCTAACTGACTGGGCCGACTTGTCATTTACATAATAGAATAATCCTTTCGGGATTCTTCTAGCCCGACATAGGGTCTAGGGTTTACATTGACTCTTTCAATGACTCTTACAATATGATTACATCAATTACATCTCCAATAGGAGGAATACAATAGACAATAGACAAATATCAAAATAGAATATCTTCTGCAGTTACATTATTTTAACACTCCCTCTTAACTAGGAAGGTATTATGCGGGTAACAATAGACTCTGCACAACTGACTTTTGAAATTTGTATATGTCCTAGGAATATTTTGGATCATCATTTGTCTGGTCTGTCATCTAATGGAGTAGCATCCTCAACGACTGCTGGAATGTCATCATCAGCATCGTCATCATCATCTGCTGGAACAGCATCATTAGCAGCATCCTCTATCATCATCGGCAACATCCTCTGCTGGTACATCTTCTACTAAATCCATAAAATCGTCAGCTAGAACATCCTCTGCTAGAATATCCTCATCAGCTGGAACATCCTCTGCTGGATCAGCAACACCGTTAGCTGTAACATCCTCTGTTGGAACATCCTCGTCAGCTGGAACATCCTCTGCTGGAACATCCTCGTTAGCTGAAACATCCTCTACTGGAACATCCTCGTCAGCAGTACCATCAGCAGGATCATCCTCATCAGCAACACCATTAGCTGGATCATCCTCATCAGCAGCACCATCAGCTGGAACACCATCAGTCAGCTAGTACTGATCTTCTGACCCCAGGACATGTATTAGTTCCAAAGAACTGGAACACTATCATTAAGCCAGTACTGATCTTATGCCCCTAGAACAGGCATCAGTTCCAAATAACTGGAACACTATTAGTCAGCCAGTACTGATCTTCTGCCCCCAGGATAGGCATCAGTTCCGAAGAACTGGAACACTATCAGTCAGCTAGTACTGATCTTCTAACCCTAGGACAGGCATCAGTTCCGAAGAACTGGAACACTATCAGTCAGCCATTACTGATCTTCTACCCCTAGGACAAGCATCAATTCTGAAGAACTGGAACACTATCAGTTAGCTAGTACTGATATTATGTTCCTAGAACATGCATCTATCCTTTCGGATAGGAACTCTATCATTCAGCCAATACTGACATTTTGTTCCCAGAACAAGCATCTATCCTTTCGTATATGAACTCTATGGGTCAGCCAGTACTAATATTCTGTTCCCATAACAGGCATCTATCCTTTCAGATAGGAACTCTATCAGTCAGCCAGTACTAACCTTATGTTCCCAGAACAAGTATATATCCTTTCAGATAGTAACTCTATCAATCAGCCAGTACTGATCTTCAATCCCCAGGACTGGCATCTATCCCTAATGACAGGAACTCCATCATTCTCTCTTTCGAGAGAGGTCCTTCTGGACCACACCAATCTTGTCTCGGAAGTACTCCAACTTCACACAAGACAGGGGCTTAGTCATCACATCAGCAACGTGTTCCTTTGTAGGAACATACTTGAGCTTAATAACTCCCTTCTACACCATATCCCGGATAAAGTGGAACTTAATCTCAATGTGCTTCGATCTATCATGGAACACAAGATTTTATGTCATCTTGATGCAACTCTGGTTATCACAGAGTATCTCCGTAGCATCAATATTTGCATCTAACAATCCTACCAACATCTTGCGAAGCCACACAGCTTCACTACAAGCTGAACAAGCTGCTGCATATTCAGTTTCCGCTGTATTGAGTGCCACACATGGTTGCTTTCTATTGAGCCATGAGATCATGCCTGATCCCAAACTAAAGCAACATCCTGAAGTGCTCTTCTTGTCTTCGGCACTTCCAGCCCAATCTGAGTCTATGTATCCGTACAGCCTGAACTCACTATCTGGTGTATATTTGAGTCCATAATCCAATGTACCCTTCAGGTACCTCATCACATGTTTTACTGCAATCAAGTGAACACCTATGGGCTCCACCATATATTGGCTCAATGTGTTCACAGCAAAACATATATTTGTTCGAGTATTGGTCAAGTACATCAATGACCCAATAATCTGTCTATACATGGTGACATCCACAATCTCTGATGAAGCATCATTCAGGAGCTTCAAGTTGGTCACCATCGGAGTATTCATGGCCTTACAATCCAACATCCCAAATCTCTTTAGGATCTCAACTATATATTTTCCTTGACTCAGGAAAATCTCATCTAGAAATTGCCATACTTAGAGACCTAGAAAGTAGTGCATTGTACCAAGGTCTTTCATCTCAAATTCAGCTGCAAGCTTCTTCTTACACTCGATGATGGGATTTTCCTCACCTGTCAGAAATAGATCATATACATACAGTAGTAGTATCATAGGCTCATCATCCATAATCTTATAATAACTATTAGAATCCGCTTTACTCTTGGTAAATCCCAAACTCATCAGGAAGTTATCAATTCTTCCATACCATGCTCTGGGTGCTTGCTTCAACCCGTACAATGCTTTCTTCAGTTTACACACATGTGACTTTCTATCTTCTGTCTCGAATCCTTTTGGTTGCTCAATATATACTTCTTCTTCTATATTCTCGTTCAGAAATGTTGTCTTTACATCCATCTGATGTAACTTCCATTTCATCTTGGATGCCAAGGAAAGAATGGTTCTAATCGAAGTATATCTGGCCACTAGAGAAAAAGTCTCCTCATAATCAATTCCTTCCTTTTGCAAGAATCCTCGAGCTACAAACCTTTCCTTGTAATTTTGAATGCTTCCGTCTGCGGAGTGATTTGTTTTGAAGATCCATTTCGACGATACAACTGATTTATCCTTTGGCCTTGGTACCACATCCCAAACATCATTCTTGATGATGGATTGATACTCTTCATTTATAGCATCCAACCATTCTTTCTTCTACATTGCATCTTCAAAACAAGTTGTTTCTTCTTCAACAAGATTGCACATCAAGGCTACATAGTTGGAATATGTCCTTGGTCTTTTAGTACCTTCTAGGGCACCATATCTTCCTGCATCTTGGATCAATTCTTGAGCCCAAGCTGGTCTTCTCTTTCGAGAAATATCCTCGTGAGGTATCTCCTCGGATCTCTGAAGTTCTACCATGTCATGATCCTCTGGAATAGGATCCTCTTCAGTATTTCTAACTGGCTCCTGGTTAGATTCTGGAACTCTAGGAGTCTCCTACTCCTCTCCATCCTCACAAGTCTTCTTTGACTTGTTGAATGTTGTGTCTTCATCAAATGTAACATCCTGACTGATTTCGATCCGACGTAAACCAGGGATGTAGATACGATAAGCTTTATATTGCTCAGTATAGCCAACAAATATTCCCTTCTTTCCTGAAGGTTCCAACTTTGATCTCTTCTCCTTGGGAATGTGGATGAACACAGGACACCCAAATAACTTCAGATGGCTAACTTCAGGCTTCTTACCTATGAACATCTCTTCTGGAGTCTTGTTCCCAAGAGAACTGTGAGAGATCCTATTCTGTACATATACTGCGGTTCTGGATGCTTCCTCCCAAAGGTGCATAGGTAAGTCTTGGTCATGGATCATAGCCTTCATTGATTCTATGATTGCTCTATTCTTCCTTTCTGCTACACCATTTTGTTGTGGATTATAGGGAACAATGAGCTCCCTCTTAATCCCTGCTTGTTTACAGAAATATTTGAAATCTCCTGAAGTATATTCCCTTCCATTATCTGATCTTAAAATCTTTATCTTCTTTTCAAAGAGGTTCTCTACAAGAACCTTGAACTCTTTAAACTTTTCAAAGACTTCATTCTTGTTCTTCAAAAAATAAATCCAAGTCTTGCGAGAGTAATCATCAATGAATGAGGCATAATATACATACCCGCTTAGAGAGGTGGTGGACATAGGTCCACATATGTCTGAATGGATAATGTCCATAATACCTTTTTCTTTGTTGTTGCTACTTGTAAATGGGTTCTTTGTACTCTTTCCTTGAGCACCAGCCTTGCATAATCATTCATGATCCACCTGGATCTATGGTAGTCCAGTTAAAACCTTGATTACTATTGGTAAGGATTTGTAATGTACATGAGTTAGTCTTCTATGCCATAGCTCACATGGGCTCATGGTACTAGTCAACAATGTCAAATCTGCATGACCCTTTAGTTTGTAAAGTCCTCCTTCTTCTACTCCAATGACTACTGCATCGTCAATAGTCTTCCCTTTTGGCCACATGAGAACTTCACCATATATGAATGCAATGCGAAGACCTTTCTTATCTAATGTAGAAATAGATAGAAGGTTCTTCTTCAAACCTGGTACATAAAGTACATCTTTCATGTTCATGGACTTTCCAGAGTCCAATTTATAAGAGGATTCTCCCATACCTTTGATAGGGTATTGATAATCATCTCCAAGTTTTACCTTGTGTGCATATTCCTTTTGAATAAGATGAGATAGGGATTCTTTATATCCAGTCATGTGTTTTGAAGCTCGACTATCTACTAGCCAAGTATCACTTCCATGGGATACTGAACCAGTGAGGGTTGATATTAGAACATTTTCTTCACTGGAGTCTTCATCCTTTCTAGTCTTCTCGTCTTCACTATCTTTTGTTGCATGGGAATGAAACTTCTTCTTCTGCTTCTTATGATTTCCACATTTGGATGGACAATTTATTGCTATATGTCCTGTCTTGTGACAAGAGCAGCATTCAACAGAGGAGAGGTCTCTCGTGTATCTATTATTTCTATGGTGTCTTTGAGACCTTCTGGTAGAGTGGGTTTGATTATCACTCTTCCTTTTCCTTCCACCTTTGGCATGGGTTTCCAAGGCTTGATCTTCATCATTTAGCTTCTCCTCTCTTACTGATATCCTTTCTTCCTCTTGTACACATTCTTCCCATGAGTGTCTAAACTTGATCAACTTCTTTCTAGCACAGATACCTCTAACAAATGGTTCCCAATCTCTGGGTAGACCATTCAATGTTGTCATTGTTAGAAAAGCAGGATCGCAGAGCAATAACAATAAACATAAATGCAAATATAATTACACAAAAACATTACAAGAGAGACACCAATATATCATGGTTCACCCAAGATGGGCTACGTCCACACTGAAATTTGCCAGTCCTTATTATTATACCGTCCAGCAAAGTGAAGGGATACAACTTGCAACACAGCCACTGCACTTCCTCTTCACACTCTCTCATAGTCTCTCTTCTCGATCTCAGAGATCTTTACAATGCATAATACCTAATACATCAACCCTAGTCGTATTACAATGTCTTTCTTTTATAAGGGAAATACAATGGGAAAATACCACGGGTTACCCAAAACCATGGGCCCCTAAACTATTCGAAAAAACATCCCCAAAACATTTTCTCGGGGGCGTTGCCCCCGAACCCCAAGATTGGGGAATGAGTGTACAGTCCACTAGGGTACACGGCTAAGACAATATCATCTACGAGACTGCAAGATCTGGCTCCACAACCAACAATCTCCCACTTGGAGACTAATCACAACAACTCCACCGCTGTTGTACTTGATAGACCTTGGACTTGGAAAATTTCTCATCTTCACCTTCACATTAGAAGGCCAACTGAAACCAAGCAGGGACTCAGTTTCTCTCTAGTCACTACCTTTGTAAACATGTCTACAGGATTCTGGCTAGTATGTATCTTTTCCAGCTTCAACATTTCATCTTCCAGAACAGAGCGTATGAAATGGTACTTGAGTTGTATATGTTTAGTCTTGGAATGGAATGCTGAGTTCTTTGCAAGATGAATGGAACTCTGAATGTCACTATACAACTTGCTATCCTCATGCTTCCTACCCAATTCCTCCATAAACGTTTGCAACCAAATCATCTCTTTACTAGCCTCTATAACAACAACGTACTCTACTTCAGTTGTTGAAATTGCAACAACCTTTTGCAGTCTCGAAATCCAACTTACTGTTGTTCCACCTACAATAAACGCATGCCCTGTGGTGCTCCTCCTGCTATCCTTATCACCTGCCATATCTGCATCAACATATCCCTGTAGAACAGTGTCTGAACCTCCAAAACATAATGCCTGAGTGGTAGTACCTCTCAAATACATGAGAATCCACTGTACTGCCTTCCAATGTTCTTTACTTTGATTGTTCATATATCTGCTCACAACTCCCACTGCATGTGCAATATCTAGTCTTGTGCACACCATGGCATACATCAAACTGCCAACTGCTGATTGATAGGGAATCTTGGACATGTAATCTATCTCTTCCTATGTCTTGGGACACATTTCCTTACTTAGATTGAAATGGTTGGCCAAAGGTGTACTTACTGGTTTTGCATTCTACATTCTGAACCTCTCCAACACCTTTTGTATGTACTCATCCTGAGACAATGTCAATTTGTGATTTTTCCTGTCTCTTGTTATTCTCATACCAAGGATTTTCTTTGAAGCACCCAAATCCTTCATCGCAAATGAATTAGCTAACTTCCTTTTGAGCACATTTATATCCTGCATGTTAGACCTTGCAACAAGCATGTCATCCACATACAATAACAAGATAATATAACTTCCATTATCTATCCTCTTGAAATAAACACAGTAGTCAAAATGACATCTACTATAACCTTCTTCTGTCATAAACCTGTCAAATTTTAAATACCACTACCTTGGAGCTTGCTTCAAGCGATACAAGCTCTTTTTCAACCTGCACACCAAACTCTCCTCCCCTTTGACCTCATACCCTTGTGGCTGCTACATATATATCTCTTCCTCCAAATCCCCATGGAGAAAGGCTATTTTTACATCTAACTATTCAAGATGAAAATATTCTACCGCCACTAGACTTAAAATAGTCCTAATTGAAGTCATCTTAACAACAGGAGAAAATATTTCATCAAAATCTATACCTTTCTTTTGTGCAAACCCCTTTACAAAAAGTCTGGCCTTGTACCGCTTCTTACCTCCTTCTTATTCCTTCAACCTGTAAATCCATTTGTTCTGCAATGCTCTTTTACCAGCAGGCATCTGAACCAAATCCCAAGTCTGGTTTCCTACCAATGAGTCCATCTCCTCATTCATGCCTTGCTCCCACTACTTTCTTGTTTCCACCTGCATTGCTTCTTCATAACATTCTGGTTCACCAGCAGCAATCATCAATAAATAATACATTGAAGGAGAGTATCGTTCAGGGAGTCTACTTAACCTAGTAGATCTTCTTGCAGTTGCAAGAGTTTCAGTTACTTGTTGCTGTTCTTGATTTTCTGGCACCTTTGAAACTTCATTCTCTTCAATTTCATCAAGTACTGTGTACTCTGTGTTTTCCTTTTCCTATTTCTTTCCCTACAACTGATCTTTATACATGACCTTTTCATTGAATATCACATCTCTACTCCTGATGATTTTTTTATTTTCATAATCCCATAAACGATAACCAAATTCATCAACCATATATCCAATAAAGGTACATTTCTTGGATTTAGCTTCAAGCTTTGTTCTATTTTATTTATCAATATGGACAAATGCTTCACAACCAAATGTTCTCAGAAATGAGTAGTTTACCTTTTTACCTGTCCATGCCTTCTCTGGAATACCACCATCCAAAGCACTTGAAGGCCCTCTGTTTATTAAATAAACAACAGTATTTACAACATCTGCCCAAAACTGTAAGGGAAACCCCGCATGTAATCTCATACACCTTGCACACTCCATGATCATTCTATTCATCCTCTCTGACACACCATTTTCTTGTGGTGTTCCTAGGATTGTCTTCTCTCTACAAATCCCATGGTATGAACAGTAACTATCAAACTCCTTGCCGCAATACTCACCTCCATTATCAGATCTGAGACACTTCAACCTTTTTCCTATCTCATTCTCAACCAAAGCTTTCCACTTCTTAAAAGTAGAAAACACATCAGATTTATGTCTAATACAATAAATCCAAGTTTTCCTAGTTGCATCATCAATAAATGTAACATAATAATGAGAGCCGCCAAGAGATTGTACCTAAGCCGGTCCCCATACATCTGTATGCACAAGCTCTAACTTTTCGTTCTTCTTATGTTTCCCAACCCCAAGAAATATGACTCTCTTCTGTTTTCCATAAACACAGTTCTCACAGAATTCCAAACTTACCTGCTTCAAATCTGGAAGCAACTTCCTTGAGTGGAGAATTTGCATCCCCTTCTCACTCATGTGGCCAAGCCTATGATGCCACAATGATGTATCTATTACTGTGGAAGCTAAAGAGATAGAATGGTCAATATTATGAGGAAATAAATACAACGTACCTACTCTGTCTCCTTTTGCTATCACCATTGATCCTTTAGTGATCTTCCACCACGTTTCTCCAAACATAGATAAACAGCCGCCATCTCCCAACTACCCTGTTGAGATCAGATTTCTTTTCATAGCAGGAATATGCCTAACATCTTTCAGCAGCCAATCAGTTACATTCTTAAATTTTATCCATACCTTACCCATTCCAACAATTTTACATGGCTCATCATCACCCAATAAAACATGTCCAAAATCACCTGGAACATAATCATGAAAATATTTCCTATGGGGTGTAGCATGACATGAAGCCCTTGAATCAACTACCCAATAATCACTTGTATTATCTAATGCAAGAATCAAAGCATCTTGTAACACATCACCTGCTACATTTGCTTCCTGGGTAGTTTCCTGCTGTCCATCTCCTTTCTTCTTTAGAGATATGCAGTCTTTCTTCAGATGTCCTTTCTTTCCACAGTTCCAGCACTCTATTTTTCCCAGTCTGGACTTGGATCTTCCCATTTTAGACTTGCCACGATTACCTTGGCTCTTTCCTCTCTCCTTTTGTCTTCCCCTGCTCTCCATGGTCAACGCATTACTTGATGCCTCACTTGTGCTTTTTCTTCGCATTTCCTTGCTAAGAATAACACTAACAACATCATCAAATATCAAGCTATTTGAACCAGAGACAGAGTTACTTACAGCCATGACCAAGCTATTCCAGCTTTCTGGCAATGAACACAAGATTAGAAGATCCCTAACCTCATCATCAAAGTTCACACTTACAGAACTTAGTTGATTTGTAACCATATTAAATTCATTTAAATGATCAGCAACAGATCCACCTTCAGACATCTTCATATTAAATAAGTGCTTCATTAGAAATACCTTGTTGGAGGCCGAGGGTTTTTCATACAGCTTACCCAATGCGCTCATCAAACCCTTTGTTGTCTTTTCTTTTGAGATATTGAAAGCCACCGATGAAGCCAGGGATAGTCGTATTGTTCCCAGTGCCTTTCTGTCAAGGACCTCCCATTCTTCGTCCTTCATAGCCGCCGGCTGCTTTGCTCTCCCTCCCAATGGTAGTAAGAGATCCTTCTGGTACAGATAGTCCTCCATTTGCATCTTCCATAACTAGTAGTTTTGGTCATTAAACTTCTCGACCTTAAACTTTCCTTCTTCCGCCATTGCTCCCACTTGAACCAGAAACCCTAGCTTCCTCCGGGTTTATCTGCCAAATAGACCTTTGGCTCTGATACCAATTGTTAGAAAAACAGGATCGCAGAGCAATAACAATAAATAGAAAAGAAAATATAATCACACAAACACATTACAAGAGAGACACCAATATATCGTGGTTCACCCAAGATGGGCTACGTCCACACTAAAATTTTCCAATCCTTATTATTATACCGTCCAGCAAAGTGAAGGGATACAACCTGCAGCACAACCGCTGCACTTCCTCTTCACACTCTCTCACAGTCTCTCTTCTCGATTTTAGAGATCTTTACAATGCATAATACCTAATACATCAACCCTAGCCATATTACAATGTCTTTCTTTTATAAGGGAAATACAATGGGAAAATACCACGGGTTACCCAAAACCATGGGTCCGTAAACTGTTGGCGAAAACAACCCCAAAAAATTTTCTCGGGGGTGCTGCCCCCGAACCCCAAGGTTGGGGAATGAGTGTACAATCCTCTAGGGTACACAGCTAAGACAATATCATCTATGAGACTACAAGATTTGGCTCAACAACCAACAATCATCACAATTTCCGCATCGTCTACCATGTCTCCAATAGATTCTAGTTGCTCTTTTATCTAGGATACCCTGGAGAAGTATGAGTGCATAGAATCAAACTTCTGGTTCTTCACACCCTTGAGTTGATTCCTCAAGGTCATCTTCCTATTGATGTTCTTACCTTCAAATAGGCTAGTCAAGGCATCAAACATATATTTTGGGGTCTTCTTGGAAGACACATGGGGGATCAAATGATCCTTGATAGAATCAACAATGATCCTCTTTGCCTTGACAAGGTTCTTCTTATGTATTGCTTTGGCTTCATCTTCTTATGGTTCTTCAAGACCCTCCTTCACATAAGCTTCTAGGTCATGTTCCTCAAGGATGAGCATGACTCTATATTTCCATGATTTGAAGTTCTCAGTCGCTTCTAACTTCTCATCAAGCCTAGTATTTCTTGTCATCTTGATATAATGAGTACTTCAAATGGAAATAGAATAGTCTTGAGACTTACCAGAAAATTTGTCCTCTTGAAGGTTGCTTCTCCCTTGACCTAGTGTTTTCCAGAGAAACCCTAATTTTTCAACTTCGAAGTTTTGTAAATCTGATTGGATGAGAAAATGCGCCTCTTCAAGTTGAATTGAGTAGAGTACTCCTTTTCCCAATTCTGTGAGCAGATGATCCAAATACTTGATGCCCTAGTTCTCCCGGGCTACAGTGGGGGACCACAAAATGAAAATTCTCATAATGGAATTATGCTTCGACAGAAAGATGCACCCTAGTGAGGCGAGGTAGATCCACCCTCTTTTTATGCAAATCTATGGAGGAAGTTTGATAATAGCAAATAGTGTAGGGACTTGTCTACTCTATTTTAACTATTTTACTAAGAAGTGGTGAGCCTCTATGTCAGCATATTAAAATGATTATCACAAGTCATTAATCAGGTCTACATCCATTCATCAATTAAGATAAGCAAAGCTAAGATCTAATGCCACTTTAAACATTTAAATCATGCAAGATCAGCAACATTCAAACATTCAAATGGAACAAACTTCAATCATTTCATATTAAAAAAATGAAGAGATACATTCCTACCATGGATCTTGGTGTGAATCCTTCCTCCATTGCTATGAGCTTCCCTTCCTCCACCCTTTCTTTTGAAGAAATTGAGCTTCTCCTCCTTCAGAATATTTTCATCATGCCTTTGCTCTTCCTTTGTTTGTTTTACAATGCCTCCCATGCCTTTCTTATATAGACTTGGGAAATGAGCCTTAAGCTTTTCTTCTAAATGTGGGATTACTCATTTTCCTCATTTTAGATTATTTTAACGTGAAAACCCACTTTTCCATAGTTTTTTAGGCTTTTTACACAACTTGACATACTTTTAGCACAATTAATGCACTTTAATGCATTCTTCTTCACTTTTTGATTGATGTAGCTTATTTTTGAACCTTTGGTGAGTGGTTCATTTACTGAACATGGTCTCTTTTAGGTTCTTACTTTTTTCACCTAATCCTTCCATTTCTGGGAGAAGTGATTGGATAAAAGAGGATTTGTCTCTTAATGTACTTGTGTTTTGTCTTCATGTTGCGGGCGCATAGTAAAAATGTGCTTCTTCTATCACATGACTCGGGGTGTTAATTTTATTGTTAACAGATGCCCCCTAATGTGTGAGGTCTGAAGCGGAGCTAAGGGTCGAAATACATTGCTGAAATTTATACTCTGTATACTGATACTCTTTATACTAATACTCTTTATAGTTCAAAGCAAGGATGAGGAAAGGAAAACTGATGGGCGCAGGATTGAGAATCACACCTGCAAAACATAACAATTTCTCAAATATATAATATCTTCCTAAGGCGGGCATAGCCATGCTCAGTAGTAAACAAGCATGTCCACGAACAATACACAGTGGATCCATGTCAAAAGTAAATTTTTCAGAAGTGTAAACATGCACTTTGATGAGTGCGAGAACAAAGTCTTTATCGAACTTCTGACATGGCAGTCTAATCTTGCATAGCTCGGGCAGTGCATCAATGAGTGATACGATTGTTTTTCCCAAGGTCTTCAATACAAATCGATGATAGTACAAGTTTATATCATGCGAATAAATGATCTGATGTCAAGCATAAGAAAACACCATCTAATTACCGGTCATTAATGTATACCGTTAACAGATGCGAAGAGATCCACCGATAATTATGATGGACTCTAAGGCACTGAGTACAAACTTAGCAAGTGTGAATAGATGTTCTGAAGTCGAACACTTGTAGAGTCAAACAATCAGGGGTCATTGATGTATACCCACTGTCATTTGCGAGGAAACCTGCCACTAATGACTGCAAGATCCAAGGTACTCTTGGGTTTCTAGATCCATGTCCTAGATGGTGATTTGATGTTGATAGGAATAGATCCATCGGAAGGAGGGCATTAACGCATCCTGCATCAACCGATACAAAACAAAGATCAATAGTCTGATATAATTTGGTAGAACTGCAAGATCCAACACTGTATACTGACATAAGAAAGGCCGATATGATTGGTCAGGAATATTTGAGGAATGGACGACTCGGTTTGAGCTTCCCTTGGACACATAAAACGACGCAGAATGGACACTTTGGAAACATAGGACTTTGAGTAACCGACCTTAATGAAATACGCTAATGCCAGATGCATTAGCGAAAGCTCCATTAGTGACGGGAAGGATAACCCATCGGTGGAGATCTGTTCAAAATACTGGTACAGTTTCCTAAGGCAAATGCAGATGGTGTACTAACAATGGATACAATATTATGTGCCGTGTTCAAGGGCGATAAGGACTGACTGTTTCTGTTTTCTTTAGAGTTTATAATATAAAGTGATTCAAGTCTATCCCTTTTTGGATTTTTGTGTTTTTTAATTTTTTATGCTTTTTCATTTTTATTTTTTTCAAAAAAGAATAAAGAATGTTATGATACATAGGAGGGAACGAGTGTTGCATGGGAGTATGCCTATTTTTCAAGGGCACGGGTTAGGCCAAGGTAAATATCCATATTGGAAACAAGGGCTAAGCTAGTTGTGCACACTCTTACAGTTGTTCCCTCCCCGGGTAGGCTATCTGAAGCAGGATTATGTGTCGACGGACGATGAAGTAATACCATGTGACTGAAGTTATCCAATTTGGGGAAATGGCCAAGTAGGAATGGTTCAATGAGGTTTACTTCAGCTTGAGTCTTGTGAAAAATGTCAAAATAATAGATCATCATGAATCATGGTCTGTCTCAACTACCTGAGTCAAATAGTTCGAACTGTCAAAGTCTTCAAGTCCTGAAATCAAAATCATTTCACTACCCAACAGCTTAGTTAGAAACTGGTTCAAATGTGCATTTAATATCTAAAAAGATAGCTAAAATTGAGGAATTATGCATCTTTCTATCATTCAAAAGGATACGGTATGTATGAATAAAATATAAGTAAGAAATACTCATGATTTACCATATGCGTTTGTAGTGTAGCCGATGTATGAGAGGAGGCATCCCCTTTCAGTTTGAATTTCTAGAAGCTGTGAACCTTTAGTCTTTGATCTGCCAGTTGTGGGTTAGTTTTGATGTCGAACTAGAAAATTTTGAAACAGTATCCCATGTTTTCGAATTTTTCCAAATTTTTCATTTTTTTATGAAATTTTTTTGGGTGTTATCTGTAAGAAAAAGAATCAATAAGAGAAATAGTATTTACACTATTCTTTTTAGTGTGTGCAAAATTTACACACTTTTTGGGTTATGATGTAATCTAGGTTATGTCGGTTTTACTTATGTCCTTAAATGATGTGTTCAATTAAATTGGCCATGAAATAATGTACATGCTTGCTTTTTGGTATGATGTTAATGACTTAGATGACAATCAATTACATAGTTGGCCAAAGAATCAGCCAAACTATTCAGACTTCTAGGAACGTGTATATATTCAATAAACTTGAACTGGCGCGCTAAAAGACATACTCGTAGAAACTTTCTAAACAGTGTAGGATGTCGAACCTAATACTGACCATTTAACTGGGATACAACTAATTCTGAGTCCAGCTTGACGATCATTCGTCGGATGCCAAGGGTGATAGCCTCGACAAGAAGCTCAATGACTGCACTATATTCTGCAACATTGTTGATTGCAAATCTGAGAAAAATGACTCATGAACTAAGAACTTCGTTATTAGGTGTGAAAACGACCCATGCGACGGAAGCAATGTTCCTAGAACTACGGTTGGCGCCATCCGCATATCCCAAATATGTGAAAGATTCTTGTGCCATCTGCCAAAGTGACAATGCCAAGAAACATAAGTGTGTGCCCGAAATAACTAATGTACAAAAGTTTATACAAAGAATACAACATAATACAACAAATGGTGTGAGGCATCAGTGTCTACGCGAAGTATTTATTCAAATAGAGACCATTTCTAATCTCTGACATGGGTTCCCCATCAAAATTGACCAATTCATAAGCTCCCTTTTTTAACACAGTTTTGACAACAAGTGGGCCAAACCATTTAGCTACAAATTCCCCTTCTCCTATTTTATCTTGGTTTTGTTCATAAACTAAAACCAGATTGCCTTCAGAAAAGACTCGGGGACGGGTAGACTTGTCATATTATGTTTTAACCCTCTTCTTGTGTGCTTCTACATTTAGAGAAGCTTCCCTTCTAGTTTCATTCAAAGAATGGAGATGGAGAAGCCTTTCTTCTTCTGCAGAAGTGTTAGGTAGGAGTTCGACTACTATCTCTAATAATGGGATTTCACATTCAATCAGCAACACAGCTTCCTCTCCATAAACCAGTTGGAAGGGAATGAATCCAGATGCAGTTTTAGTGGTTGTTCGGTAAGCCCAAAGAGTGGTAAACAACATCAAGTGCTAGTTATTCCTGTTTTTATTAATCGTCCTTTGTAACATAGTTTTCAAAACCTTGTTGATGGCTTCTACTTGTCCGTTAGCTTGAGGGTAATATGGCGAGGAAAAATCCTGCCGCAATCCTAACCGGTCTGTAAGTTCATCCATACATGAATTCCTAAAATGACTTTCGTTGTCGATAGTGATCTCTTTGGGTACAACAAACCTTGTTATTACATGATTGAATAGAAAGTATGTTGCAGTTTTACCCATGCAATTGAATGTAGGCATCGCCTCAGCCCACTTGGTGAAGTAGTCCACTGCTACGATGATGTAGTGGTGGCCATCGACTGAAGGGGGGTTGACCGTCATAAAATCAATGGCCCATTTCGAAAATGGACCCATGGTTACTACAGGGTGTAAAGGGGCAGGGTGTGCGTGCATTTTTCTTATGTAAATTTGGAAAGGATGACACTTTTTGACAGCATTAATGCAATCTTTGAAAATTGTAGGCTAAAAGTATCCTGCACGCAAGATTTTATGGGCAGTTGCCAACCCAGAAAGATGACCACCACATGCCCCAGCATGGCAATCATTCAAAACTTGTTCAGCTTCCTCGTGTACTAAACAACGTCTTAATATCATGTCTATTCCTCGACGATACAAAGTATCCCGATGATGAGGTATCTTCAAGCTCGGTGTCGAATGCGACGTCGTTCAATACTAGAAAACTGAGGATCGATCCTTTGGGTTTGAAGATATATGATGAATGCTCCATACCAAGGATCAGAAGTTGCAATGAGGAATACATGTTCATCTGCCCAAGATTCAACAGATACAGTACCCTCCTTCTCAATGGGTAACTCAGACATTAAATCAACAAATGTTACTAATTTCTTGGCTTTGGCATTTTTGAATTCGAGGTCGAATTCTTGTAAAATTACTATCCATTTTGAGTATTGGCCACCAATGATATGGCGGGAAAAGATGTGTCTCATGGGGTTCATTTTAGCCACTATGGTTGTTTTCCTTGGAAGTATGTAATGTCTAAGTCATTGGACAGCATGGACTGCTGCCAAGGCTAACTTCTCGACCTGGGAATACTTCAATTCGAGACCTGCAATGCCCTTACTAAGATATTAAATAACATGTTCTTGAGATGATTCGTCCTCTTGTGCTAAAACCATGCCAATGGTGGAAGGAGATGCAGCCAAATATAGCAGAAAGTCTCTATTATAGTTCGGTGGACTAAGCACCGGAGCAGAGACCAAAGCTTTCTTTATTTCATCAAATGAACATTGAGCTTTGTCATCCCATATGAATATTGCATATTGTTTTAAGAGATGCATGAAACCTTTAGCTTTTTCAGCAAAATTCTCGACAAATCTTCTCAAGTAGTTAGCTTTCCCTTGAAGGCTTTGAAGTTGAGTGATTGTTTTCGGGGAAGGAAACTGAAGTATTGCCTCAACCTTGATGGGATCAACCATGATACCATTTTGGGACACTACAACCCAAGTAACCTCCCAGAGTCCACACAAAACATGCATTTATGTGGATTTAACCTAATGTTGTACTTGCGATAGCGCTCGAAGATAGCTCGTAAATGGGCATTATGCTCAGCTCTCCTTTTAGATTTAGCTGCTAAGTCATCAAGATAAACCTCAACGATTTTCTTAATGTCGTGAAATGCATATGACATAGCTATTTGAAATGTAGCTCCAACGTTTGTAAGGTCGAATGGCATTTTCCGATAAGCGAAGGTCCCCCAAGGGCATATGAAAGTTGTCTTATGTTGGTCTTCCTTTTTTATCTGGATTTGGTTATAATCGGAGAATCCATCTATAAACTAAAAGATTTCATTCCCGGCACATTCATCGATGATCTTCTCAATGAAGGGTGTGGGATAGTTATCCTTGGGACAAGCTAAGTTTAGATCTCTAAAATCGGTACAAACCCCGATAGTTCCTTGTTTTTTGTTAACGAGAACAGGATTGGATACCCAATCAGTCAAACGAATAGGATAGATGAATCCAGCTTTTAAAAGCTTTTCGACCTAGGCTTTAATGGCAGCGGACTTCTTAGGGTTCACTGGACGTAGTTTTTTCCGCACAGGTTTAACATTGAGATAGGTTTTGATCTCATGTTCTACGATACTGGGATCGATGCCCATCATTTCTTCATATGACAATGCGAACACATCACGAAACTCTTTAAATAAAGCAGTATAAAGTGTTATTTCCTCAGGAGAACAATCCGCACCTATGTTGATGTTCTCAACGATGCCAGGTTTTACGGATATGTCAATTGGGATGGTTTTCGAAATGTTCGCCAAGTTTCCATCCAAACTCACATTGTGTGTTTGGATAGGGCATTGGTACTTGGTCATATCATCATCAAAGTAAATATTTTTAGGCTTGACTTCTAATGAATCAATTTTGGGAAGAAATGAGGATTTGTGGTGCATGTCCTCCCAAGGTCGTTCTGAGATGTTCATGACCTCTAGGATGGCTTCATCAGAAGAGAAAGTATGATCCAGGAGATCATGGGTACTATGAGAGTTCAATTCCCAAACAGGTGAAGTATAGGCATCATATTCCTCCATCTTGGGAGTATTTTGATCCGGTTCTACGGAGGCCATTTGAATAGCTTGATAAGAGAGCTCTACGGCAGAAAAGGGAACACTACTCTCCATTTCATCATGTGGTGCAGAAGTATGTGTATTTCCATCATTCTTTTCATCTAAGATGTTCTCTTTGGAGGTTCCAATTGATGAGGTAGAACCAACCTCCGATGTGGAGTTAGAAAAAACTCTTAATGGAAAGTACACTTCCGATGTAATGGTGAAAATCAGGGTAGTGTTAGGGGTCAATATTGGTGGTGGAATTGGAAAAGTTCCCAACAGGGATGAGTCTTTAAACATTCCTACCCCAACATCCTGAATCACCATCGTTTCATCCCCTACAAAAGGTACATTTGAGTGGAGACCAGTTTCGGGTGTGTAGTAATCTAGTTGATGGATTGTGACGATCTTCCCTTGGTGGGGGAACCGAATGACTCGGAATACGAAAGATACGTCATCTTGTGTATCCAACTACGTCCCAATAGAAAATTGTAGTATATGGGTGCATCCACTACCTCAACTTCTACTTGAATTGTTTTGCCCCCCAATTCAACTGAGTTAGCCATGATAAGTCCATGAGGTGGGAACAAATGACCATCAAATGCCTTGAGAATTGTGTGGGATGGTACTAAGGTGGGTGATCCCAAAGCTTTCCAACAAGCTAGTGAGATGACACAAGTGGAGGATCCTTCATCCACAACGGTTCGAAAAATGTTCTTACCGTGTGAAGTTACTTTAATTTGGAATGCAATTTGTGAGGGAAGCCTACAGGTGGACTGTTCTAAGTCAAATGTGATCAAATTAGTGTCCGATGGATCAATAGCATCGATGGCAGACAATAGTGCTTTCCGTTGAGCGGGAAAACTTTGCAACACCTCCAAGGCAGACATTGCACAAGGAGCTTGAGCTAAATCTTCAACCGCATTGTAGTTTTGAGCAGCTCGTGCATTGGGGTTGTGTGTTGTTTTGCGGAGGACCCCTTTTGGAGGTCAAGGCACCATGTCTATGGTTGGTTTCTCAATGTTTAGAAAACCACTAGGATGAGATCCAACTGTTTCAGCATCTTTTGAAGGTATGTCGTAAGAATGAGCCCTTGTTTGGATATGGATGTCATGTTCACCAATTGTGAAGATATTAGCGTTGGGTGGATTTCCCCCTTGTGGGGGGTTTTCCTGGTTTCCTCCTGGTGGAGGTACTGGCGCCGCAGCAACCATCTGTTGTTGCTGGGGGAAGGGTTGAGTTAGGACAGCAGGTTGTGGTTGTTGCCCTCCTCGTTGTGCCAACATGCAATGAATATCATCCATATGAGGACAAAGATGAGTAGGATGGTTCCCTTGGCAAATTTTGCAAGGGTACTTGTTCTTCCTATTTTCATGATTTCCTCCAGTAGGATTATTCACCTTAGGTGCATCTCTTGTCCCAGGTTTAGCATTAGGCTTCTTCTTTTGTTTCTTCTTTTTTCCTTTTGGGTCCGCAGTTTGAACCGTAAGGACTTCAGAAGTTTGGGTATGAGTTGCAGATTGTTGAGTTTCCTGGCCAGCCATGGGTTGCTGATTTTGAACTGACATGTGTACCAATTCTTAGGTAATCTATTCAAGTTGGTTAACAAATCCATTCACACCATCGGTATGAGGTCCTTTTGGCGGCCTAGCTGGATCAGACACAAGTCTTACAGCATGAGGTATTAAGTCATAAAGTGTGCCCGATTGGGAATATACTAAATCCATTTGGTGAGCACTCTGAATGAGTTGTTCTTCAGTCATGGCTCTTGACATGGATACATCTTTGGCAAGAGTAGGCAATAGGGATTTTATGAACCAATCTGCTAAGAATGGGCCAGGGATGTCAGCTTTAATAATCCTTCGGCGCCTCCTCCACTCATGGATGTGATCCGAGATGTGAGTAGCAGTGGATTGCCTAAGTGAAGTTAAAAGCTCTGTTCCTGTCTCATAGTGGATAGGTAATTGAAAATGTGTCAAGAAGACCATAGATAAAGATGAAAAATATGTGAATGTATTGCGAGGCAATTCAATGTACCATTTCGCAGCAGTTCCCGTTAGGGTCCGCTGAAACAACCTTAACCTAACACTATCATCAACTACGGAATTGAATGAACACCGCACATGGAATGTCATCACATGATTGGATGGGTCTTCCCCTGGTTTTTCGTCAAACTTGGGTATGTCTGATGGTATTTTGGTTGGTATGGTTTGCCATCCATTCAAATGTCGAACAGGGTCATTGGTCAGTCGGGATAAATCTGGTAGATTCAATGTGGCTAGAAATGGTGACTTGGATGGTGTTGGAGCAAATGTTTGATATCCAGGTGAAGCTTGATGACTCCACTATTGGTTTCCTTGGGCTTGAGAAGCATTCCAATAAGGGTTACCTCCTTTCGGAGATTGCATCCAAAAAGATGGGTTACTTCCTGAAGGTTGTCCATTCCATTGTGGAATAGGGTGCACGTATGGATTGCCCCCTTGCGGAGGTATGTTCCATTGAGATTGGTTACTTGGTGGAACATTGCCATTCCATTGTGAGATGGGATTACTGGGTGGATTGCCCCCTTGCAGGGGTATGTTCCATTGAGATTGGTTACTTGGTGGAACATTACCACTCCATTGTTGGTTAAGATTCATGGGTGGATTTCCCCCTTGCTGGGGTATGTTCCATTGAGATTGGTTACTTGGTGGAACATTACCACTCCATTTCTGGTTGGGATTCATGGGTGAATTTCCCCCTTGCAGGGGTGGGCCCCAATTAGATTGGTTACTAGTTGGAATTGGACCACTCCATTGAATGTTTCGTTAGTTTGGATAAGCGTTCCAAGGTTGACTGCCCCCTTGTGGGGGTGGTGCCCAAGAAGATTGGGTACGTCCTGGAACCTACCCACTCCATGGTGGAATAGGGTTGGTGGACGGGTTACCTCCTAGTGTGCTACTTGTTGGGGGTATGGGATTTCCCCCAGGATTTATGTTAGGAAAGTTTAGATAATGGCTTCCTGAGGCACTTCCACTAACTTGTGGAGTATTACCCCAATTGGCATTATTGTTCCATGGTCCATTAATTCCACTAGGGATATTGATATTCCAAAGTGAAGGATTCCCCCCAGGGTTAGAACTTGGAAGAATGTTTGGTATGCTAATAAGATTTTGGTTTACTCCCTTATTGTTTTGACCTTGAGTAGCCTAACCAGATGGGAAACCCAAGTTTGGTAAGGCACACCCTCCAGTGGGGATTCCTGCAGGCAAAGTGGATGTACTTCAGGGATTGGGACCCGAAACTGTACCAACTGACATTGAAGTGCTAGTTGAACTTATGGTAGCAGCAGGTAAACTAACTGTTGGAGTTGTGGTAGAGGTCAAATTGGAAGTATTGCAACCTCCAACAACCGTTTGAGGTTGTGATGATGTGGTCCCTTGTGGTCCTAATGAAGCCACAGGGATGTTGGAAGTATTGCTACCTCCAGCACTCATTTGAGATGGTGTTGATGTGGTCCCTTGTGCTCCTGATGAAGTCATAGGGTTAGATGTTGAATTTTGCATGTGTACCAAATATGCCAAAAGAGGATTGCTAGTGTGCAGTGGTTCACTGATGTGAAGTACCACTAGGCCTGAAAGATTTGTCAAAGGTGGATTTACGTGAGTTGCAGTGTTGTCTTCTAATGTTTCAATTTCAAATGGAGCAAGAGGATCAACAGTTTCTGTGTTTTCCTTGATAGGTAATGTTGCAGTATTTGTTTGTTGTGTTTCTGCTCTATTGTTGTTAATTGAAGTCAGAAGTGTTTCAGTTTCAAAGTCAAAATGCTTTGTATTTTGTAGTCGTCTCCGCAATGTAGCGGGGCCTTCAATTTCTGGTGACTCACCTCTATGCCGTCGTGATTGGAGGGTTGGGAGAGAATCCACTTTGAAGAAATTTAATAAAGGATGTGTTTAAAAAAAAATTGAAAAAAGAATCAAACAATCCTATGGCTTTCTAGACTCAACAAAATAAAAAGTGTCCACATAGTAAAAATTCCTAGAGATTTCAAGCAAGCAAACTTACTCTTCCAAAGAACCGAAGCTCAGTGAAAAGATGGATTGTAGGGCCTTCCGAAACTAGTAGCTGCTGAGGGAAGTCAAGTCCTCATACAATTGCTAGAAGCGAAGGTGCAAGAAACAGTTACAATAAACTTTAATCGCCAGGGGTGCAAGTGTTGGGTCCTGACCAATCACCCTCCCAAGGAGTAAAAGTTCCAAAGTCTGTCTCAGGTATTGTAAGTGTTTCCCACTCACAACATCCTATGTGATATCCTAGGAATAGCCACTAAAGTTGCCACTTCACAATCGACGGTCGGGTGGAACAGTTGTAAGTCAAGGACAACTCTCATAACCAGGAACTCTAGAAACAGTGATGTCACCCCAAGGACTTGTCACTGAACATAGAATCCCCTTGATAAGCTCATGTCCCACTAAATAAGCAAAAGGGGGGAACCACCCTTTACTTATCCAGATTGACCTCGTGCTTGACGCATGTTTCAGAAGCGCTTTCCAGACAAGCCTTTTTTGCTACTAATGGATTTACTCTCTTTAATCAATGCTAGTTTCAAAGTTTTGCAGCCCAGGAGTGTTAACTCTCCAAACCTAATCCAGGGCACTAACCTAAACTTGTTGGTGATATGAAAATCAAAAGTTTGTCAATTTTAGATTAAGTGCCAATTTTAAGGGTAGTTTGCTTAGTTTCAGGTGTGGAAGTGAAATTGGTGGTGCTTTGATTCGAAAGCAGGAAAATGAACCAAACAATGCAAAATGCTCACTACTCTACCTTTCAATTCGATGAATATTCTAAATTAAGGAAGAGTTAGAGGTTCATGAGTTTCTTTCAGACATGCAAAATTCCTGGTAGATTTCGTATGTTCATGCACAGTTTTTTCTGAAATATGGATAATGATTGATGTGTAAAGACCAATGTAACCCAAACAGATATCTCAAGTAAACATGAATCTAATTCTATTACACGGGGGATCCTTGTTTCTCATTCACAAGATCACCATAAGGCCCAAGTGAAGAGGATACGTAGAGCCCTTTGGAATGCTTATGAATTAAATTCTAAACTGTTACAAGTGAGATCCACTTTCTTATTCACAAGGTCGCCATAAGGTGCGAGTGAAGAGGATACGGTGGCTCGATATACAATGCTTTGAAAAAATCAACCCCTAAACTATTACAAGCGAGATACACTTTCTCATTCACAAGATCACCATAAGGTGCGAGTGGAGAGGATACGGTGCCTCATACACAATATATCTCAAGAAAACTGGACTCTAAGGGTGCAAGTCTCTCTAATCGTGCATGCAAATTATGAAGAAAATTCCAACTCCGAAACAAAATATAACTAAATGAAAGTTTATTTCTGTTTTTTGGGAAGAAATTGTCTTCAATTTGTCTCACAATGTGACGTTCAAGGTTTGTTTATCAATGCAAATGTGTGTGAATGATCTTTTGAATATGGTTTTGATTAGTTTTTGGTTTAATGTTTCCAAGAAGCATGTGCATAGGGTCTTAAACAAAAAGATCTATTACACATTTAAAGGAAAATTTAAAAAGAAATTGCCACTTGGATTACTTTTAAAGGTTCATGAAAAAGAATTTAATCCAATTTAAACAAAACTTTTCAAAAAATTTCCTAAACTTTTTCAAAAAGAAAAATTGACTAATTCCTTTTAAACCAAAATCAAAAGATTATCACTCCAACTATGAAAAACTTTTTTAATCCACCAACTAGCAAAACTTTTGCAAATTTTTTTAATCCAAATTATGCAAACTTTTCAAAAAATTTCTAAAGGAATCAAAAACTAATCCTAAGATAATAAAAAAAAAGGAAACCTTAAGCAAGTTTAAAATGTGAAAATCAAGTTTATTTCATGTTAACATTGTGGTCCACATTAAAACTCCAGTTGATCTCAGCCTTTAACAGGTTTGTTAATCTGCCTACTCATCTGATCTGGCTTCTCAACAGCGTTTTATGTAGAAAATAAACTAGCATGCATATGTAAGCAGCATTAAACCCACATTCAATGAACCTTCTGGCAACGGGGATGCAATTTATGAGTTCAAACAGAACTAAAGTTCACGTTGATGTATTGATTGCTATGCTAATATGCCAGAAATGAATGTACGAAAGGCAGCATGCAAACTTCATGCATGGGCAAATTTAAAAATAATCTATGATATAACGACAGTCTCACATTGGCGTCGCTACTAGGTTAGTTATTGTCGGTTAAGACAATTTCAAGTGCCAGAATGCATGGGAACTGCGGGAGGTCGACGGATTGAGTCCTAGGATCTTAGATCTGCGACTTCATGCATTCCTCGCCAGGTTTTGAGCTTTTAAGTGTTGGAATTCGGTCCAGAAATGCATCATTTACGGACATTTTGATTTTCTCCAAAGTTGTTGTCGGCAATTTTTGATAAAATTTGCAGGAAGTCCTAGAACGTACTGGAAGATAAAGGGATCCAACATATGGGTTCAAGTATCCTATATTTCTTACAATGTGTCTCATACGTTGCGGAATCCCCTAAAAATTCAAGAAACTCAAAATTTAAGAAGCTCAAAAAGCAAGAAACTCGGATCTGAAGGGATGTGTCTACACGTAGAGAGTTTGAAGATCTTTAACATGCTGAGGTTAAGAATTTTAACACACAGAGCTTAAGATATTTAACACGCAGAGCTTCAGAAGATTTTGGATTTTAGCATGGTTTAAGAAGACATGCAGAGATTCAAAAGTTTCCAACCATATCTGACAACTCTTCAACGCTCAGGTCGACTTCACGCCAATTAACAGAGATTTAAGATTAAGACAGTGGTAAGGAAATCGAATTTAATTTGAAGTCAAAATTATTTCATAACCAGAGCTTTAATATCCTTCAACGTAGAGCTTTGAAGATCATCCACGATTCATGCATCTTTAAGAGTTTTAGGAAAACACGTAGAGAGTTTGAAGATCAACACGCATAACTTTAGGAACTTTACAGATTTTTAAGACAACACGTAGAGTTATGAGGGACATACGACCAACTCTCAAACATCAAGAAACTCAGATCTGAATGCAAATTGAGATAGTTTGATGAATTAAAGGTGTAGTTAGGCTATTCTCAAGTTTCTTAAGCTAGATCTAAGGTTCTTTTAATGATATTTAAGCCACAAAGGAGTAAATCTAAAGAAAGAACACCACAAAAAATGAAGAAAATTCAAGAAATTTCAACAAAATGTATGGTTGCCAATCTGATAACAGCAAATAGTGTATGGACATGTCTACTCTATTTTAACTATTTTACTAAGAAGTGGTGAGCCTCTATGTCAGCATATTAAAATGATTATCACAAGTCATTAATCAAATCTACATTCATTCATCAATTAAGATAAGCAAAGCTAAGATCTAATGCCACTTTAAACATCTAAATCATGCAAGATAAGCAACATTCAAACATTCAAATGGAACAAACTTGAATCATTTCATATTAATACAATGAAGAGATACATTCCTACCATGGATCTTGGTGTGAATCCTTCCTCCATTTCTATGAGATTTCCTTTCTCCACCCTTTCTTTTGAAGAAATTGAGCTCCTCCTCCTTCAAAATCTTTTCAGCATGCCTTTGCTCTTCCACTGTGTGTTTTACAATGCCTCCCATGCCTTTCTTATATAGCCTTAAGCTTTTCTTCTAAATGTGGGGTTACTCCTTTTCCTCATTTTAGATTATTTTAACCTAAAAACCCACTTGTCCATAGTTTTTTAGGCTTTTTGCACAACTTGACATACTTTTAGCACAATTAATGCATTCTTCTTCACTTTTTGATTGATGTAGCTAAGTTTCGGACCTTTGGTGAGCGGTTCATTTACTGAACATAGTATCTTTTAGGGTCTTACGTTCTTCACCTAATCCTTCCATTTCTGGGAGAAGTGATTAGATCAGAGAGGATTTGTCTCTGAATGTACTTGTGTTCCATCTTCATGTTGCGGGTGCATAGTAAAAATGTGCTTCTTCCGTCACATGACTAGGGGTGTTAATTTGATTGTTAACAAAGTTTACATAATAAGAAACCCTAGCTTCTGTAGTTTCGGGATTTGCAGTCTACACAAAGTATTCTTTCAGGCCAGCTCTGATACCATGTTAGTTTTTACTTGATTAGCATACAATCATAAAGAATCTACTTCTGAAAGAAATACAAGCACAACAATAACACAATGAACACAGTGTTTCCCTCGGGGAAACCATAAAGGATAAAACCCTGCAAAAATCTTCCTCAATATAGAAATGTCAAAGTACAAAATATCCCCAAGACAGAAACAGCTACTCCTCCACTTGTGTGAGCTCCTCTCTCTTCTCCTATGCGAACTTGAGTGAGTGAATGAGTGAGTACAAATGAGAGAGAGCACTTCTATTTATATTCTTCTGTTGGGGTGACCTTTTCCCCTACTGGGCCTACTTCTCCTAACTGACTGGGCCGACTTGTCATTTACATAATAGAATAATCCTTTCGGGATTCTTCTAGCCCGACATAGGGTCTAGGGTTTACATTGACTCTTTCAATGACTCTTACAATATGATTACATCTCCAATAGGAGGAATACAATAGACAATAGACAAGTATCAAAATAGAATATCTTCCGCGGTTACATTATTTTAACACATTAGTCCACTTGAATACCATGCCTTTGGTGCAATATGTTATGGGTTCTACAATATTGCTAAAATTTCGAATAAAATTTCATTAAAAGGTGGCAAGCCCATGAAAAATTCTTACCTTTGTTATGCTCATAGGACTAGGCCACTCCAAAATTGCTCTGACCTTCTCTGAATCCATCTTGACTCCTTCTACAAATATGACAAAACCCAGAAATAACAAACTTTCTTGCAGGAAACTACATTTCTTCAAGTTTGCATAAAGCTGATGTTTTCTCAATGTATCCAATATAATATTTAAATGTTGCAAGCGATCTTATTTGTTGCTACTGAAAATTAGAATGTCATCAAAATAAATGACAACAAACTCACCAATATAAGGTCGAAGCACAATATTCATAAACCGCATGAAGGTACTAGGTGCATTGGATATCCTGAATGACATCACCATCCATTCATATAGTCCATCCATGGTCTTGAAGGTAGTTTTCCATTCATCCCCTTCACGAATCCAGATATGGTGGTATCCATTTCACAAATCAATTTTACTAAAATACTTAGCTCTAGTTAGCACATCCATCATGTCGTCCAAGTGCGGTATAGGAAACAGATATTTGATGGTAATTTTATTGATTGCTCTACTATATGTGCACATCTTCCACGTATTATCTTTTATTGGAGTCAACAATGCTAGCACAACATAAGGACTCATGCTTTCTCCTACCATACCTTTCTTTATAAGCTCTACTACTTGTCGGTTGAGTTATGCATGTCGTGTAGGAATCATCCTATAGGATTCCTGATTAGGCAAATATGATAATGGGATTAGATCAATGTGATGTTGAATATCCCTTTTTGGTGGAACACCATCAGGTGGTTCATTAGGGATAACATAAACATATTCTTCTAGTACCTTGGACACTTCAGGAGGTATTGGTATGTATTCCTAGGCTTCTTTTGCACTATTAATGCATAGAAAAATCTTGTCTCTTTCATTTCCTTAACAAACTCTCTTTTTGACAACATATTCTCAGCTTTCCCTTCATCTTCAAGGGGCAATAACCCCTTATAACTACTATTTGATATTTTCAAAAATTGCTAATTTTAGAAAATTCTTGCATGACTCTAAAGTTGACCACTAACTTAAAGCCAACTAGAGCGGCTCAAGTTTTCAACTCACTTTTCTTATTAGGTGCATAAACTAACCAATAACTGATAATTACAAATTTAAAAAATCCCACAAAAACACTAAAAACCCAATTTGAGGCACTATATGAAGGAATTTGGTCAAGGAAAAGTGTCAAAAAGGGTCAAATCATATTGATCTTACTGGTAACTGTTGTGAACTATTCAAAACACAACTTCTTGTTAAATTTGAGCCCAAACGGATAAATGAGTCAAACGTTATGACCCTCAGAAATCCCTGCATTAATTTTTTTCTCTTTTTTTTTTTTAAATTTCATCCCATGGAAATCCCTGCATCATTCTCCTCTGGTTGAAAAGAATGAAGCTCCTACAAGTTACTGTCTTCAAACTGCTTCCACTTAACGAGATCTAGATTCATCAAGTCCCCCTCTATAATCCATGTACTCTCTGCTGGTGTTAAGTCTTACCACTGAACCACATATCGGTTGTGTTGGCCTTGTCAAGTATGAAGGGTCTTCTTATCTAAAATATGTGCAATATTTTCCTTTTTCTTGCTCGAAATTGGCATGTTTCCAATCCACCTCCACCTCACTTTCATCACCTAGTTCATCCCCATGGAAGATACATAAATCAGAAATTTTAAACACGGGGGAAATATCAATATCAACTGGTAAATCGACCTTATAACTATTGTCGTTAATTTTCTTGAGAATCTTGCAAGGACCAATTTTATTATACTTCAATTTGTGGTAGGTTCATCTAGGAAACCTCTATTTCTGTAAATAAACCATCACTAAATCACCTTCATTGAATAAATGATGTCGTTGGTGAGCATATTTTATAAGTTTGTTATGCTCGTTACTCGCTTGTAGCTTTTGTTTCACTTATTGCTACAACTGTTGAGTGTGTTCTACAAATGCTGCCCCATCATCACTGATTCTATTCCCAAGCAGAAGCTGCACCAAATCTAGGACACCCATAGGATTTCTACCATAAACAACCTAAAATGGATATTTTCTTGTAGATCTGTCCACTGAGCTATTGTAGGAAAATTCTACTTGAGGTAAATCCAAATCCCATTGTTCAGGCTTCTCTTCAACAATGCTCCGTAATAGGTTTCCCAAACTCTGATTTACTACTTCAGTTTACCCATCTGTTTGGGGGTGATAGGCATTGTTGAACTATAATTTAGTCAAAAAATTACCCAAGAACTGAGTATCTCTATCAAAGGTAATAGTTTTTTGGAATACCATGCAATTTAACAATTTCTGGGAAAAAACAATTCTACCACCTTTGATGCGTCACTAGTTTTCTTGCAAGCAATGAAATGAGCCATTTTAGAGAACCTATCAACAACCACAAAAATAGAATCATTACCTCGATGTGTGTTTGGGATCCCCAACACAAAGGCCATGCTCAGATATGTCCATGGGTTTGTGGGCACTGGTAGTGGCATGTACAACCCTGTATTATGTGACTGTCCTTTATCCATTTGACAAATCCTACACCATCCCACATACTTTGTTATATCCTTTTTCACCTTCGGCTAGTAATACTTATCTTCGATTAAGGCTAGCGTCTTATCCTTTTCAAAATGTCTTGCCAAGCCACTATTGTGAAATTCTCTGATAATATTTTCTCTCATAGAACCAATTGGAATCCATAGTTGTTTTCCTTTGAAGAGGTATCCATCTTGCATAAAATATTCATCCTGAATTAGATCCATGTTCCCAGAGATTGGATTCTTCAACTATTCTACAATCTCCCCAAAATTGTTATCAAACGCATAGAGATCCTTCAATGCAGCAAAACCATTTACTTGATTTTCCATGGTTGTCAAAAGAACAATGCGCCAACTCAAAGAATCTACAACCTGATTCTACCTTCCTGATTTGTGCTTCATAACAAAGGTGTAGACTTGTAAGAAAGAGACCCATTTTGTGTGTCTACTGTTCAATTTATTTTGGGTGTTATATATTTTAATGCAATGTGATCGGTAAATAACACAAACTTTTTCAGCACTAAATAATGCCTCCAATGTCACACTGCTTGCACAATTGCATAAAATTCTACATCATATGTGGAATTGTTCATTCTTACGTCATTCAACTTTTCTCTAAAAAATGCAATTGGTCTACTTTCTTGGCTAAGTACAACTCCAATGCCTACATGTGAGGCATCACAATCTACCTCAATCACTTTATCAAAATCCGGTAAGGCTAATATAGGTGCCTCAGTTACCTTCTTCTTTAGAAACTTCAAACTTTCGTCAGCTTCATTGGTCCATTTGAATATCGTGCCTTTGGTGCAATCTGTTATGGGTGCTACAATACTACTAAAATTTCAAATAAATTTTCAGTAAAAGGTGGTCATCCAATGAAAAATTCTTAGCTTTGTTATGCTCCTATGACTAGGCCACTCCAAAATTGCTCCGACCTTCTCTGAATCCATCTTGACTCCTTTTGTTGAGATGACAAAACCAAGAAATACCAAACTTTATTGTAGGAACCTACATTTCTTCAGGTTTGCATAAAGTTGATGTTTTCCCAATGTATCCAATATAATCTTTAAATGTTGCAAGTGATCTTCTTTGTTGTTACAAAACATTAGAATGTCATCAAAATAAATGACAACAAACTTACCAATATAAGGTCGAAGCACAATATTCATCAACCGCATGAAGGTACTAGGTTCATTGGACAATCTGAATGGAATCACCATCCATTCATATAGTCCATCCCTGGTCTTGAAGGCAATTTTCCATTCATCCCCTTCGTGAATCTGAATCAGGTGGTATCCACTTCGCAAATCAATTTTACTAAAATATTTAGCCTTGTCTAGCACATCCATCATGTCATCCAAGAGCGGTATAGGAAACCGATATTTCATGCTAATTTTAATGATTTCTATGCTATCTGTGCACATCCTCCACGTATTATCTTTTTTTATATTCAACAATGCTGGTACAACACAAGGACTCATGCTTTCTCTTACCAAACCTTTCTTTATAAGCCCTATTACTTGTCGGTTGAGCTATGCAATGTTGTGTAGGACTCATCCTATAGGATACTTGATTAGCAAAAGATTATCATGGGATTAGATAAATGTGTTGTTGAATATCCCTATTTGGTGGAAGACCCTCAGGTTGTTCATTAGGGATAACATCGACATATTCTTCTAGTAACTTGGCCACTTTAGTATGTATTGGTATGTATTCCTCGCCTCCTTTTTGCACTATTAATGCATAACAGAATCCTATTGATTTCATTTCCTTAACAAGCTCTCTTTGTGACAACATATTCTCAGCTTTCCATTCATCCTTAAGGGGATATAGCCCCTTATAACTACTATCTGAGATTTTTGAAAATTGCTAATTTTAGAAAATTCTCGCATGACTCTAAAACTGACCACTAACTTAAAGCTAACTAGAGCGAAAATAGTTTTCAACTCACTTTTTATGATTAGGTGCATAAACTAACAAATAACTAATAATTACAAATTTAAAAAATTATGCAAAAACACTAAAACCCAAATTTGAGGCACTCTATAAAGAAATTTGGCCCCGGAAAAGTGTCGAAAAAAAGTCCAATCAGAAGGATCTTAACAATCACTGCAGTGAATCTTCAAAACACAATTTCTTGTTAAATTTGAAACCAAACAAATAAACGAGTCAAAAGTCATGACCCTTGGAAATCCCTTCATTTTTTTCTCTCTCCCTGTTTTTTTTTAGCCCACAAAAATCCCTGCATCAATAAGTGAATTTTTGAGTCCATTACTATTTGGCATCCTCATCCATTTTTATCTTTGTCACAGTCGGTTTCATATAACTATCCTTGTATTATACCCCATGCTAGTTTATGAAGGTTTCCTTATACTTCGCCTACAACAAACCTTCTTCTATCAACACCAACACATCTAATATAGGCACTTGGTCCCATTTTCCTCATCGATGGGTTACCTTGGATTAATAAAGGAGAGCCATCATTGCTCATTCTCACACAATTAAGAATCAATGACACTGTGTTGGTTCTAGTATTCTATTTTGGTCAAAAACCTTGAACATTAGTGACCCTTTGCAATTGTTTTATGTCAATTTGGGAGGATATCCTATATATTGCTTCCTATTGTGTTTGGGTTGCATTGGTGAAAGTGGTCCATATTCAATTGTAGCTACATGGATATTTTTGCCTCTATCCAACAATTTTTGTGAGTTTCCTATGACAAACAAGCTTCCTCATAGTTAGCATTTTCCAAATCAGCTTGGGTCCCTTAAGTGTTCGACAAACCTTTAGTTGTTGTTATCCAACACCTCTCTCAGTGACATTGTTCCTTCTTATGTATTCAGATCGGATTGGATGTATTCATATCAAATTGGATGTTGTCCACATATATGTATTTGTATGAGGTCCTGCAAGAACCTAGTTTATGATATATTGTACTATGGAATTGTGGTGTACTTTAATATGGACCCATCATGTCATGCTCCCATATTGTATAGAGATAGTTCATGAGGATGGGTATGGCCTTATTGATTTGAGTTTTTTTTCCACAGCTTATCCCATTCATCGGTTTTGTATAAATGGGTCCCCAGATTCTTTGGGGGTTTTCCTCCCTCTTTGACTGCTCTACTCCTTGCTTCGAGTGGTAGTTCCAGGAAACTTAAGCCACTCTGAGCTACCGGCGGCTAAACTTGAGCCGCCCCCTAACATCCATATCTCCCCTATTACCTTCATAATCCATACCCCTTTCAGCCCACATATCCAGCACGTTATCCCCACTAGCCTTGCGCCAAGGATCCTCTCTACCACCCTGCACAATGCCCAGAAGCACCACCCCGCATCAAACGCACAAAAAGCAGCACAATCCAGAGGCCGCTAACACACCGTCAAATGAGAGATTCCTAAATACTGAAAAATCTTGGCCACCTGTTTCCCAGTTTATCTGCACTTCCCACACCAAAATCCATAATGGAAACGATACGTTCCAACCTGCCACTCGTGCAGTTCCTCACCTCAACCTCCCTCCAACTAACTACTCGCATGAGCTCACCTCGAACTAAGATCGCCTTCATCATAACCCCACAACTTACATAAATGCGCCCACATGCCTTCATAAACACTATCATTCACCACGCATTAGGAAGGGCTCACCACCTGTCCCCAACAATACATCCCACACGTCACCACCCACATTAGGAGATCAATTTTATGCAAGTTGTGTGCGAGCTAATTTCTAAAACAAATTACGTTGTGACCATAAAAAATAAAAACAATCTTTATTTTTTGGCTCATTAAACTTGTGTGGCACCTAAAAACAACGTAATGGCCAAAAGTGGACATGATCAAACAATTATTTATAATTATAGGGTTTGATCTATTTTTCACTAGGTATCCCTATATCACTACTCCATTAATACAATGGGATTGTTCATATTCAATCTAGCTCTAAAAAAAGTTCCATTGTTTTACTTGTAAATAAAGCTTTTGAGATCATGCATTTCAGTCATTACTCATTGCAAGGTTATATTGCCAAAATTCCATTAAGAAATTAAGAAATTTTGCACCCTAATCACATTCTTTATACCAATTTGGAATTTTGTTTTTACCATAAAAGAAGTTTGGAGTTGAAGCTCACATTCTTTAAACCAATTTGAAATTTTATTTTTACCATAAAAGAAGTTTGGAGTTGGAGCTCACATTCTTTAAACCAATTTGGAATTTTGTTTTTACCGTAAAAGAAGTTTGGAGTTGGAGCACACAAAGAGGTAAAGGACCTTCCCTCAAGGTGACTTTGGATCCCATGTTTCTATTGCAACCATTATTGAAATGTTGTCTCGTAAGTCCTTGTTTCCATTGGTTATAAAATCATATTCATTTTGTACTTTATCTTGTGCTTGAGATGATGATATGGGTGTCATTCTTTTATGTCTTTTTATTTTGTATAGAGTAGAATATGGAATGGGTTTACTAGTGCATTGCTCTTTTTCTTATTATTTATTTTGTTTATATTACTTAAGTCATACAACTTTTAAATAGGGTATTTTGGTATATCTTAGTAACAAAATACAATTAGCACTTTTTGTAAAATTGGAGTCATTTCCTTAATTGAATTGTATTTCTAAAGCAATGTAGTGCATATCCCTTGTTCTCTCTTGTTCTCATTCACACGCAATTAACAATAAACTGTGGTTTCATTCACACGCAATTAACAATAAACTGTGGTTTCATTCACACGCAATGAACAATGGTTTCATTTTGATATGGCTAGGTAAATTCTCTTATGTCTTATCATGCTTTAGACTTTATTTTTTTTTTGGTCATAATCATGCTTTAACCTTTCTTAAATTTAGGAATTTAGCTTGACCTTCTAACAAACCGCAATCATTTTGTTCATGGAACTAACTAGGTTGAGCTTAAAAAGTCAATGGGTGGATCACTAACTAGGTTGAGCATAAAAATTCAATGGGCGGATCACTATTCATAATGCTGCTTTGGCTTAGGAATTTAATTATACTTACTACATAAACAAAATTGTATGGCAATAATTTTATCTTCTTAATATTATTTGTAAATAACCAGTATACATCCAAATCCTAGGTTTTATCAAGGGTCGAGAGGGATCAAATCTCCTTCATATATACTTTTTACTTTATTACTTTTTACTTTGTATTATTCTTTTTTGTTTACTTTGTATTATTTTGTTACTCGACAAACGTTACAAGATCTCCCTCATATTTACTTTTTACTTTGTATTATTCTTTTTTGTTTATGGCAGACATAATATTTATTACTTTTTACTCTGTATTATTCTTTTTTGTTTACTTTGTATTATTTTGTTACTCGACAAACACTCGACACATGTTACAAGATCTCCCTCATACTGCATTATAGAGCGCCTATCTACGCAATAATTTGCACCCTCACACTTTTAATGTTCAAATATATTGATACAACATAAACATAAACAATTTTTATTGAGGCAAATGTTTAATAAATATTTAATAATAATAATAATTTTAAATTAAGTTAATAAAAAATGAGTATTACATAGATATAATTATTTTTTATCATTATAAATATTAGAAGTGCATATTAGTTGAGTTTGTTAAGTTGCACAACTTTCTATACAAGTGCAAACTCACATATATCCATGGTTTATACTTGCCAATAATGTATCATATATGATGTTTATAGCATAAATTTTTTAATTATGTGTTACTTTTAATTATATTAAAATTATTTAGAAGTTTAAGAAAAAATTCAGGGGCGAAATTTAGTTCATGGGTTAATTTTTTACTTTTGTCCAAACAAAAGTTTGGCTAATTTCTTTTTTTAAATTGATTCTCCCAAATTCCATGGGAAAAAATAATTGCATTCTAAAAATCCCCAAAATTGTCCAAAATTGATATAAAACCCTTAGAAATTTTAATCTTTTTAGAAAAATATCATCCAACATTTTATGGTTGGAAAATTTAAGAATTAATAAAATTCGTCAATATTTTAACACATTAAAAAATATAAATCCTTAAAATTTTCTCAAATACTCCATCATCATATAGGTGAAATACTCCACAATCATATACCTATACCTTTGAGAAATTCCCACTAGCTTTAATTGAAATTCATCTCTCTAGATATTAGTTACTAGTAATTGGTTGAAAGTCGTTCAACTAAAAATGGTGTTGCATCAAATGGTCAATGTGCAGCTGGCGGGGTTATCTTTTTAAATCAGGAACATTACTTCACTTTGCACCTTAGATGTGGAAAGGGTACAAATATGCAGACATAACTTCTTGCTTTGTGCTGTGTTATGAGAGTTGCTAATCAATTTTGTCTGGCAGATGTTAAAGTTTTTGGCGATTCCAAAGTTACCATCAAATGGGCTAGTGGTGATTACAAGCTGAATGTTACCTCTTTATCACACTGGTGCAACAGACTCCGAAGTGAAATTAGCCAATTTTATAGCATTACATTTGAGCACATTTATCGGGAAAATAACTCATTAGCTGACAAACTTTCAAAGCAAGCACTGGAAGGTGAAGATGGATATCTGAATTGGGAGGAATTTCTGGATTCTACTGTTCAGAATTTGGGCTCAATGTATTTTCTTGTTTGAGATCTATTTTCTGAATTTGACACTTTTGTTTTGATGCAAGGACATCAATTTTGATAGTTTGAAGATTCAGGAGATATTTCTTTTTTTTGTAATAGTCGTTAGAGACTGTTTTATAGCTTTACTATAGCTATAAAGAATTATCGTTGTACTGTTTAATTCAAAATTTGAATATCAATAATACGCTTTTTTTCGCTGAAAAAAAAATACTTAACTCTTCTTACATTAAACAACACACACAACATGATACAATTTGACTTTAACCCAACATCGCCACTCATGTATTGATTGCTAATGTGGGTTACAAATCATGGCTTGAGTAATATCAACCATGTAACGTAGGCATGGCATACTTTTCCTAAAGTTTTCTAGGTATTCTTTTTTATTAAACAACTTCTTATCATCACGATTTGACTAGCACGTTCTTCTTCAATCAAGGAGTGATACAACGAAGTGCACTTCAAACAAGAATCGTATGTTGTCTTAGGATTTTTTTTAATTAATTAAACTTTAATTTTAACTTAATTCAAAAGTCAATAGGTATGAGTTGATATTTATTTTATTAAAGTCATCCTAGACTTATCCCTTGCTTTAATAGGATGGACTTCTATATGTCAAATGACCCACACAACGAAAAGCATATCTTCAAGGAATTTGAATTTTAGTGGATCGCCACCCTCCGTTAAACATTAAACCAAAATTTTTGTTGACCATTCTTTTATAATTATTCCATGGCAGATTCTAATCTTTTCCATATGACATGTAACCATTTAAATACCAACTAGGGTAATAAGTTGGTCTCATCCACCCTATTGGGGAATCATTTTTAAAATAAGCATTAATGTAGAATAAGTTTTTAGGGACTTCATATGTGGTCAGGGTACTGAGGTTCTTGGCGAGAAGATGGGGTGGGGTCTGAGGAGATGGGTAGGACTTCATATGTGCTCAGGGTACTGAGGTTATGGGGGAGAAGATGGGGTGGGGTATGAGGAGAAGATGGGTGAGGTATGATGGAGAAGATGGTTGGTAATTATTTCATGATAGAGGTTATTTTTTCAATATGTTATTTAATTATTTAAATATTAATTAAGATTATAAGTTGGTTTTTTAATTTTATTGGGATTTAATTCTTTAAAATAAGTATTAATGTAGAATAAGTTTGTAGGACCTCGTGTGTATTGAAAGTAGTGAGGGTATGGGAGAAGATTGATGTTGGGAAATTGCAATTGTGACTATAATTGGACTCTCGTGATATGTTTGTTTCTACACCTGTTTGAAAAATGAATTGTGACTTTTGATATAAAAGTATATAAAATGCAAGTGTAATTTAAGAGAAAACGTAAAGTGATATAATCGTCACTGATGATTTTTACTAGCATGAATCAAATAGCATTGGCATTGCTTATACAAGGAAATTTCAAGAAACAAGAGTTGCTAATAAAAACTACAAACAATGACATTTAACATTCATCTATTTGTTGAGAAAGGTTTTCCTTATTTGCTTCTCTTTGCCACCTTTGCAACTTATTGGTACATTTATGTAGATGATGTCTAGGTTAGGATTTCAATGTTAATAGAAGAGTTGCATTCACTTGGGACATTACTAAAGGCTAAATGTCATTGTTATTTTTCTGGAAAAAAAAATCCGATGGTAGTCATTACCTAATTTAATTTATATATTTTTACATGGCACAAATAAAGACACTAGTCTTTTTGTCCCATTATAAATAGTTTTAACATTGAGCTCTTCAAGATTGTTCTTATGTAGTTAGTGTCATGAAATATTCCACCAAGTACTATTGTTGGAAACCTTATAGCATATTATCAAAGAGCTATAGCACTTAACATTCTTTTGTCCTTATGGCCTTGGAAACCTTAACCACTATAGAACCAACAGTGAAATTCCTACATCTATGCATATATAATAAATTTGGGAATTTTGTCAACACAATAATACACAACTAAGAGTAACACTCATACCAACATAGTAAAAAAAATGGGTCATGACAAAACCATCATGGGAGTCCTATCTCAAAAGATTCCTTGTGCAACACTGATTGTAGTGGTACCCATTTCTAGCAACCTTTTTGTGGACTTGACCATACCATTACGAGGGACTTATCTCAATAGAATCCTTGCATGAAGTTGATCACATTGGTATATTTCTCAAATGACCCTTTTGATGGACCCAAAAAAGGCACCACGAAAAGACATCCATAGATACCAAGCTCAACAACATGCAGAAATATATTTCGGGGATCTCAAAGAAAGTCTTTAAGGTAGATGGCATGAAAGAAGGCATTGATAGTCTGAAAGTAGACCTTATAGGTGTAAAACTAAAGATGTCTCTAACCATTAGCAATATACAATCTCTCCTTTATGTCTTACATCCAAATGGGCAATGGTTAGATCCACCCATACATTAGGAAGGGGTTGAGTTCCCCACAGGTGGTGGGCATTGCTTAGGGCCATCCTTTCATTATAAACAACATTGGATGTGGGTCAGACTTCCTAAAGTTGACCTAAATAAATTTGATATTTATGACCCCGAGAGATGGGTTACCCAAATGGAACACTACTTCTCCCTTCAAGTTAATGTGATAACTTAATGAAACTTAGGGTGAGGGTATTATACTTAGATCCAAAATGTTGGGAATCGCAGTAATGCATAAGAAATCATGTGGGGGCTACATTACCTAGAGTCAACTTGTGAAATCCATTTGTGGTTGTTTTGAAAGAGACACTCACTATTTGGGATGCCTAACCAATTTGCACCAACAGGCATAGTAGAAGATTTTATCAAAGCCTTCAAGAAATTGGAAATTTTTACAGATGGCCTAAATAATATTTTTTTTAAAGAATGTTCCATTAGTAGTATTAAGAAGGAGATTAAAGCACAATTCATGGTGTTGCACCCAACTACTTAGTTGGAAGGCTCTCAAAGAGCTTGAGAATATAAAATGGTTATAAATGAGTAATCCAAAAGGTCCTCCTTTAGTCTCTACTCTCACCCCCCCCTATCACATACTAACTCCACCTCCCCCCCTCAACCTTTGAGAATCCAAAATTTGTCTTTGGAAGAAGGCATAGAACACCAACAGCTCAATCTTTCTGATATTCCTAGTGAGTGGTATTTTAAAAGGCGTGAATTTAAAGAACAAAAGTTATTCGAAATGGATGGGTCCTTTCAAGACCAATAAAAATATACTCTAGTAGAAGACATGAGTCCCAATCTAGAATCAATAGAGACCACCCCTCCTTCTTAGGAAGAAACAACCTTAGAAGCTCCTTGTGAGTAACCCCAAATTTCACTACATGCTTTATCCAACATATTTGCACCGCAAGATCTAAAGTTGATGGGTTACATCAAGAACCACAAAGCGATTGTATTAATTAACAATAGTAACACCCACGAATTGGTTCATAGGACAATGGGTGAAGAAAACAATTGGTATGTCCATGCAATGCATAAATTTTAAATTATGATAGCCAATTGAGGTATGATGAAATGTGAAGGCTGATGTGAAAATGTGAAACTTCAAATGCAAGACTATCAATTGAAATCTCAAATGTTTTCTATTGAAATGGGAGGTTGTCATGTAGTTCTCAATGCAAAATGGTTATGCACTTTGGGTTCTTGTTGTAGTCCCGAGGTTCATGTGGTTACCATAGATACATTACATGTTATAAGCAAACATACACAATGATACAAATACAAGAGACGAGACAGATAGAGAGAAGCACAAGCCTTTGTATTAACCAGCAAGAGCATAATACAACATAGAACCAATCTAACTAGTACATCATCTCAACAGCCTATATATATACATCTTTCAATACAGTTACATAACCATCTGTCGGTCTAACCGACCGACCTGACCTATACTAGTCGACGCAACCTGTCGACATATACTTCAAAGTTGTCGGGCAGAGGGCCTAGTCAACAGGACGACCTAGGCCCCTCCAACATCTCCCCCACCTCAAAATATTTCTTCGTCCTGAAGAAATGGAGAGATCAAAACAAGAAAAGAGTACTTAGACGGTTATGACGATGGAAGGCTGGAGCTGGTAGCATCAGGTAGGTGTAGACAGGCCTCAATAATAACTTCGGCAAAGACAGAGAGATGGTGTTGAAAGTCTTCCCATGTACGTAGCAAGTTTTGGATATCCATAGTCAATGTCGTGAGCTTCGACAAGTTTTCCATCTTGTCTCGAGTAGATATATTCTGTATGTGAATCATGTCGAGGCCAAATAGAGTAATTGTTTCTTGGGCAGTAGCAAGTAGATGTCGGGGCCTGGGTTGGATTTCTTCAAGTTTAGAGAGGCCGCATCGTGCTTGAGAGATCCATTGTGCTTCCTGTTTTTCTAGTTTGTCAAGCTTTCGATTTTCCATAATGATTTGGTTATCGATGCTATCGATAAGTGCTTCCTCCGCGGTCAGACGCTGACGATGCAGTGTGCTCAAAAGTGTTCGCGTCTTTTGGAGTTCTTTGTATACCTCACCGTAATGTATATACCAATTATTCAAAACTTCAACAAGTTTTACTGCTTGAGTTCTGTAAAGGCTGTAAAGTGGCTTGCCATTAGGGACGATACTTCGACAGCCTAGTCCTGTTGTTTCTTTAGAATCTTAGATTGTAGAGTCGACACGACAGATTCGAATAATTGATAGGCTCTGTCGAGAGGTGATGCCGTGTCGGGACTTAATGGAAGTGGAATGACTTGCTGAGCCAAGTCTTCACACTTAGCAAGAAATGCAGTCCTTTCTTCCTGTACTGGTGTAACTGGTCTTCTGTCTCCTATTGGCAATGTCTTTGTTCTCTGGAGAATGCATTTTCAATTAAATCAAGATCTTCTTGTGATGCCAACTGGGGCTGATAAGTGGTAGTAGCTCCAAACTGATTCAAGTAAACTGATAGGGTGTTTCCTGATTGGATTTGTTGCTGTTGTTTTTGCTGCTGAAGTTCTCTTTCTCTCTTTCTTTGTGCTTCTTGTCTTTGTGCTTCTTCCAGCTGCTTTTCTCTTTATCCTTTTCTTTACTTATGATTGGTTGCTCTGGCCTCTTTTCTTTGTCGGTTGTTGCTGGATGAATTTCAACAGTTGCTTGTGTGCTAGCAACAACTTGCTATGTCTGGACCTACATGCTTTGCGCTACTTCTGAGGTAACTGGAACTTCATGCTCAATAGTTTCGGCACTTACTGGAATATTTGATGGTATGTTGGATGTGTCGATATTGATTGTACTATTATCTTGTATGCTGGTTTGTTCATGTTCTTCTTTCATGTCAGCTTCAATGTCTTGAGTTGCGGTTGTTTCATTGGCTTGAACTGTAGTGGCTTCAATTGCTTCTGTCACTATTGCTTCTTTGTTTTGCTAGTGTATAATAGGACTGGACTTGGATCCATCGGCAGGGGCACTCAATTGAATTGTCAGGATAAATGGAAGGTTGACTTCTGTCATAAGTGGACTCGACGAGATGGTACTGCCAGATGGACCCGGACCGACTAGACTTGACTTAGTTTCTTGAACTTTAGACTCGACTTGGGAAGTAATGACTTCTGGTGACTTTTCATTATGACCGACTGCGGGTTGAGGTGGAATCACTTGTTGTTGCAGTGGTGTGACTGGAAGAGGGGTATAAACAGATGTTTCTTGTGAATAGATTAGACCTAATGGGTCTAGGTTTCTGATACGATGGGTCTTTATATGATCGACAACTTCTGGTACTGTGGATGGTAAAGGTAAAGTGTTGGTTCTAATAGTGTCGGGGGAGCCAGATTAAGTGGAACAGTTGGTGTAGTTGCAAAGACTGGCTGCCGGGTGACCATCTCGTGCCAATTAGGACATAGCATTGGGAGGTTGGTGATGAACCAACTTAGAGCAGTATCTGCTAGGTTAACAAGGGCAAGTAATGCTAAAGGGGTATTTTCTTCTTCTACTACGATTGAGGAAGACGAAGGAGTAGTAATGGTCAGGTCGACATGGGGTTCGACCGGATTCTTTGGTTTCTTGGCAAGAATTCTGGGTGTCTTGCGTTTATCTGTTTCTACAAAATTCCTGAACTACTCCTCTACATGCAACTTATTATTGGCTGCGTCTTCAAGAATCTGAGTGGCAGTATCGTACAACTCGATTTCCTCTTCTTCCATAGGCTCCTGAAAGGTTACTTTTCATTTTCTTGTCCCTTGTGTCGGTACCGCCTTGTTCTGTCGAATTGTAAGGAGTTCACCTGCTACCCTTTGGATGTTTTCGTCCGTCAAGAGATGTTCAAGATTGTCAGATTCTATACTGTTGTTTGAATGCTCTGCAGGTTCTACTGTATATTCATGTAGCATAAGTGTGACTACCAATACACTGGGTTAGGTACTAGTTCAGGATGATAGATGAAAGTATTCATATATAAGCGACTTTCATACGCTTCTTCCTGTTCTGCGTCTGACAACGACTCGACACTAGTGAAGTCAACTTTTCTCGCTTGGGGAAAAATGGCCAATAGTTCATTTGATTGTTGACTTAACTCCGTGAAAATTTCATTTATGGATGGATAGTAGCCAATGCGCTTTGCCTTACCTATTTCTCCTTGCATATACCAGACCACTGTGTCATCCAAAGAAAGTTGGATGTGTGTTGTCGGAGGTAAACTCCGTTGAACGTTCTGAGGTACTCTCCATCTTGTCGCCGCTATTTTGAGATCCATAAACCATGCTTCCAACCAGAGTTTAACCGTCGATGGACCATGTCGACTCACTCCTGGTGCGAAACAACGAAAATTCTCCATAAGGACATTTCGTTCCTGAGAAAAATCCTTGTTCCTCGCGTCCGGATGTGGGTCATGGAAATCCATATAAGTACAGATGGGTATCGGATGCTGGTCCCTTCTTCTTGTCACTTATAGTATGTGTGTTTGATTATGTCGGCCAAGAACTCTGCCCACTTGTAAACTTTTCCGCACATAGCCATATTTTTTACAACTTCCAACATTTCGGTCTTCAAATCTGATCCTCTTCCTGTTCGTGACAGTGCATGCGATACAATCTTGGTAGCAGTTTTATAATTACCATATGTAATCTGACTCACGGTTATGCCTCGTGAATTCTTTCCATCGACAGTATTAAAAAATTCGTCGATCAAGTCCGCACCTGAACTTGTCGATACAACATCTCCTTTATATGACAGACCGATTATTTTGTGGATAAGGGATCCATTAATTTCGACTGGGACATCAAAGTAGAACTTGCCATTGTGATACCTACTAACAATAAATTGTGCAATGACTTCTTTAAGTCTTCCGAAACTATCCAACAGAGGTGCCTTCATGTAATGCAGAATTGTAGCAGTCTGCAACCACTGTGCTTCCTCCCTCCAGCGGTCGTCTGATTCTTTCCCCCAATCTTCAATATCCTTCCAAGCTCTCTTCTAGATTGTTTCTAATGCCTTTGTGTTCCGAATCATCTGTAATCTTGTCTCCAAAGGCGATTGTTCTTTCTCCAGTTCTCGGACCGTTGTCGTAGAAGCCCTGGTTGTCGTTAGGGTTTTCCTTGGACCCATAGCAGATTCAGGGGTTACGAATGTGAAATTTACTTGATCAAGTTCAGGGAGCTCTGAATCTTGGAGTTCAAGTTCTCAGCATAATAGTGCCCAAGAATCCTCGAGCTCAGGATTTAAGGTGGAGCTGCTCGGCACGAGTGAACAGGACGTAAAGGCTTGTATTGATGACCGATTTGACGGAGGTATTAAATTGAGCTGACAGGGTATCGACACTCTTTCAGGTGCATTACTTCTGGCGTCGCGTTTACTGGTGTCTTTTACTTCTTTGTCATCATGATGCCACGACACCTCACTTGATGTGTCATGTCGACGAACTTCTTTTGGTGGGTTTTGTCGGTCTGTGATCCATTGTTTTTGTCATGTCTGGTTTTCTTCAGCAACTCATCGACGTTCCTGTCAATGTCTATAATACCGAAGATTATGCGTCAAGATTTTCTCTTTGCTTTTTTCATCCTTATTCTACTAGTCTCTCGTCATTCTGCTTTTGACATGCTTTCCTGTTTGTTTGATTGCTTATAGTACTTTCTTTCGTTCGGTTATTTCTAAAAGTTTTTTTTTTACAGAGAATATTCATGACTTGTACCGTTTAAGTCGGACGCCATTGACCACTTTCTTGAAAACACTACCTTGTAACATTTTCAGTCAGACTGAACCATTGGGGTTTATCATTTCAACAATATAGGTCCCCATCCACTCTGTATGCAATTTCTTCGGTTTCCCTTTTACACAGCTATTATAAAGTAGTGCCAAGTCTCCAACTGACAAATTTTTTTGTTTGATGTTTCTGTCATGCCACGCTTTCTGTTGTTGTTTTTGGACTTGTTGATGTTTTATTGCCATCTGTCGACTTTCATCCAGCTTTGACAGTTGAAATAGCCATTCTTGTATTGCATCTTCAACATCAATGTGCAATACTGCGGAAATAGTCGGTGCTTGTCAACGAAAATGCAATGGGACGACTACTTCTTGTCCATAGACAAGTGAGAAAGGTGTCTGACCTATCGTTCTTTTATATGTTGTTCTATATGCCCAAAGAACAGCGGGTACTTTGTCATCCCAGTCATCCTTCTTCGTGTTGCATATTTTTGTCAGTCCTCTTGTGAGTGTTTTATTGAATGACTCTATAGCGCCATTAGACTAAGGATGGTATGTTGTGCTTATTCTGTGATCAACTGCAAATTCTTTAGTTAATGCTTCAGTGGTTTTACAAACAAAATGTGTACCTTGGTCGCTTATCAATGTTAAGGGGCATCCAAAACGTGTTATGATATTTTCATAAATAAACTTGGTGGCAACTTCGCTTGAACATGTTTCGACCGGCTCTGCTTCTGCCCACTTGGTGACATATTCCACAGCAGTGATAAGATATCGTGCACCTGTCCGCCTTCCAATTATTGAAAATGGTCCAATAAAGTCGATCGCCCAGATTTCAAATGTCCGGCTAGGATTAATTGGAACCAATGGAATTTCTGTCCTCGACAGTGGTCGACCCATACGCTGACATATATCACACTTAGATACAAACTCTTGACAGTCTTTATGAACTGTCGTCCACCAAAGTCTGGCTTGCAGAATTTTTCTAGTTGTTATGTCTGCATGATAATGTCCTCCCGCCGGTCGAGAATGAGCTTCTAAAATTATATTCTGTCGTTCATGCTCAAGTGCACATCGACGTAATATATCATCCAAGCCAATTTTATAGAGGAATCCATTGATCAAAATGTAAGGTGTTGCTTTCATGGCAAGGATCTTCCTCTTTTTCTCAATCGTTCCTTCAGGAGCTTGTCCGTCCTTGAGAAATTGTGCAATTTCTGCAAGTTCTGAAGGGACTGCTTCAATACGAAACAAATGTTCATCTGGAAAATCATCTTCGATTCCTGTCGGCTCCTCTCCTGTGTCGACTCTCAATAGGTGGTCTGGCCTGACATTAGCCTTTCCAAGTCGGATAATTACTTCGAATTCAAATTCTTGAAATAGTAGAAGCCAGCGACACAACCTCCCATGGTGTAATGGTTTATTGACTAAGTATTTTAAGGCTTGATGATCTGTATAAAATACAAAAGGATTAGCCAATAAATAATGACGGTATTTCTGTAGTGCAAGTACCATACCTAATGCTTCTCTTTCCGTCGTGGAGTAATTTCTGTCAGCTTTGTTCAACTTCTGACTACTGAACGCATTAGGATAATCCATTCCATCTTCTCCAAGTTGTGTTAGAATAGCGCTAACTGCTATTCCAGATGCGTCGATATGCACATGAAATTTTATCGACCAGTTCGGAAATTGGAGGATAGGTGCTTCGACCATTTTTCTTTTCAACGTGTTGAATGAGATTTCGCACTCCTCCGTCCACCTGTAATCTTGGTCATCTTTTAACAGCTCTTCGAGAGGATATTTCATATCGGAGTAATGTCTGATGAACTTCCTGTAATACCCGGTATGACCCAACAGGATCCGCACCTCTTTCGGATTGACTGGAGGCTTTAGGTCAAGAATAATTTTGATCTTTGTATAATCAAATTTAATTCCTTCTTTGCAAACTACATGGCCCAGCAATATGCCAATAGGTGTCGCAAATATGCACTTCTTAATGTTCAGCGACAACTATATCTATCGACAATGTTCCAACATCAATCGAAGCCATTTGCAATGATCCCTTAGCATTGTATAGATTATCCAGTGGTCAAAGTAGACAGCCATGGTTTTGTAGATAAATTCTTGAAATGCCTTGACGACAATTCTGGAAAAGACCGTTGGTGCGTTCTTCAGACCGAAGGGTATGACTTTGTACGCGAATGACTCGAACTCGCACACGAATGTTGTCTTTTTCTGATTTTCTTTTGCAATCGGCACTTGGTTGTACCCATAGAATCCATCCGTGAAAGAGTAGCACTCATGCCTTGCAACTTCATTAATAATTTCATCTGCAAAAGGGGTTGGAAAGGGCTCTGTCAGTGTTACCTTGTTCAGCTCACAAAAGTCGACACAGATTCTCAATCGTGTTGGATCTTGTTTCTTCGGTTGAACAACCATCGGACTTTCCCACTCCGACTGGTCGATAGGATATATAATTCCTGCTTTGAGCATGCTATCAATCTCCTTTTTAACAATATCTTTGTACTTATGAGCAAGCTTATAGGGTATTTTCTTTACTGGTCTGGCGTCCGGCTTGATATCAATTTTCATTTTTCCCATCTCCTGCATAAGTCCTTTCAAGTCTTTGTAATCCCGAGCAAATACATCTTGAAATTCCTTGAGGAGACTAGTGATTTCAGTCGTTTGTTCATCATTCCAGTAATCACCAATTCTTGCCATCTTCGGTCGGTCGTCATTTGAAATATCTACTTCTTTTATTTTGATTTTGGCATCCATCCATTATGGTGCATGGCTGTCACTTATCGGTCTTTCACCTTGTTTGATTCGTGTGAATGCTGGTGGAAAGTCTTTTTCTGATAATCTTTCGGGTTCGTCCTTCTCGACAATATCTGTGCTAAAGATTGTTTTTACATGCTTCGACATATTGGGGTGATCCTGTCTCCATTGAAAACTTTTCCCGACTGATTTCTCCGTTTCTAGGCTTAATCTTGTCGAATGTTGGCTTTCTGTAGACTTTATGTTAAAGTAGGTAGTAGGTCGGCGAGTAATCTGCTTCTTTTTTGCAAGTGCTGAATTTTCTGTCGGCTGCAGAAATTCTTTGATAGTTTTACTTGCTTCAACCAACTTCTCCTCCTGTGGAGAAAACTGGAAATATTTAATGAAATTTTCCTTCAAGTTTTTCCAAGTGAAATTTTCCCCTCTCGCCTCTTCCATCTTATACCATTTATTCGGTAAATCATCAAGTGTTATGGGGAAGAGGTGAGGCTATTCTCTTTCATCTTTATAGCCCAATATTCTCCATTCTCTTTCGCAACAGTTGATATGGACTTTAGGATTTTTTCCCTGTGTAAACATAGGGATGTCGGCATGAGTCGTCAGCTTCCTTCCTCCAAATCTCTCTATAAAAAATGTCGATCTGGTATTCCAGCTTTGGAGTTTCGATTAATGGGTGTCCCACCATCTCGCAGCTTGACCAATGAATGTCTCTACCAGACTTTGTAGTCGGCCTTGTTCTCTGACATGGTTTTACATCTGTTCGACATGTACCGCAGGTGAATCATGTTCTTTGTACCTTAATGTCAGATTACATGTTTGTGAACTTCTGTCTGGAACAAGCGTTGGATATGCTCTCATTTTTTGCTCGAATATCTTTGGTGTATATGATATTGAGAGACACTTCTTCATTTGCTTCTTTGAGATGGCTTCCACTGTCCATCATTCTTTCATGTGAAGATCATAATTTTGCAACTGCCAGTCGTAAAGTTCTGCATCAGAATTGTAACCAAGTGAGACAAGATCTCCAAGGTGAAGTTCTCCTTGGGAATTTGGTTCAATGCGATCTTCATTATTGTCTATTCGATAAAGCTGTCGAATATCATTATCTACTTCTGCATGTTCTGACCATGGTTCTCCCTGAGATGGGAAGATTGATACGATAACCTTCTTCCTGTTGCCTTTCAACTTGATGTGACTTTTGCCTAAGGAAATTGAAGCCTTCATCTTTCGTCCCCAAGGTCGACTGACCAAGGCTGGGAAAGAACTTGCATCATCCTTGGTATTAATGATCTCAAAATCCACCTTTGTTGTGATGCCCTTGATGGAAGTTTCGACTCCTTTCCATACTCCAATCGGCTCAATTAGTCCTTGATTTGTGAGCTTCAAATAAATGCCTGATTCCTGCAATTGTGGTCGACCGAGTTGGTCCCAAGTATCACGAGTCATGATATTCACATGGGAACCAAAGTCTAGTACGACTTGTCGTACATGATATCCATTTATGTCGAGGTCAACCAACGAGTCAGCATCATTTTTCTCTTTTTGATTTAGTCAGCAAATGTTTTTGGTTTGTCTTTGCTCGACATGTTTATACTTTAATTTATGCAACATGTCAATTAATTTTCCTACAGCTTCATCATTTGAAATTAATTTGAGCAATTCATTGAGAACTTCTTGTCGGTTTTCTTCAATATCTTCATGTGCTACCAATTCACAAAATATGTCGGATGCATTTTTGTACACAGGTTTTTATTTCATAGGATTTGGATAATCCTCTTTATCTACAATTTTGCTTTATCTGTGGCTTATCTTGACCAATGTGAGTACCTTGCCTAGTTACAATTTGAAAGTTTTTTGTATGAAGCACATCATTTTTGGATACACAAGATAAGACATGAGCATTCTTTTTATTATTTATTTTCTCAATCATGGTAGGGCAATCCTCTAAAAAGTGATCGCCTACCCCACACTTTGTACAAAATTTAAGATTAGTTCTTTCTTTATAGGGGCATTTTGCATGCTGATGCTCCTCGCTGAAACATGTGAAACATAAACCAGGTCGATTAGGTCGAACACCGCGACCACCACTGCCACGACCATGAATCTGGTATCCTCGGTGCCTATTGTAGCAGTCATATCGCCGATCATATCGATGGTCGTTATACCTTGGGTATTTGTCATTCCTATTCTGATTGTACCAGTTATTCCTTCCATCACTTCTTTCAAACCTGTCGTTTCCTGTGTTTATGTCATGATGCTGCTCAACAGAGTTTGTCTGGTATACTGCATGGTAGTTCTATCAATTTTTCAAGTTCAGATGACATTCTTCAATCGCATGTGTACTGACTTCGCATATTTGACACCATTTTGCTTTCTTGTTTTTCAGATTGTATGGACAATCGTTTGTAGTATGCAAGTCATATTCTTTGCACAGATCACAAAAGCATCTGGTTTGAATGAGCTTAACTTCTTGTCGTCGATCCTCAATTCGACAAGAGTATTTGGTATGCCCTACAGTTCAACATGTAGTACACCATAATTCTGGCCCCTTCAAGGTCATTCTTCGGATGGCTTGCTCCATACATTCAAGGCGTTCATCAACATGTCTTTACATGGAGACTAGAGGGTATTCGTCATCCATTTCAATCTCCAATGTTGCTTGTAATGCTTCTGCATAAGTATTAACACTTTGTCGACGAACATGTATTTTGATTTTACTTATGAAACCGGAAATAAACCATTTAATCAATAGATTTTCTTCGATCTCATAGTCTAGTTTGCTTAGGAGGTCTTTGAACCTCTTGTTGTACTCCTTGACAGTTTTTGTCGGCTTCTGGACTATTGTCTTCAGTCGTTCGGCCGCCAGGTATGTTGCATCTTCTATCATTAAAAAGGCCAGAAAACTTTGTTTGATTTGTGCCTTGGTTGCATTCGGTGTCGTTCGGCCGCCAGGTATGTTGCATCTTCTATCATTAAAAAGGCTAGAAAGCTTTGTTTAATTTGTGCCTTGGTTGCATTTGGTGTCTTTGCAATATATCCCTGTACCATGTCAGTGCATGTTTTCTCAACGAACCAGGAAACTGAGCTATCTATCGTTCTTCACTGCTGAGTTGGTTCGTCGTCCATATCGATTCACACACAAACCAATGCCGTATTGGATCTTCATCACCTTCATAGAATGAAAGGTGTGTTGTTGAGTGCGACATGTCTGCTGGTGTATCGATTTGAGGAATAGATGGTGGTGTAGGTGGATTATTTCCACAACCAGAACTTGGTGCTTCTTTAGCTTGAACTAGCTGTCTATCCAGACTGGGTTCTCTGTCTTCAGTACCAATATCTAGAACTTCTTATATTTTGTCGAGTCTGTCTTCTTCCACTACTTCTATCGAAATCCAATTAAAGTTCTGCTCGAACTGGATTTCGCTAAGCCTCGGATTTTCCGACGTACTCAACGAATCACTCAAATTTGGTATTAGCAGGGGGGGCGCTTCTTCATGTTCTGAGTATACAAGATGAAAGCTTCTATTCAAAAATTTGGGTTGAAAGGACACCCAATTTCCTTCCTCCAGTCGATGAATCAATAATCTATTGATATCATCGCCTTCTTCACTTCGACGACTCTAGATTCCCGACTGACCAGCATGGAGACAAAGGTTTTCCTCGACAATTTCTTGCACCCAGACACTTTGTGTTAAATGAAATGGAGAAGGAGGTGTTACCGTCTCAGGTATTTGAACTTGGAGAGCTCTACCATGCTCTATCCACAAGTCTTCATCCATTGGTGACAGGTCTACTTCGACGCCTCGATCATCGCGAGCTCGACTTGAATCTAGAAGATTTTCTTCTGCATCTGTTGCGACACTTGATCCTTGCGTCCTCTGGAGCGCAATTGCCTGCTCCCTCAGCTCTTCATGCCACTGTCTCCTTTTTTCTCTTTCAACTTTTTGGATATCTGGGGTGCTTTTATTTCTCATAAGTCTTTCTTTGTCTGATTTACGTCCACTACTGGTCATGTCGCCTTGTCATATGTCATTTTTCATCAAGCTCGGTACATCAAAACATGCTTCGCCACCCCCCCCAATGCCGGCCTGAATTTTTCTAGATCACGGGGGAAGTGCAGACCGTCATTTGTTCATAAATAATTCCCATTTGCACTCCTTTACAAATCTTTCCCACTGTCGTTCTTTCTCCTCCCACTTAGAGTTTGGAAGGGGCGGGAGCAGCAACGGTCGTGTCTCGACAATATGCGCAACGCCTTTGTTGATCAAAAACTTGAACAGTAAGGTCGGCAGAGAACACAAAAATTGATCAGCTAGTTCGGTGAAGAAATTTTTTCTAACTTCGTCTACAGAGATGCGGTCTTCAATTGCTTGCTCTTCACAGAAGTCATCCACAATCTTTTCACACCACTCCGACAGATTCGTGCATCCTCTGTTGATCAACTTCGACAACAGCTTCCTCTCCGCTTCATCAACTGATCTTTTCATCCAGAAGCTTCTTCAAGGCAGTCAGTACAGACTCTACGAATTTCTCATGGGTCTCGGAGAAGAATCGTTCCCTTGCTTGGATAATCGTCAGCTTGTTTCTTCGTGCATAATTCTGCAGATAATTCACAATTTTCTTCTCCCACCAATCCTTAATCTCTTGCTCTAAAATCATATGACATGCTTATATTTCCTAATGCATCAACCGGCAACGGAACCAGATGTTGCAGTCCTGAGGTTCATGTGGTTACCATAGATACATTACATGTTATAAGCAAGCATACACAATGATACAGATACAAGAGACGAGACAAATAGAGAGAAGCACAAGCCTTTGTATTAACCAGCAAGAGCAGAATACAACATAGAACCAATCTAACTAGTACATCGACTCGACAGCCTATATATATACATATTTCAATACAGTTACATAACCGTCTATCGGTCTAACCGACTGACCCAACCTATACTAGTCGACGCGACCTGTCGACATATACTTCAGAGTGGTCAGGCGGAGGGCCTAGTCGACAGGCTGACCTAGGCCCCTCCAACAGTCCTCTTACCATGTATTTGAAGGAATTATACATGAGATTCAATATTGAAGGGCATAAATATAAACTCAAATGGATTAGGTATGGATCCCCTAAAATATTTATCTCTCGCCACATGGAGAAGCTATTGAAGAAAGGGCACAGCAAGATTATTTACTAGTTCAATTTCATACAAGTTGTGCATATACCCCTGTAGGAGATTCACTCTAATTTGCAAATGGTCATGACTAAACATCAACATCAATGTATGGTCACATTGTTAATCAGGAAGAGGTGCAAGTGAACCCTAAGAAATTGAGGCTATGTAAGATTAGCCACGCCCTAAAACCTTCAAGAGATTACATGGTTTCTTAAAATTTGCAAGCTACTACAGGAAGTTTATGAAGAATTATAGGAAAGTAACCACCCCCTTGACAACCCTACTAGAAAAGAATGTCTTTGTATGGAATGAGGTCATCAAGCATAAATTTCCATCTTTAAAGGAAGCGATGTGCACCACACACATCTTAGCAATGTCTTATTTCACTAATATTTTTTGCTTGGAATGCAATGCATCGAGTAGAGGTCTCAAAGCTATGTTGATAAAAGAAGGGAGGCCTTTGGAATTTAGTAGTATGCGGTTGTGTGACAAAAATTTGGGAAAATCCATCGATGAGAAAGATATGATGGCCATCCTTCAAATAATCGATACTTGGCACCCATATCTCATTAGGAAGCACTTACAAATAAAGACCAATCCTCATAGTTTGAAGTATTTTCTAGAACAAAGCTTGTCATTTCAAGAGATACACAAGGTGGTCACTAATATGCTTAGGTGTGGTGGTTGAGGCTTTATCTTAGAGATGTGATAAGGAAGGACCTTTCTTTTGCTTATCCTTATCTGTACCCGATTAGCTTGTCGAAGCCTGTCAAGAATTGTTGTAAAAATGACACGGTGGTTCAACTCATCTAAAGGCTTCAAGAGAATCCCAATCACCCTAAGGGCTATACAAGGTAACAATATACCTTGAAGTATAAAGGGCACGTTTTTCTAGTGCAAAATTTTGCTTTAAAAATGGGTCTTATATGAGTTGCATATATCTCCTACAACAAGTTACTTTAGCTTTCAAAGAACCTATGAATGAAGTAAGCACTCTTTCTTTTGAGAATGCATGAAAATAGACATACAAGATTTTGTAGCTACATGTGATGCTTTTCAAAGGAACAAGGGTGATACAATGAAAACCCACTTGGCTTTGCAACCACTATCTAGACTAACATTTCCATAGATTTTATAGTGGGAATCCCAAAAGCAGGCAAAAAATTGGTCATCAAGTGGTAGTCAACTGACTTTCTAAATATGCTCACATTTGTGCCCTATCACACCCATTTATGTCTCCACAGTTGCCCTAGTTTTCATGGATCATATTTTTAAGTTACATGGCATGCCCACTTCCATTCTATTAGATTAAGATACCACGAGCACGACTTATCATCCCCAAACTAATGGTCAAATAGAAGTGATCAACCAGTGCTTGGAAACCAATTTGATGTGATTTGCTTTAGAAAGGAAGCACTAATGGGAAAGGTGGATAGCCCTTGAAAAATGGAGTTTCTTAAGTTGTATATCTCCATTAGCCCTAATATCCTCAATTACATAAGGTCCAAGCCAAGTTGTTTCTAGTGTTTTGGGATTTCTCTTCACATTATTGTCATAGAGAAGCAATACGTCCCCATTTGCAAATTCTTTTCTTCTCAAATATTTGGCATTTCATTCTTTATGTTGCTACTTTTATAATTCCTGATGGTGCATACCAACCATTATTTATTCATTTATATTTTGTAGTTGATATAGTCGATCTTCTTTTCCTTGTGCTAGACCATTTTTTAGTACTTTAGCCACTATATCTACATTTTCTCTAAAATGTAATGGCAATATTGCTTTCTACTCATACACTAGTTTTAATGGTGTCCTACCATTCCACCTATTATAAGTAGTTTCATATACACAAAAAATACTAGGTATCTTGTCATCCCAAACTAACTTATCCAAATTACACATTTTTGTTAATGCTTTAGTTAAAACTTTGTTGCAAGCTTCAACTACTTGAAAAGGACAACTCTTATTATGGTCTAATAAAAAATAATCAAAATATATATAGTACCATTCTTAAAATCTAATCACTTATTAATGTAAGTGGGCATCCGAACTTGGTGATGATATTATCGTATATAAGCTTGGATACTACTTCTTTAGTACAATAATCAACTAGTTATAGTTTAGCCCATTTTTTCAATTACTTAACTATTGTGATAATGTACTTTGTTCTTGTTCTTCTCCCTCTAATATAGAATAGCCCCAGAAAATCAACAACAAAAAATCTGAAAGGGGAAAATTTGGTTGATGTACTATAATGTCATCTCATATATTTGTAGGAGTCTTCCCATTCCCTAACACTGGTCACATTGTTTACTTTAATTATACAATATTTATTTACGGTTATCTACTTTAATCCTACCTATAAAATATTTCATGTTGTAGTGTTTAAATGATAGTGAACATATGTTGGGTTGGCATGTGCTTCCTCAATGATATTTCCTCTTTCATGCTTCAATGCACATCTCATTGCATCATCAAGTCTTATTTTATATATGACCCATCAATCAATGTGTATAGAGTAGCTTTCATGGCTAAAACATTTTTCTTTTTCTATGGCATTTCTTGAGGAGCCTTACCTTCTTGCAGGAAGTGGACACTTTTTGCTAATTCTCCTGAGGAATATTCTACTTCAAACAAATGCGCATGAGATAGGTTATCATCTATCCTTGTAGAATCTTCTCCAATCTTAATTCTCAACATGTCGTTGGAAAGTACATGTTCCCTCCTTAGTTTCATTATAAGTTCAAACTCAAACCCATGGGACAAGAATAACCATTTTCAAACTCTCCCTCGATGCATTGGATGGTTGACCAAGTACTTTAGTGCTGCATGGTTTATAGAAATACAAAAGGGTTTGCGAACAAGTAGTGTTGAAATTTCTCTAGGAAAAATAACATTCCTACTCTTTTATTTCTATAATTGAGTAGTTCCTTTCTACCTTATTAAGTTGTCAACTAGCATAAAAATTTGGTTGTCTAATGCCCTCTTCTCTAGGTTGTGTAAAAACAACTCTTATTGATTTTGCATCATCCTTTAAAAAATCATATCGAAGGACGTTTATATCATAGTAATTTCTAATAAAAATTTTATAATGCATTATGTGGCCCCATAGGATTCTTATTTTCTTTGGGTTTGTGGGAGATTTAAAATCCAAGATAATTTTTATCTTTGCCATATTGACCTTAATGCCTTCTTTGTAAATGGAATGCCCAGGTAGTATGCCAATTGGTGTAGCAAAGATACATTTCTTATATTTATATATAATTTAATCTGCCACTAATCTCTCAAATATAATCCTTATCTATTTCATGTGATTCTTCAGAAAAGTTATATATGGTTCAGTCATCAAAGTATATAGCCATTGTTTTATATGTAAACTCCTAGAATGATTTCACTAATGTCCTTAAGAAGGCAAGAAGAGCATTTTTTAGCACAAAGGGCATCACCTTATAGGCAAAGGACGCAAATTTTGTGACAAATGTTGTATTCTCCTAACCTTTATTTTCTATTAGCAATTGGTTTTATCTAGAGAAGCCATTAGTAAATGAATAGCAGTCATATCCTACTACCTCATTTATTGTCTCATCTACAAATGCAGTTGGGAAAGATTACGTTATTGTCACATTATTCAAACCTTTAGAATGTATTTACTCACTCAGAGTCTTATTTCTTTAGTTATACCACCATTGGATTGGTCCATTCAACTTTATCTATGGGATATATAATTCATGTTTCAAGCATACTTTCAATTTTCTTCTAGACAATTTCCTTGTATTTATGTTCATATTTATATGGCCTCTTTTTCAAAGGATTTGCATCCGATATTAATCCAATCTTAATCTCTCCTATATCCTTAGCCAACCATTTCAAATATTTTTACTCTCTTGCATCTCAATACTCTTTCAATGGGTTGACTATCTCATTTTCTTTTCCAACTAGTAATCACCAATATTTTCCATCGTTGGTCTCCCTTATTTTCATATGTCAACTTCAACTATTTTGATCTTTTCATTCAACCACTCATCTACTTTTGATTCGTTAATTTTTATTTCTCCTTTTATCTCATTGTTTGATGCTAGAAATTTGATCTTCTCCTCTTCTTTTTTTGCACGGACTTTCTCTTTGTTTACTTTAAATACAAACCTTACCATTCATTGACCTATAAATTATTTATTTTCCATCTGAAACTATTACCATGATAATTTCCATTTTCCATTTCAATCCTCCTTACTTTAAGGTTTACTTCTTCTTGATTTCCAAGAATAACTCTATTATAAGTCAAAGTCAACCTTGTGCCAACTTTAGACTTACCTTTGTCTTTTTTTTCTCTTAACAACCTCTCTTGGCATGTTGGCATTGATATATTTTCTACATGGTAAAAGAAAAATATTTGATAAATTTGTCTTTTAATATATGTCAGTTCCACATCTCTCCTTCTACCTCTTTCACCTCATACCATTTGTATGATATGTCTTCCAATGTAATTGGGAACATGTGGAGCCGCACTCTCTCATCATGGTATCTGATTTTCTACCACTCATTTTCACAATCAACATTGTGTCTTTAAGGTAAGAATCCAAGTCTGGACTTTGTCATTTGGGTTGTTGATATCAACTTATTTCCTCCAAATATTTCTATAAAATAGGTTTACATTATGGTCTAAGTTTGCAATCAATCAACATGGCTGCTTCACCAATGAGAAACCTATCATGTGAAAGATTCTGCAAACCTATGTATTTAACTTGTGTTTCCTAAATTCTTAGATACTTCATCAACATGTATTATAGGTGGCTCCCTCTCCTTAAATCTAAATGATGGGAAGCAAGTTGACTCTGGCAAAGTGGGAATCACACTAAAGTATTGTTTGATCTTATTCTCAAAAGAAATTGGTTTTGCTCTTATTGAGAAGAAAATTTTAATGTTATCTTTAGGAATATCTTTGGGGATAGCATCAATACTCGAACACTCTAGCTCTAAAATCATAGTCTTCTTATGCCATTCAAAGTTGCATGAGTTCAATAATAAATTAAACGAGATCACATCACTCTGAAAGTTCACATATATGTGTTATACGTTGCATTGGAGACAACATTGGAAATAATGTGATACATATCACACGGGAAGAAAAGATTGATAGTCAACGAACAATGCACATCACACTAGTTGTAAACTTCCAAACCATGCAATAAAGCATCACATCGATCACAAAATTGATGAATAACACTAACACAACCAAAATTTTAAAAGTGGTTGATATATGCCAACTATTTCCATTATATTTAAAAGAGGTGAAAAACGGCATTGATCGACGTATATCAACCACTTTTAAAAATGTGGTTGTGCTAGTATTATAATACGTTATTAACGTTATTATTAATGATAATATTGATAATAATATTATTAATTTAACTCTACTATTTAACTTAACTTAATAACTTAAGTCATACTAATACTTAATAAAATTTTCCATATAACCATATTTACTGTAAATAGTAGTAATGCAAAAACACATTAATTTTGCGTTGCTTAAGTTGTATTTTGAATGTATCCGTGACATGTATAACAGTTGGTGGCAGGTGATGGTTAAGACACCCCTAAGCAGAAAGGTCGTCGGTTCGAAACCCCACGGATACTAAAATCCAACCATGCTAAGGGTTGGTGCGGTCCAGGCCAGGTGCGATCCCCGGGTGATTTTGACGACTTAGATGCCCCTGGTTCGTGGTATCTCAACCAATGGTGAACCCTTCTAGTCAGGGAGTACTACCACTTGCCAACAACAACAACAACAAAAAATTGTATTTTGAATGTTTAAATAAATTCTACTTTTTCAAATATTTACTTATGAGTTATACTATTGTAATTTGAAATGTAACTAACATGTAAATATTTCGTGTGAAAAAAGATAAAAATCCCTATTTAAACATTATAATATTAAGATATTGATACTAAAAGTAGACACCACTACATAAAAAATCTGCGGTAATAGCCTTGAGAATTACCTTATTGAAAATCTGTGATAATAGCTTTATTGAACCATTCTTAGCTTGTATTGTGCCATGATCGCCCACTACCTGTTTTATGGAATTTATAGATATTCGAGATACAGATTCAATCCCACTCAGATTGGCATGATAGTTTCAAATGCTTGGTTTTGCTTTGGATAAGAATCCAAGAACCACCATGTATCTACATTAACACTATTGTTATTGTTACTGCCAATATCACCCCGATTTCCACATGGCATTTATGGCCCCTGATTTTTTCTCAAGGGCTCTGGTAGTTTAATTAAGCTCATGTTCTGCTTAGCAATCCTAATGGCTTAGATCCACCTAGAGGGACTGAAGCGTTACAGGAGTCACGAGAGTGGAGCGATCCCATTTTTTATTTTGTATTTGCCCCAAATTAATCTAATTGATTCAAATAACGTGAAATGACAATGAATAAAACATGAATCAAAGTTAATTGGTTAAATATCAATCCTAACATGATAAAGAATATTCTCATTTTCTTCAATCCTATCCATAAATAATACATTTATATTAACCATTTTGAAAAATCTAGCACCCTAACCCTATTCTAAAATAAATACGCATGTCAGCGTAAATATACTACATTATTGGAAAATATTAAATTGTAGTCATAACAAAGTGATGCAATAAAAAATTGAAGTGGTGCATACCACGGGGGAATATAATAAATTTATTCCATATTTAACCATAATTTAAGGAATAACACATGGATAAAAGAGAAAACCACACAAGTCCTAACTCTCGAGGGAAAATCACAGTTAGCATCAGAGACTAAGCAAAGAAAAGGGAAATCATCTTGTTATCATGCACTGCACTCTTCGTCAATAATAGATATTTGAATGGTGCATCGAGCTCATGCTTCAACGGATTTGATAGATTGCATCGGGGGGTTTGGGGGCAGGAGTTTAGGAAACTGAAACCCTTGCAAAGGATGGTGGAGCGAGATACTGAGTTGGTGATGGAGTTCTGTATCAGGTTGGCTCTAGAGGTTGAGGGGGTTTATTTGACGGTGTACTGTCTTTAACACTAGGGGATTAATCATGGCAGGATGCCACGGGGTAGACATTTCGGGGTCCTACTTGGTTTTTTGCAATTTGTATGTTTTTTTAGGGTTTAGTGTTCTGGGTGTAGTTGATGGTGGGTTGAATTAGGGTGCACTTTGTCTTTTTTGTGCCTCCATCAACAACTCGACTGTCCTTCGGATTTCATGGGCTAGAATATTCATTCCCTGATAAGATCTTATTGATTTATTGTTTGTTTTTCTGGTCCTCGAGGGTGTTTTGGGTGGTGGACATTTCAAAAAGGTATGACTCTTACACTGTTGGCAGGGCTGGGTGCCAGATGGTGAGGGTGGTTCCCCAGGCTGGGGTAATTGATGGGGGAAAGAAATTGGGGATTGCTCAGGAGTTTAACCCTTATACTGTTATCATTGGGGATGACCCACTCTTCTCATTGTTTGGGGAGGATAGGGTTACTTCAGACGAAGATTCAGGTAGTTGCAATTTTTTTGAGCCTGATAAACTCCCTAGGCAGGAGGATGGATCTTCACGTAGTAATGGTATTAAGGCGAGAAAACATCGGGCTCGGAAAGGGTATAAGTTACGGTCAAAAGAGTCAGAGATGGCTGTCGGGTGTGATGTACAACTGGGGAGGGTACTGTTATCACACCATAGTAGCAGGGCTACTATTCTTGCTTAGCAGATATCTGCACATTCCAGAGCTTAGATTATTCAGAGTTTGGCTATGATGACTTTATATTTTGAGATCACTCATGATCAGAGCAGTGGATTATTCAGACTTATGTTAGACCTTGTGTCAAGGCTGAGCCTTGAGAGTTCAGATTTGATGACAGATGTGACCCTTTATTCCATACATTTTCAGTTCAGTGCCTAGAGATGTATTATAGCAGTGTTTCAGATGATATATGATGATTATTCTTATGATGATGTTGTATGACCTATGGATTCCTGATCATTGACTGTGGATTATTATCTTGTTGTTTTAGTCATGTTCACAGCATTAGCTTGGTATATAATTCATGGTGTGGCAAACTTTATAAAATGGACTATCTTGATGATAAATTATAAAATGGACATTTTACTTGCACATTTAGGTTGTTTGACAAAACTCATTGGTTTACTACCTTGCATAAATATGGTCTTTCTTGACACCAGTTGTCTGCTAGCTTAGGCTCCACTTTCACTTGACTCCATCCATCCATGACTTTCCTTATTTGGCCTTAACCCTTGACTTGTCTTACTTGACTTTATGATATTGAGGACGTCCCCTTTTACTACCTTTGTGTTTGGATCGCATCCCTGTTAGTTTAGTGTCTCAGCTCTGAGTTGGTGACAAAACTTGCCTTTGGTAAGTTGGATTGTAGGCCTAAATCATTCCGGTCGGTTGTCCCGATGTTTGGCACTGGCACGAACTCCCCCTAGTCACTTGAGATGTTGTTGGATAAAACTGAAAGCTCATGTACTACTTATGGAAACTTATGTAAATTCGCCCATGGAAACTAAAAACTCTAGAATGTGTTTATCAACACATGTGAGTAAAGGGAAAGAGCTATGAACTGCTAAAAATACTCCTCGAAGAGTATAAGAAAGGTCCAAAAAAAGCAATGGTTCTTAAATTCTATATCTAAATGATTGTTGACCTTATATATTTATAAACATGCGCTGGATGCAAGCTGCAATTAGTTGTGCTTATCAGCACACCTGAGATCCAAAGGGTTATGTAGGCCAAAAAGGCCATGAAATGAAATCAATTGATCCTAATGAAACTGGATCATCTTTTATAAAAGTAGGCATGATGCCTAAGTTGAATAAGCACTCTCTAAACAACTTACCCATTTGTAAGGCACAGCCATTCCCCGTGTTTTATTTGTCCAACACAGAGTTTGTAGCTTCCCCTTTCTCCCAGTCCAAAGTGTCCTTTAGTTAAGTTTAGACAAGTCACCTCCTTTGCCCAGCCTTGTTCCTAGCCTTCATCCTTAGCCAGTAGTTAGACCATGTCCAATGGGTGAGTCTGTCATTTAAGCTATTATGCAAGTAAATATAAATAACAACGGAATATGCTAACATGATTAATGCCAATAAATGATGTTATACTTTAAGTTAGGTTGTGAGTATGATTAGAGGAACATGTCTTAGTCTATTGATATGATCTATCCTTGGTTATATATTGACCTAGTCAAACCCAATTTGACTATGGTCATTTCTTGGGATCTGTGATGATGTGGGCCATGTATGCTTATTGATGATGATTGATGGTCCCACATACTCTTGATGATGATGCTATATGATGGACATATTATGATTCAGATGATGATTGATGCAGTTCAGCAGGTCTTATTATTACTTCAGATCATCAGATTATGCATTGTCCATATATGGTGGACCCTACAGTTAGCCCATCAGGGCAACCCATGGCATATGAGTACACATTCTTAGTATATTTAGGTCTCCTGGATCCAATGAGACACTTATCTTTCAGTTCCGGGCACTTCTGACAGTGATAGATGCAGTTTTACACTTGTTGACCAGATTTGGGGCTGATTTCCCAGCCTGAGCAGCAGGGGCCATGAGAGGCCAGTTCACCTAGGGCGTTGTATGAGGAGGGGGTGGTCCAGCCACTCGATATTACCATTTACCCCCCCTTCTGGAGAACCTGTTAGGATTAGTTAGACAGCGCAGGTTCCCTAGGAGGCAATTTCAGCAGCTTCACAGTTACCGAGGCAGGTTAAAAATGGAATAAAAGGGTCACTGAGGAATTCGATTTGGGAAATTGAGGAAAGTTTTTGGCACTTGGTCTTCACAGAGGTCTTCCAGGGTGAACCCCCCATCTTCCATCCAATTTTCATCAGTCAGTGGGGTTCACAGAGGCCACAGGAGGCCTTTTACTGCTTGTCTCTCACAGATTTTGAGGACAGATTTGATCATTTGTATTTATTTTGGACATATTATATTATTTTATTGTGCCATGGGGATGAGCTAGCAAGGATTGATGCCTCCTATCCCCACAATGAGCTTCATGTGTCATGTCCTAGTCATATGAGGTGGGCTCATGTACTTTTGCCCCCTCTAGAGGATGACGTCACCCTCCATGAGTACTTTCTAGCTATGATGTCATCACTATTTTGAGTGATCCGTGTGTTATGTTGTTATTATTCATCTTAGACATTGATTATGTATTGAGATCTTTTAATCTCAACCACTCATTTCAAAAAGTGGTTTTGAGATCTAGGGTTTTGGTCTTTATTATCCTATATAAGGAGGAGACCCCCTCATTGTAAAATCATCTAGAGAATTTGGCTCTTGGCTCTTGGAATAAAATTTCTATCTTTTGGAGTACATAATTGGATGTTGGAGTGGATGTTGGTTGCTTTGATTGTAAATGCTTTTGTCCATTGCACTGGAGGATCTCTTGTAGCTATCTTGCATATTTTGCCATACTTTTGACATGTTGAGAAGACGTTTTTGGACAAGTGCGAATTGGTGGGGAGGCCTACCCTTCAAGATTGGAGGAGGACGTTTTGGTTAAATAGGGAGTGGTTTTGTCTTTGTACCAACTATTCTTTGCTTATCTCTTTCTTGCTTGTATCTACCTTCAACATGTTAAACTGATTGATGCTTTGCTCCTTGGTTTTGACAGTTTAGAGGGACACACATGTGGCTTGGAGAAAATCGATTTGGCAAGAGGGCTTCAAAATTCTTCATTTGATCTTTGGAAAAAGTAATCCTCATCTCAACTAGCATTCATCTCTTCATCTAGGTATGCTCCAAAGGTATGGTCTTCTTCTTCCTTGGCTTATCCATGAATTCTAGATCATAAAACCCTAATTGATTAAAACCCTCATTTTTCACTTTTTCTTAGATCTACTTGGATCTAGCTTGGCTTTGGGTAAGATACTGAAAACCCACGTCTATAGCATCCATGGTAATTCAGATCTATAGTTTGGTGTGGCTTGGCCTTCATTTGACACACTTTCCAAGGCATTTTAGCCTCCTTGAGGGAGGTCACACTCCTTGAGGGAAGCTATTGGGGCTATTTCCAAGAGATGGGTAGGTGAGATCCCACTTGATTCATGATCCTCATACTTGATAACCTACCCCTAGTGCTTCACTTCATTGATTTTTTCCTTGTGGGCCCCATTCCTCATTTTGAGGGTTGTGCCCCACTTGGGTCAATTTGGTGATGCATGTTCAATCGCAGATCTATGGAGATCTAGCCATTGGATCCCCTTGATTTTCAAGATCCACATTGATAATTGCCTAAACTACCCGTATCTAAACTTTGGTGGCTTTTGGAATTGATTTGACACACTTTTCCATGCATTTAGCCCTCCTTGGGCAAAGTCACACTTCTTAGGGGTTTGAGTTAACCCACTTAGAGAAACTGGGTGTTTGAGATCCCACTTGATTTGAAAAGAGCATACCTTGAAACTTACATCTAGTGTATCACTTTGTGAAGTTCTGCCTTGGGGGTATCATTCCTCATTTTGGGGGTTGTTGTCCACTTGGGTCACTTAGTGAAACTTAGATCTAGTAAGATCGAACCATCACACCCACTTGATCTTGAAGATCCTCCTTGATTTGCATATTAAGTGTCCCGATCTACATTTTGACATCTTTTTTACTCCATTTGCCCATCCATTTCAAGGCACTAGTCCACCTAAGGCAAATCGCACTTCTTGGGATTAGTGTCAAGTGCTAGATCCCATATGTGGGTATCTCTAATCTCATCTTAAATCCATAGATCTACCCTTTGCATACCGCTTGGTACCATTTGCACCCTTAACTTCACCTTGTGGGTCCCATTTGAACCATTTCCATATCCCAAGGAAGTGGGCCCCACTTGTGTATTTAATGGTACTAGATCTTGTCATTTGATCTCATCATGTGGCCTAAATCATTCATTGGTTGAAACATATGTCATCTCTTAAGCCTCTTTCAACCATACTTAAATTTCTAGGTCCACCTAGCCTTGCATTGGTTTCCGTAACTTGTCTTTCACATATCCCTAGGAACCTTTGCTTTGGTCCAATCACCTTAGATTGGCTATAGGGTCTCCCCCTTGGTCTTGATTCATCTTGATCTAAAGTGAAGAGTGCCTTGGTTGTCGTGACTCCCAGCTTGCATTGGGAACCGTGGCATCTCTTAGGTCACCTCTTTAGTTGTGCATCTCCTCTACCATCCCGGATGGGATACCTTTAGGGACAACTACAAGTTGTGTGATAACAGGTACTCAGCCTCTCGGCTCGGGCTTGGGTTGGGAAGGTATAATATTATGAGGTTAACCGCACTACTATTATGGCCTGGGTTAATGATTTCTAGAAACCCATTCTCACTTATTTCCCACGCATCCATATACTTGTCAACAACTGGGTGGTTTTCCACTTCTTAGATGACGCCCATGATTCACTGGTTCTTGGACGGACTTGGGTTTTGGCAGAGGGTCTCTATGTCTCAAGCAATGGCATTTTGATTTTGATACCCAGAACCTTTGGGTTTTACTGAAAGGCTTTCCGTTGGAACTTTGGTCAAGGGATATATTTACTTTGATGACAAATCACTCTTCCATGAGGACAAGCGTATTGCTTGGGTATTAGTGGAGATGGACACATTCCTTGGTATACCGGACAGTTAATTGGGGTTCGAACATTTTCAAGAAGCCCCTTGATTACTAGTGGGTACCTTTCAAGTGTCACAACTGTGGGGAGGAGGGTCACTTGAAAGCGCAGTGCTCTCTAGCGTCTTCTCAGTCTGGGGTTCAAAAGAATCATTTGCCATCCAGGAACATTGATTGCGGACCTGAGTTGGCTATTGAACCAGTTGTACCTTCTCTTCATGGGCAGAATAGTACTTTTGATTCCTTTTCGGGTAAGCTTAACTCATTATTTCCCTTGTTTTATGACTCTCTTTCGTCATTAGATCTGGATAAGATTAAATTGTGTGATTATGGGGCTACTACATTGGGTCTTAGTTCTTGTAATGAGGGGAAGTATTGTGGATTCGTACCTTCTGTTCCTCTGAATAATCCATATAATGACCCGATACTATCAATGGATTAACAATTGTTGGTGGATGAATGGGTGATATTGGGACTTTTGAGCCCGAAAAAGGCTGACATTCCATTATGTACCCTTGGAGAGGGTCTACTGAAGGAGCCTATCCCAATCTTTTATGGTAAATTGGACAGGGAACCTTCCTTTTCTTGTGGAAACCCTAATGTTACGCTTTGTAAAAAGTATGGGGGTAGGCACCCTAAAGCACTGGCTAGAAGTATTGGGGTGGGGGGGGTATCCTCTGATACTGGTGGAGATATTTACTCTGTGGATCTGGATTATGTTTCAGCGTCTAATATTTTTGAAACTTTTGGGCCTCTTAGAGCAGAGTCAACCCCCACTAGGGTTAATTAATGTTTCTTCTTTCCTTAAATCTTAGAGAGGTTGAGGATGCCCCTAAAGCACTAGCCCTGCATAGACTTGTGGTGACTACTTCACTTGATGTTTTATTTCTTCAAGAGACTATGGCTTCTGGCTCTAAATCTCGGGAAATTTTATGGCATATCCTCCCAGATTGGGACTGTTGTGTTATTGACTCTGATGGACTGTCTGGGGGACTATTGGAAAAATGGAACCCTCGGTTACTCTCTCTTCGCTCCTTTTGTGTTGGTGGGGGCATTTTACTACTGGGGAGGCATTTGGATCTTGCTTTGGATTTACAATTGTTTAACTATTATGCAACCTATTTGGATAGACAATCCTATTGGTTAGAGTTGGAGGATTGTGGACTTTTGGATTTAAATTCTCTGATTTTGGTTGGTGACACGAACCTTACTTTGTCTGATGGGGATATTTGGGGTCACAGGGCTCAGGGGGATCCCCAACAAACTTGGTTCAATAACTTATTTACCTGCCATGGACTCATTGATGTGGTTTCCAAGCCATTAGTTCCCACCTATAAAAATTGTCGAAAGGGTATCGATTATATTGCTAAATGGATGGATCGCTTTTTTGTGAGTGAATTGTTGTTTGATTTGGTGGATAGATGTACTTCCTGCATTATTCTGGCTGCTATCTTGGATCATGTCCCTATATTTATTCGGCTTCAGAACGGTTCTCCTCTCTACGTATCCTTTTAAGTACTGTCACGTTTGGTCAGCTGAACAGTCTTTTATTTCATTGGTTCGTGATCATTGGGATACTTACTGGTCTATCCCTCAAGGTTGGGTGATGGTCGCATTGCAAGCTTTTCTCAGATCACTTAAGCCTTGGTTATCCCTTGGATCAGACAACGGGCTAAATTACAGAAGGTCGAATTGGCTCATATTGAAGAACAACTTATGGACTATCATTCCGAATCAAATTAGTGTATCCATTCTGACCCAGAGGGTTCTATTTTGAATTCATTGGAAACTGAGAAGGCTACTATACTTCGTTCTGAAGAGGAGATCTGGTGGCTGAAAAGCCGAGCACTTTGGATTAGTTCGGGAGACCAGAATTCCAATTTTTTCCATACTTTCGTGAACATGCGAAGGAAGACTAATACTATTTGGGATATTGATGATCAGGATGGTTGTCGAGTACCAAATCAATCCAACATTGAACGAGAGGCTCGGGTTCATTTTGAGAAACTGTATACTAAGCCTATTGTAAACAACATGACTGCTCAAATGGACGTACTAGCAGAGGTAGCTGGTATAGTCAAAAATATGGCTAAGGACAAAATCCCGAGACCTGATAGTTGGACCGTGGAATTTTATTTACAATTCTTTGATCTATTGGGGGTTGAATTGGTCATATTGATAGAGGAAGCGTGACATACAAGCAAGGTTAGTGGTGGCCTGAACTCGACCTTTATCTCACTGATCCCTAAGTTATCGGAGCCTACATCATTTCAGGATTATCATCTGATTTCTTTATGTAATATTCTGTATAAGATTATCTCAAAGGTGATTGCAGACCACATCATAATTGGTCTTTCTCGTGGTATTTCATTTGAACAACTTTTTTTTTTGAATCAACGTCTGATATTTGATGCGATCGGTACCGCTCAGGAAACATTACACTCTGCAAAGTCCAGCAAAGGCTCCTCATTGGTTCTCAAACTTGATCTTGTAAAATCTTATGACTTGGTTGACTGGTCTTTTCTTAGACTTTTTTTACTGAATGTTGGGTTAAATATTGTGATTACTAACTGGATTCTTGGATGTATCACTTCGGTCAATTATGCAATACTTGTCAACGGGTGGCCTACTTCCTTATTCAAAGGGTCTCGTGGTCTTCGACAGGGATTCCTATTGTCACCATTACTCTTTCTTCTTGTGATCGAGGGCCTCAGCAGAATTTTGAATAAGGAAAAGGTATTGGGTTTGATCTCAAGTATTAAAACATACAGGAATCATTACATCACACATTTACTCTTTGTGGATGATCTATTATTGTTTGGGGTTGACAAGATCGAATAATGGCGTCACTATAAGGATATACTTGATTTCTTCTGCACTGCTACAGGCATGATCATAAGTATTCCAAAGTCTTGTCTCTTTCATTATCAGGTGAATGCAGAGACATGTGAACTCATTAATGGATTATTTCCCTATGAGTTTAAGGTGTTGGAGGAAGGATTTAAGTACTTGGGCTACTTCCTTAATCCTAATGCCTATAAATCGTCGGATTGGCAGTGTCTTCTAGTAAAGTTTGAAAATAAGATTCAATTATGGTATTATCGATGCTTATCATTGGGAGGCCATCTTACATTATTAAACTATGTATTGGCCAATCTACCTATTTATTGTCTTACTCTTGCCAAGGTACCTAATTCCATTCTGCATCAGATTCTTAGGATCTCATTTAATTTTCTATGGAGTGCTAGACATGACCAGAAGGGGATTCATTTGATTGCCTGGAAAAATATCTCATTACCAAAGGTTACTGGTCGTTCGGGCGTTTGGAATATCTTCTGGGTTTATCAAGCATTACACTTGAAAATCCTGTGGAGAGCACTCACCAACAGTGGATTGTGGGGTTTGGTAATGCGGGACAAGTATCTCAGAGGTAAGTCGATTATTGAATGGACCAAAATTCCTAATAAAAATATCGGGAGAGATTCTAATAACTGCAATGGTCTCATTGAAATATTTCCTCTTCTCAATTCTTATATGGGCTGGCAGGTTGGAGATGGATTTCAGGTCATAATGGGGGTTGATCGCATTATTGGGTGCAGTGCATTACTTAATATTGACACCGTTTGGGCTATTCATCAGAGGGGTCTATATTTCCTTAACCATGCAATAAATCATCAGATTGTTGGATCGAGTGCATATTGGAAATCGACGGAATGTATTGGTCTTATTGGTTTGATTGGACGGGACTGGGATACATTTGTGACTTCTCTCTCGCACACCGGTATTCGACTTTCTTCACAGATGGACAACTTATTTGGTCATGGCGGGACTATAATGGTGATATTATGACTAACTGGGCATATCAAGCAATTGTCCATACCCAGTCTTTGGATCTACCTCTTTGGTGGTATAGAATTATTTGGCAATGGAATGCACCATTAAAAATTATGTGTTTTACTTGGCTGACACTCAAGAAAAAGATATTAACCATGGAAAATTTTATGAACATAGGAGCTATGGGACCGAATGTCTTCTCACTTTGTTTACAGAATGAAGAAACGATTAATCATCTATTTGTCAAGTGTCCAACTACACTACAACTGTGGTGTGCAGTATCTCAACAAAGGGGGATGGAATTATGCTGGAATCGGGATACTGTTGAGGGAATTTACATTACTGGTATCATTGGCAGGGGGTCTCATTTCTCTCCCGTTATATTTAATTTGGGGCTTCTGGAAATGGCGGATTCATATAGTGTTTGAGGGCATAGAATATCACTTTGCCAGATCATTTTTTTCATTTTGCAAATTATTTCGGATTCTACTCAAAAGAAGACCAAATTGAAGACTAAAGTTTGTTTTGTACCTAAATTTTTATATTTGAATCCTTATGATTTCTTCGACGGTGCTGCACAGAATGGTAAATGTGGAGTAGGAGGTTTACTTATCATTTCTAATAATAGTTATTATGATCTCTCACTTGGTGGGGGTTTTGGTAGTAATACAAGAGCATAACTCTTGGCTCTTTGGACACTATAATCCTTTTCTCATACTAAGAACTTAACTACTCTACAGATCCTTGGTGATTCCACAATGATTATTGAATGGGTGCAGGATAATCGTCTCCTGAGCGTGGCATCTCTTATTCACTGGAAACAGAGAATAACCCTAATGCTGGAACAATTTGATGAATATTCTATACAGGATATCTCTCTATCGTATAATCATAGAGCTAATCTATTGTCAAAAAAAGTTTTACTATTGGTATATGGCATACTCCAGGTCACTTCTTTTGTTGACCATCAACCAAGGGAAATTGTTAATATTCGCGTATATTAAATATTTTTGGTTACACATTATTATTTTTTGTAATTTTGAAGCACATGGACTTGAGGTTCTATGATGTAGGCTACTACAGATTTTAGTGTTTTAAGCATATGATGTAATCAGCTTCAATTACTAGTCTAATTGGCATAAAGTTGTATATCGGCATATGTATTTGGATACATAGTATAAGACTGCATAGTCTGTAAGCATAGATGCTATCCTCGGGATAGGTATTACTGTAAGTTTCTTTGATTCACCTTAATGAATAGCAAGGAACTCTTTTTTTCGTTGAAAAAAAAAGATATTTGAATGGTAAGGAATCCATTGCAATTACACTAGTTTATTATTATAACCTTTGTTATGTCCAAGGTTTGAAACATAGGTGCATATGTTTTCCCTTTGGAAAGACATAAAGGGTCATGTTGAACAGGAAACCATTAAGGAATCGACAACTAGTAATTTCCTACAAGCTTACCCAAGAAACCTATAGCAAGGAGAGATCCATTATTTTAAATAAATTCATCTCTCCATATAACACCCAATTGAACTTAGGATTGCATTCCATTCAACGCAGTGATTCCTTGCTTACAATCAAGGTAGAAAGAAGCAAAGGAATATTTCTCTACTAGTGTAACCTAGCCATAATTGATGTTCTCATCCATATAACTAGCATGGGAAAGGATTCCATGGAATTTATTTATAGTGCAATGTTCAAGACATGTCAGTGAAGGATAACCATTGCACATTAAATTTGTCAACCCACTAAAAAATCGTACACACCTATATCAAGGACCCTTTCTTATCTTGTGAATGCTCTCCATGGTTGATAATAAACATTCATACTAAGGGATTGACATAATTCAAATTATCTATGGATGAACCTATAAATGGCTTGGGATGGGTAGTAAACTGGAAAAATTCAAGCATGGTTTGTACTATCAAAATGTCTCCAAGACCAACTCACCTCAGAAACCACAAATAAGTCATTTATTCATTCTAGTCAAGTTTACTAACACTACTAATAGGTGAAGTGGTTCCTTGTGTGAAGCACAGGTTGGCGAATGGCACCTAAGAAGAAATTCAAAGATGAGGGGAAAGCACCTCAAATCATGCATGAGGATACTTCCACAAAACCAATGCTGGAAGATACTATCAAACCATATTTTGGAGATACAAAGTACAAGATAGCTACAAAATAGCAGGTATAATGGGGTGAAATTCACCAATTTTTCAAAAATGAAAGTTACCATTAGACTCTAACCTCAAGGTATATCAATTCATCAGGAGATATCACTTTCACTGGGTAGTAGTCATACCAACCCTAATGCTCATAAAAAAATTACATTCCTGGTTGGTTGGGCATGCAAATGTTGACAATAAGTTGATAAAGGTTGAAAATGGAAAAGAAATAGCTTCATTCCAACCATCAATCTTGCATATATATTCTATGTTTCCAAAGACAGAAGTCAATATGAGTGAGGAAAGGATAACAAGGTTTTCCACTAACATAGATCATCATGATATTTTGAAGAGTTATTGGATTGAGGACAACTATTCAAAGTAAGGCATAAAGGTGTTTACACCACGCCAATTCTCAAATTTTGTTATAGATATGGAGTGACATTGGTTAGAAAATTATATGGTGAGAAGGATTCCATAGTGTTAAAGGAAACATGGATCCCTTGTATATATAAGGTCACCGAGATGGTTCAAGTGTTCAACTAGTCGAGCATTCTATCAGCCACTATAAGTGATAATATCTCTAAAAGGACGTCAGACAATGTTAACCTTGGGTCAATGTTCGAGATGTTAAAACATGATCTCCCGAAAGATAAAATGATGATCCAATACATATGTATAGTTGATACAATGGCTAGGAAAATACAAAGCGGATCCATGAGAAATAAATGGATCATGGCCACAACATGACAAAGTGGATCCATGTCCAATAAATGATCATAGGCACAAGATGACAAAATGGATCTATGTCAAAACTGGAGATCATATCCACACTGAACAAAGTGGATCTATGTCTCATCAGGAGCCAAAGGGAGTATGGCTCAGTCTTGCACAACTTGGGCAGTAACAACATATGATGATGTTACTGTACGCCCAAGGTCTTCAATCCAAACCGCCTAGAGGTATGAGTCCTAACCATGTGAATAAATGAACTGACGTCAAACATGGAGGAAAGCATTTGATTACTAGCCAATGATGTAAACCATTAACAAATGCGAGGGAACCCACCAATAATGAAAAAGGGCCCCAATGTACCTAGTACATTCTAACAGGTGTGAATAGATGTTCTTGAATTCAAACACCTGAAGAATCCATCGAGTAAGAGACATCGATGTATTCCCATAACTCGATAACGAGGGAAATCCACTAATGATTGCAACCCCCAAGGTACTATCGAAACTCTAAACCTCATTCCCAGAGCAAAATGAGTTGAATTCAATGGGAAGAGGCCCGTTGGAAGGAAGGCATTAAGACATCCTCTATCATCCAACATGAGAAATAATCAAGGGTTGTTTTAATTTGAAGACGAACTGAGTACATGATGAAACATACTGACACCAAGGGATTGCCAACATATGAAGTCAATGTCACTGTAGAATGGCTGACACCGGTAATATCCTTGATCAATAAGCACAAAACTGTAGTGACTTAGGCATCTTTGGACACAAAAGGGACTAAAAATCTAAATCTATGATGTAGGAGACACCAAAAGACTCTCCATATTATTGGAAGAGTAACCAATCATAGGTGTAACAACTCTGAGATCATATTTATCCTAAAGCCAAAACTAGAACCTAACTTGTTTGATAGACTCGAAATAAGTGCTTTGTTCAAAGAAATATTTAACTTGTTGTTGTTATGTTCAAAGACATTTGAGATCCTTCCTTTCCTTTTCTCTTTTTAAGTACCTTTTTCATTTTTTAACGAGCTTGAAACGATGAAAGTGTGCTCAATAAGATATTCTTTGTATTATTAACAAGTCTGAAAAATTAAACTCTACACTTTCTTCCTTGTTTAATGAGCTTGAAGAAAATATAGAAAGATGCTCAATAATATACTAATCCGTGGATTTTATATCGAGGTCGGATCTATTCATGCTTGCCAGTGTTTTCAATTTTAAAGAGTCTGAAAAACTTAAACAAGAACTCTATATACCATCTCATGGATTTTATATCAAGCCCAAGTTGGTAAGTGCTCGCCGGTGTTTTCATATTTATAGACTCTGAAAAACTTAAACAATAACTTTATAGTGTACTTTTTCGTAAGTTTAGTCTTTACCGTTCGAAAAAGTGTAAAATGATATGGTGAAAGAACTCTTCTAGCCGCAGTGAACAAGAGTATTAATTTTTCGTAAGTAATCCAAACGATCCGAAAAAGGGGTAAACTTATATCGTATCGATGTACCTCCAAGTCTTTTAACGAGTTTGAAGTGAAAAAGTTAACTTGGCCATCTTTTTAGTTTTTAATGAGTCTAAAAATAACTTAAAGAGTACTTTGACAGCGGCAGCCTCTTAGGGATGGACAGAAAGATGAGAAAGAGAATGTGAGGTTTCTTCTCATTTAGTTACATCAAAACTATCAAGGCTTCCTAATTTATCCCAACGTTGCATGGGAAATAAAATGGAAAAAATGGTGCTAACTAGAGTGACCCATGTGGTGTAGGTTTTATCATGGAAGAACAACGACGATATTATACAATAAGAAGGATAATGTCCCAGTCTGTGGAAAAAGAAGGTCCTAAAGTGTTACATATGGTAAGGTCAAAATGCAAAATGCAAGATGGATATGCCCTATCCTGTATGCCAAATAGGATTACAAATATTTTAATCTGAACCATCTACGGACAAAACACCTTAGTTCATCCATAACCTACTTGAGAATGTCAATACTAACACAAAAGGGACCATTATTAATAAAGATGGATTTAAACAAAATGTCAAACTATATAAAACTGGGTAATAATAAAAATATGTTTTACCACAAATAGGAGAAATAGTGAAAAACATTTTATTTATATATTTACCACTTGTGAAGAGCCAAAATACCTAAAAGTTTGATTGAAGATTGTGGCCAATCCAGTGGACGATTTTCACATTCGTCTATTCCAGGTAACTCATCTCCCCTCCCTCGTCATTTTCATGGATTTATTTCAAGTTTTTAAGTGATTTTTTTAGTATTTTAAACTCATTTTACAAGTTCTATTACGCACACGCCGGTGGGAAATTGTCGAGGTCCGATTTTGTGCCAAACACACAATTGTACTTTGTCCCACCGGCATGTAGCACGCAACTTTCCTTTGACTGACCGGCGTGTGGCACAGTTTAAATTTTAAAACTTGAACGTTGAGTTACTAAATCTTAAAATTTTGCAGGTATGGCACTTTTTGGCATGAGGGGGAGCACGAGGATATTGACCAGGATGCAATGGGTGACCCGTTGACCTTAACAGATTTGCGCCAATGTGGCTTGTCAAAATTCTTTCGAATGGCCAATATGAGGGCACAAAATCCATTACTCCACACACTAATCAGATATTGGGATCCAGATCAAGGTGTGATCAACTTTCAAGGAGAATTTCTTGACATTACTTTGGATGGTATCTATTTTATTATTAGGCTATCTCGACAAGGAGAAGCAGTGAACCTAGAAGGGACCTTTCAAGCAGTAGAGGCCCTACCAGTTCAAGACTATGTCAATGCTTACTGCACACCAGGAACTCAAAAGGCCAACAATCATATTCCTATTGCTAACATATCAAGATTTCCTTTAAAATTCATAGTGACTACAATCACTCAAGTAGTGGGAACCACAACATTGCATTTGGATACTCAAAACCACATGCAAATAGGAGTGGAGTGTCTCTGAGTTACTATATTTGACTGGTCTACTAGATTGTTGGTGAAATTGAAACACCAACTAACTGAATGCAAAGTAGGGAGGATGAAAAAATTTGGGTTTGGTAGTATTATCATCTCGTTCTTCTTTGAGCGGATACCAGGCATGAGTCTGAAGGTCACACTTCCACCTTTAGACTGTCACGAACCAAGATTTTTTCATTGGAGCAAGTTATTCATGAGACATGGAGGTGGATGAGACACTACGTTTGATGATGAATTCCACTCTTGGTGGAGCAAACAGATCCTGACGATAGAGGATTTCCCTAATGCGGGATTAGACTTTCATGTTGATCCAGACCTCGTGCTTCCCCCCGGAAAAGCGTGGGGATAGATTGGTAAGTTTTATTTTTGTAATATTTCGTTTTTTGTTTCTTTTTTAAATATTAAAAATGGAAAAAAAATTTATGATGTGGGTAATAATATAAAAATGTGATGCAGATATTGGACCAATACGGCATACCGGTCATCTTAGAGTGCTAATACAAGAACCACAACCTACAACTGTACTTGCTACTGTGGAGAGTCATATCGCTCATTTGAACACAAGTGTTCGGCCTCTCCGGATAGAGAAGATACCAATGGAGATGCAGCAACAGGTGGTACGAGTGCACCCACTATGGATTTGGATACTATGGAAAGTGGCCACATGTGTAGTTTTCCATTGGGAGGTGGAATATGCTCAGGGAGGGGAGGCTTCTAACTGATCATGGTCTCTTGGGAGACATATTTTTATCTTTAGTGGTTTATTTTCATAATGTAGGGCTAAATTCCCCTTTTTTGTAGAATGAGTCACACAAGAGTAGTGTTGAACTCACCATTTTGGCGTTACACCCACTTTTTTGTACATTTATCTACTTTTATATATATACGTGAATGACGACTTTATCGACATTATTTACATTGTGTACAATGTTAATGTTTTATGCTTTATGAATGTTTATGGATAATGATACAAATGTTTGTATAGAATATAATTGGATAGCTGATTAGTTAAATGATTGTGTGTACTAGGAATGTGTACATATGTAATGAAATCAAATTGTATTTCCAACAATCAAATTCTTAAAAATTTGTGTAACTATATAGGACAACGGACATGATATAAACCAATTAACTGGTATACAACTAATTGTGATTCTAGATATACAGTTAGATGCATAATACCTTGAATGGCGACTTCTAACATCAATTCAATCATGACACTATATTCATAAATGTTATTAGTATCCGGACTAAGGGACACTCCTCCAGAACTCACTATTTGGCCAACCGAGTCAAAAATAACCCAAGCTGCGGAAGCAACATTCTAGGTGTGGTGGAAATCTCCATCAGCGTAGCTCGAAAATATTTGCATATGTGCATACATCAGCCATGTAATCACAAAGCGTAATCAACTGATAAGTGATGTAAGCTGAGCATAAAAGTAGAGAAATTATAGTACATTAATTACATGAGAAGTTTTCCCAGACACAAGGTCTAGGAAAAACATCTCTTAAGATAGAGTACATTTCTAGATGCCAGAATGTTTCCATCGAAATATTCTAGCTCATAGGCCCCCTTTTCGAGGACTTTCCGAATAATGTACGGACCAATCCACATAGAATTTAACTTCCTAGGCCCTAGTTCATCATGTTTCTGGTCAAAGACTAGCACAAGATCTCCTTCAAAGAATTTTTGTGGACGAAATGACTTATCATACTGGGATGTAACACATTTTTTATTTGCTTCAGGTTGTAAGAGCATCCCTCTTGTGTTCGTCTAATTATTCCAGATATAACAATTGGTTTTCAAGTTGAATGGTATATGAGATTTCTACAACTAGTTTCAATGATGGAATTTCACACTCGATAGGTAATATATCCTTCACTCCATGAACAAAATGGAAAGGAATAAGTCTTATGGCAGTCTTGACAGAGGTTTGATATTCCTAGAGAGCGGGCTAAAGCATAATATGCCAATTGGACCGATGCTTATTCATCGTCCTATGCAACATGGTTTTCAAATAATTGGTAACAGCTTCTACTTGCCCATTAGCTTGGGGATAATAGAGTGAGGAGAAGTCCTGGAAAAATCCAAGTTTCTCCAACAACTTTGTCATAATTTTGCTTTGGAAATGAGAGTCAATATCAGTCACAATATCCTTAGGGATACCAAAACGAGTGATTATTTGATTAAACAAAAAGTGTGCAGCAATTTCACCATCACAACGGAACGTAGGCATGGCCTCGGCCCACTTGGTGAAGTAGTCTACAACTACAATAATATATTTGTGACCACCATTCGATGTTGGGTTACACGTTAAATCAAACCCCCACTTGGTGAAGGGACCAACAATGATAATTAGAAAAAGAGGAGCAGGATGAGCACGCATTTTCTCTGTAAATTCCTAACAAGGATGACACTTCTTCACAGCTTCTATGCAACCTTTAAAAGTTGAGGGACAGAAGTATCATGCGCGCAAAATATTTTGGGTTGTAGCAAGCCTGGATAGGTGACCGCCACATGCTCCACTATGGAAATCATTCAAAACCTTTTCATCCTCCTTGTGAACTAAGCAATGTCTCAGGACAATATCTATTCCTCTACGATATAATGTATCACAGATGATGACATAATGTCTTAATTGGTGACGCATTTTACGTCTTTGATCATGGGTGGATTGAGGTGGGACCCTATGGGTTTGTAGATAAATCAAAATATCACCATACCAAGGGTCTTCTGAGCTGATAAGGAATATATGTTCATCATTTAAAGAATAATCTTCCAGTGATCCCTCATTTGATCTAGGAAACTATGACATCAATTCAGTGAAAGCTAAAGATTCTTTAATTTAATCGAAGCAAATCCTAAATCGAACTCATCGATTATACTTTCCACCAATTATTTGTTGGGACAAGATGTATTGGAAAGGATCAACATCAACTATAGTAGTCGTCTGCCTAAGCAGAATATAGTGTCTAAGTCATTGTATTGCATGAACTGCAGCAAGGGAAAGTTTCTCAACATGTGAGTACCTTAGTTCGAGGTCTGCCAGATTTTTTCTTAGATAATAAATAACACATTCATGATAGGAATCATATTCTTGTACCAAGACCATAACTACCATAGATTCTGATTCTGCTATATATAAAAGAAAATATCTGTTGAAACCCAAAGGACACAACAATGGGGCAAACACTAAGGCCTTTTTCAATGCATCAAATGACATTTGAGCGTAATCATCCCAAATGAACGGGACCCCCTTCCGAAGTAAGTGCATGAAACCTTTGGTAATTTCAGCATAGTTAGACACGAATCTTTGCAAGAAATTGGCTTTCCCTTTAAGGCTTTGTAGTTAATTCAAATTTTGCAGGGGAGATAACTGTACTATTGCCTCTACCTTGAACAAATCTACCATTATACCGTATTTAGACAAGAAGAAACCTAGTAACCGACCTGATTCAACACAGAATATACATTTATGAGGATTTAGTCGAATCATGTAATAATGAAACCTATCGAAGATTGCCCGCAAATGTTTAGGTTGATTCACTCTCTTCCCTTATTTGGAAGTCAAATCATCTAGGTAGGCTTCTATGATCGTATTTATGTTGTGAAAATCATAAGACATAACTCTTTGGAAGGCTACACTGGCATTCTCCAAACCAAATGGCGTCTTCCTATAGGAAAATGTCCCCCAAGGGCATATGAAAGTATTTTTATGTTGATCTTCAGGATGAATTTGGATTTGATTGTACCCTAAGAAACCATCCATATATGAGAAAATCTCATTTTCAGCACATTTATCAATTATCTGGTCAAGGAATGGGGTGGGGAAGTTATCTTTAGGGCAAGCTAAGTTGAGATCCCTAAAATCAATACAAATGCAAATGTTGCCTTGTTTTTTGTCAACAGGTACAGATGGATACTCATTCGGTTAAAGGAACAAGATAGGTGAAGTTAGCTTGAAGCAGATTTTCAAACTCTGCTTTGATAGCAATGGCCTTCCTAAGGTTGATTGGTCTAAGATTTTGTCGAACATGTTTGGCATTGGGATAAGTTTTAATCTCATGTTCGACAATGGATGGGTCAATTCTTTGCATTTTTTCATAAGACCAGGCAAAGACATCTCTATACTCTTTGAATAGTGTTGTGTATATTTGAATTTCTTTAGGTGATCAATCAGCACTGATAAATACATTCTCTACTACACTTGGGGTCTTAGAAATGTCTATGGAATAGTTTTAGAAATATTTTCCATAATTCCCTCAGCATAGACGTGCAAAGTTTCGAGAGGGCTCCCATACCATTCCATCGGACATGGTTTTACGATTCTTTTCATGTCAATTCTAAGGTCACTTTCAACTAGGATAAAAGATTCACGTTGATGCATGTCTTTCCATGGCCTATATCCTAATGACATAGCCTCGAGAATTGCTTCATCTGATGGAAATACAATGTCTAAGGGGTCATGACATGGCAGAGAAATGACGGCCCAAACGGGCATAGAATATTGTTCATTTGATTCTAAAATAGAATGTAAACCAACATGGTCTGCTCCATTAGAAACAGTGGCTTGGTAGGCTATTTCGGAGTAGGAAAAGCCTGATTGGTCCAACTACACCATGCTTCTATAGTTGGCAGTTTCCAAGGGTAATTAAAATATGAAGTTTTAAATTGAGATACCTTAGCCATGGAAATCATGGCTACCATGGATATTGTGTGTATCAGGGATGCATTTGCATGTATGTCGGGTGGGGAAGATTGAAAGTTCCCATCAATGTAGGGTGCATTCCCACGCCAACATTCTCGCAATCCTTCGTAGAATGGGAAACCAGGGGGATGTTGGAACCATTGGTACAAAATGACAGTTGATCAAGGGTTACAATATTCCCATTATGTGTAAACTTAATGACTTGGAATATTGAAGAAACTACACCCAACATTGCTTGGGTCCAACTTCTCCCTAACAACATATTATAATCTAGTGGAGAGTCGACCACTTCCACTTCTACATTAACTACTTTTCCCCCTAATTCAACTGGGATAGATGGAATTATTCTGTGAGGTTTGAATAAGTGGACATCAAAATCCTTTAACGTCATTGTGACAGGAGCTACTACCTCGGATGATCCTATGGCCTTCCAGCATGATAGTGACATCACGCAAGTGGAGGCACCCTCATCAACAACCGTCCAGTGTATAATAGAGTTTCCAAAAATCAATTGGATCTAAAAAGCTGCATGATGGGGTAATCGAGGCTTCCAATTCTCACAATCAAAAGCCATAATCTGACTATATGAGGAATCAAATGCACCTAAATTTGAAAGCAGGTTCTTGTGTTGGGTGGGAAGTTTTGCACGACCTCTAAAGTAGACATTGCATAAGGATCTTGTGCCAGATCTTCCACTATGCTATAGTTTTGGGTAGCACGTGCATTAGGGTTGTACGTGGCCTTTTTCAAAACTCCTTTCAGTATTATGGGCATAGTGTCATTTTTTTCTTCTTTATATGCAATGGAGGCACTTCAGTTTCGGTGGTTTCTTTACCCTTAGGTCCATACGTAGATGTATCATAAGATATATTTCTAGTCTGAAGATGAATATCATGTTCACACATGAATACCTGGCTATGACTAAAAATACCCCCTTGAGGGGAGGCACCCTAATTGGCCCCTTGCGAGGATCCAGTTTTAGATTGGGTCGTGGGCAATCATCTGTTGTTGCGGCTGAGGAAATGGGTTTGTAAGGACAGCAGGTTGATTGTAACCTTCTTGTTGAGCCAATACCTTCTAGGCCATTTCCATCTTGGGTCATTTTTAAGTTAGGTGATCTTCCTTGCATAGCAAACAAGAAAACTTCACTTTTTCGTTCTCTTTATTAGCCCCACCAACATTATTGTTTTGGTCATTGTTGTTGTTGTTCACGTTATTATTACCATTATTCCCAGCTTTCTTATTCTTGTTCTTTTTACCTCCAGACTGTTGGGTTTCTTTAGGGTCGATTGTCTGAACTGTCATAACATCCACAATAGGGTTTGGATTAGGGCGTCGTGTATTATTTGAAGCAACTGTCGGTGAATTTTGACTTACTAGGTTTGTACCCTGGCTAGATGAATTGTTGGTGGATGAACCAATCATGCCATCAGCATGTGATCCAAGAACCATCTTGGTTGGATCTACTTCTGCTCTGGGAGAATTGGACAATATTTCATACAACATCCTAGACTGAGAGAAAACTGAGTCTAGTTGTTGGGCTTTAATAATAGCCTGCTCTTAGTTTTGAACCCCTGAGAGGGATACATCTTCTATAATACATGGTTGCAAAGACTTAATGAACCAATTAATTAAGAACTTGTCTGGAATTTGAGCTTTGATCAAGCTCCTTCTCCTTCGCTATTCATGAATGTGGTCAGAGATATGGGTGGACTTGTCTTCCTGAAAGGAGGTTAAGAGTTCTGTACCAGTTTCATAATGAACTAGCAACTGAAAATGGCTTAAAAAGGTCATTGCAATAGAGTTAAAAGTTTGGAAAGAAGAGCATGGTAATTCGATGTACCACTTTGTTTCCATACCCTCTAAAGTCCTTTGGAAGAGTCTTAGTCTTATGGAATCATCCATCAGAGGGTTGGATGAACACCATACGTGAAAATTCATTACATGGTTTGCGGGGTCTTCTTAAGGTTTTCCTTCAAACTTAGGGATGTCTGAATACAACTTTGTAGGGAGTGGCGGCCATCCAGGGTCATGTAGAATTGGATCATTGGTCAAATTAGTTAGACCCGGAAAATTTAAATATCCAGAAAATGAAACTTTGTTTGGGTAATGGTATTTCAAGATCCAGGAGCCTTAGCTACACATTGATTTGTGTTAACATTAGTGAAAAATGGATTGTAGTGACCAAAATTATGGCTAACTTGAGGTTGTGAGAGGGGTTGGGTAAATCCTCATGAACTTCCCCCCATACCTCCCATATGTTGGTTTCCAATTATACAATTGAGTGCAAGGCTAACCATATTTATCCCACATGTCCCAGAAAAGGAAATATTTCCAAATGGAATATTCTTCCCACAAGGAAATCCGGCATTATTTCCCCCTTGTCCAAACATGTTACCGTACAGAATGGTTGATGAAAAGGGGTTATTAGTGCCTATGCTTCCTTTTGCTTGAGAAGGAAAACTAATATGAGGCATGGTGGAACTATTAACAGCTCCAGAAACGGGGATGGGGTTGGGGGTGGACATGTGTCCACAAAAAGGTACTGGAGGACCACTAGCTGAGGCAATGGTATATGTAGACGCAGGAGGCATGGAGGCAGGTATAGATTGGAATATGGGGAAGTTCAACCCAAAATAAAAAGGGTTTGTACTTTTAAAACAATGAGAAGTTCCCCCCATTAGAATCATTGATGATTTTGGACTCCAACCATAACCTATGGTCAACAATACATTTGCATCGGATCCTCATATAGAATAAGTATTAATTGGGGGATTTTCCTCCCCAGTACCTAAAATTTCACCAGTTTTTACCATGTTATCCCACTGGAATGATGGATCCCTTAGCCTGGAAGTATAAATCTCAATTCCTTGGCTAGAGTTTGAGTCTTGTAGAGGGTTAAAAAATCCTAAAGGATCTGTAAGGTCCTCAATAGAGGGAAAATCTATGTTCTCCTCGAGATGATAAGAAACTTTCGGAGAAGATTCATTCAACTGTTCTTCCACGTTATTAAAGTATCCTTCCTCTGATGAGGATTCGAATTCTACAGAACTTGAGTTATTCTTCGTTTGGTTGTTCAATGCTTTGACCTAGGCTTTCTTCCTTTAACCCTTGAGGGGTCGATTATTATAATCCATTCTCCTCCTAGGAACATGGACTTCTCTCTATTAAGGAAAGTGTCCTTGAATTCTTCGGGACCTACGCAAAATTTCATCGGCCATAGTGGATTGCATAAGACACAAAGGAGAAGTCTAAAAATATAAAACAATGTCAAACAACACTTGCTAAAAAGTCCCACAAGCAAACAACTCTCATAATGAAAAGTACTCATCTGCAAGCACCATTCAATGAGGAGCCAGATATGGGATCATCCTAGGATGATCAGGGCCCAGGTCCAACCAACGAAGATAGAATATAGTAACACTAACCTTTCAATCACCAAAGATGCAAGTATTAGCCTTCCGCCAACACCCTCGCAAGGAGTTGAAGATTCAATATATGTATCAGGTCCCACAAGATATCCCCTTGTGGAAGCCTAGGAGGTGCCTAGGAAGAGCAACTAAAGTTACCACTTCATGCTCGATAGTCAGGCGGAACAGTCGTTGGATGGAACTTATCCAAATGGGTAGGGAACATAGGCCTTGCAAAACAAGTACTAGACCCAAACCTATCATTGATCAGTGGTGTCACCCTGAGGAATTTCCACGTTTGATCAGTTCCCAACACGCATAACCCCCTTCAGTCAAGCAACAGGGTTATTTTTTATATTTGAAAGAAGTTTACCTATTGCTTGACAATGGTGTTAGTGGCGCTTTCCCGACAAGTATCTTACGCTAATAATGGATTTAACGTTCTTTAATAATTTCCTAATATCCCAATTTTATGTGATTCTGGAGAAATTAACTTTCAACTCCCTATCTCCAAAATCCTAGCCTAGACTATTAGGTGTGTTTCTTGCTAAGAAGAAAACCTAGTAGCCTATATTGATTACTTTTGCTTGTTAAAAATGTGATTTTCTTAACTTTGAAAAGGAAGAAAATTAATGCACCTAAAAAAAGTATAAATGATTGAATGCACAATTTCACTCCTTTTTAACTGTAAGATGGAGCACCCTCTAATATGCACTTTTCAATTTTCCAATTTTTTTATGTGAAATACAAGCTTTTAAATGCAAAATGCAAGCCTAAATGCAAATTTCAAAAAATGTACAATGCAAAATATTGGTATGTTATGCAAAATGAAAACTATGCCTCATATGTGAAATGCAAGTTTGTCTTACGAAATAAGCACACGACTACAATGCAAATGCAAGTTCAAATACTTTCAAACATTTACAAACTTAAAAGTTCTAAATACAAAAATCAATTCCAGTTATATGATATGAATGAAATTTCAAATTCTACATGCATATATGCTTCAAAGACAAAAATGCAAACCAAATCTTTTGTTTTTGATATATTAAAGCAAATATGTACTCAAAATGAAATTCAATGCACTCTACAAAGAAAAAATTACGATTTTGTTTTTGTTTCTTAACATGCAAAATGAAATATCCTATAAGCTTGTAAATCAAATGACAAATTCATCTTTGTAAAAGATCCAACTAGTTTTTGTTTGTTTTTTGGAATGAGACACAAAAACACACTCTCGAGCAATTACACAAGCGAACCTGTAGGACCTCGGTCCTTGATAATCTATGTTTATCAATAAATTATTCATTAATCTTCGTTTACATACTGAGTCAAATTTCTGTTTCTGTTTTGTGGGTTTGTGTTCAATTTCAGGTCTGTAAAAAAAACAATAACAATTACATTTGCAGGTTTTGAAATAGATGTATTTAATATTTTACCTACTTCTAACCATTTCTGTTTGTGCAGGTGTAACAAAAATACATGTGCATTCATTCACGATATTACCATTTATTAATAACTTGATAAAATGATTTACAGGGTTAGAAATTGTATAGTATACCTTTAGGAGAAATACCTGTAGAGAGCTAGTAGATCCTCCTTGTTTGTCATTCCCTTTGTTGTTTCCTTTGTTGAATTTGTTGAATGCCTCATTGCTTCCCTTTGTTGTTCCCTGCAACCAAAACCTTCCCCAAAACTCTGAAACTCAACCAGCCCCAAACAGTTTTTCCACCCTGTCAACTAGCGAGGTCTCACCGACCACCCAGCTCCAAAGGTACCCCTTTGGACCCTCGAGCCCAAACCGAGTACAAGCCAACCTGTTATATCCCTTCAGAAAATCTCCAGCAAAAACCCCCTTTCAGCCTTCTCCCTCCTCCTATCTCTCCTCCATTTTTTATCCAGCATATCCAAGGTGAAGAAGACCCCTTCTCCTCCTTCCCCTCTCGACCTTATTCCTCCCCCCCATCATTGACTCTTTTTCCCTCATTAATACCCTTATCCTCTTATTAATGGGGTCCCAACCCCCTCATGCCTACTTAGTCAGGCTCCCTCGAACCAATCCATGGAAATATTATAAATTTAATAATAAATTATTTTAATATTCACCCCTCTTTATGAGGGTTACCGACACAACTTACAACAATCATTTTTAAACATTTGTTTCTTATTCAAAGTCCATTTTTAATTAATAATTAATGTTATATTATTTTTATAATAAAGTTTGGGGTTGGGGTTGGTTCACCCACCAACTGTAAGAGTTTTAAACTTACACGTTTCACTAATTCAATTAGTTAACAATAAGTGTTAATTGATTCATTACTATTAACCTAATCATTTAATTAATGATTTATAATATTTATAATATGCTAATTCCCTCTCATCATAAATTCAAATTATCAATTATGAATAATAATCCTATCAATGTAACTCTTATCATGATCAATGTGTAATTATATTAATTAAATAAAATTTACTAAGATTTAATCGACTCATTTACCTAGTTCCATATTAATTACACCTTAGTTGTAATTAAACTAATCAACAGTTATTACTAAAGATGAAAATAGTCTTATAATCATTAATTAACATTTTTAACACATAATTAATTTAAGGAAAACAAGTTAATAATATTTTGAATTAGTATTATTAACACCATTAAACTATGATGACGAATTAATTAAACTAACTTATACCATTTACACTTATTAATATTAGCCAACAATATTAACATTAATCTACAATAATTAACATTAATCCATATTACTAACATTTAATTGACAATACTTAACATTAATCAACATTATTAACATCAATCAACCATGACTAACATTAATCAATATTACTAACATTAATCGACAATATTTACATTAATCAACATTATTTACATTAATCGACCATGACTAACATCAATCAATATTATTAACATCTATCGACAATAATTAATCATTATTACATAATCGTCTTGCATTGCCACCTAATTCACTCTATTATCCTATTCAGTTATTTAAACCAAAATTTACTAACTCGGCGTATTACTTTAATCTCCTAGTTAGATAAATAGTAACAATGTAATTAATGCCTAAACATTATAGTTCAGTTTTATTTCACGCAATTTATAAATATGTAGGCAAGTTATGTAAGCGTAGCTACTGCTTACATATCTTGCGTAAGTACACTAACAGTAATAAATCGCACACACTAATCATGATCACGAAACTTATTGTCTACTAACACAGGCTTAAACATAGTTTGCAGGGTACAATCTTTTACCTAACTGAAATCTTATTAAGTTATGACAATTCGTACATTACTGAGTTACGACACTTAATCAATCAATGGCTTTCAACACACATAGTTAGATCACACTTTCTTCCCGACTTCAAACTACTCATATCTACCTACATCCCCTACCTAATCACAACTGACTTCCACATCCTATCCTTTCCTCTGCTGGACTACCTTGAAGTGTCAAGCCATGACCGAATCCAGTTAGAACCCGTAAGCGGAAGTGTCGACTACATCGACCAAGCTTCCCCAACAGGCAACCACCAGTCATCCTCACACACCTTGGGGAGCGCGTCGTAGCACAGCCCTCCCATGACTCTGGGTTTCGGGGATAAACGGTGGGTAAATCCTCCACCCCCCTAATGGAACAAGGGACTATGTCTACCTGACATAATAACTGCGTTGCACCTGTACTCGGTTTGTCATCGTATAACCAATCTGGGCGGTTGAGTTTCATGAAACCCTACCCCACCCATACATCATAATAAACAGCATAATAATCATGCAAAGGTAAATAATGCATCACCTGCATACCGTTTATCTTTCGGAGTCCATGTCCCCGAGGCTCTCCCACCTCGTAGGACCCAGCTATCACATAGCCATTTTAACCTGTAAGTCTGTCCTCGAAATACAATCTCAAATATCGTGCACGAATCCTCAACATGTATACATGCATTTCATCATAACATAACAACAATAATCCATTCATTATTTTCACCATACACTTGGTATAACATTCTTTCGTTCAACAATAACTTTAATGGTATCCACGTACCCATCATTCATTAACTTGCATATATGAGACATAACTAACACATGATACATATCTAACATGACTACGTATCCTAATACTAACATCGCACACACACACACATATATATCGACAAAATAATAGAACCACCTGTCCACAGTGTCGTCAAACCGTCGAAGTCTCATAATCAAGAATATACAACATACAATAATATTTCAGGTAGTAATGTCAAAACGGGGCGTTACATACACCCACCCTTCAGGAAACTTCGTCCCGAAGTTATGGTCAAAATAGTGTGGAACAATCACGATGCATGATCTGTGCGTCCTCCCCAATGGCTGAACCTAGGGTATACTTGCCCTACAGGGCCATCCCTAAATATACATAACGACATCTACAATTTCATTCCTTTAATCTTAATGGAGGTGTTCTTATATTTTGTTTAACATTCACATAGGTTGTTGTTTTGACTACTCAAGGTTCATTACCATACTTAATCCATAGAATATTCAACATCCTTGTTAAATTAAATTAATTTGCATGTTCTATAACGTGATTCATAAGGATACCTTGTCTTATACCTTACTTTTAATTTGATTCTAAGTCATTGTCATGACTTTTAATCGGATCTCGTCCTTAGTTAATTTCACTTGACTTACGCCATTTCTCTATATCAAGATTTGTTACTAGTAATAAATTCTGAAGCTATCGTGCTCTTTATTTAAAGGTTGTTGGTTTAAATGATACATCCATTGAGACTGTAGTTTAAACATTATGGAGAAATTTCCATATCATCATTAACAACTTTCCAAGTTCAACTAGAACTTGTCTTCTATTGCATTTCCATTTATCTTGTAATCCTCACATCACTGTCCTATGTTGGTACTATTTCTCTAATTATCCCTTACCTTGACATACCCATTTCCTTCATTCACATCCTTATGTTGATCCATTAATCCTATCCACTCTATTAATTTTAGTATCTAAGTTACACTGATTAGTTCTTCTTATTTAAAATCCATCACTTACGCAAGATGATGACTCATGTTTATTTGTGCACACTAACATTATAGTCCTTACTCATCATTACTTATACTATATTAAACAATACTCTCATCACAATATGAAAATGAGCTCATTTGTTCTATCACACCATACCAAATACTATGGTTGATGCTCATGATGTTTAACACCTTTACTTATCCTAACGATCATTTGTCATCAACGTGCCTATAATGGATATGTTTCAATTGTATTGTTGTTGTTCTTAAACATACATAAATACATTCAATGTCCAATATTATTTGTTGTGCGATACCTTTTATTACTCATACATGAATAGGAGAAAACTCGAAACTAACTCATCATCAACAACCTATGCTAATGTGAGGTACCTTAGGTAATTCCAAACTAGGCACACTCAACAATGTCCTTCAAAAACACTATATAACCATACTTAAGGCTAATAATTAGGTTAAAAATCAAGTCGAATTCGTTCTAAAATCCAAATTTTCCATTAAGTAATCGACTACTTCTAAGCCATACATCACACACCATTTTCCCATTAATGCATTACATTATGAACCACTTTCAAGAAATATGACTTATGCATCTTGCGATATATCATTTTTGTTGTTTACAACTTAAATTATGATATAAGGTCATTCCCTTACATGATAGCATCACATCCTCACGAATTTCCTACTAGCATGACTATATAGGCTCCTCATAAAATTCTACAATTTTACAACCCTATCTATTGTCGATCGACTTTTAATTCATCCTTAAAGAGTGAAGGTGAAGATCATGTATTAACTCGACGTACCAAAATTAACTTTATGTCCTACCATGTATTGATGAAACATGCACATATTCATCTATTATGATCTTCCCTTTATTATTACTGCCAGCTACTTTAGTTGTCGCAATCTCTCACTATTACATTGTGTGTCATTATACTCTTCCAGTTAGGGACTAAGTTAATGCCTAAATTGCATTGTGCTATCGTTATATTAACCATAATGGCCTCTAACCCCTTTAACATGCCCCAATTCCCTTGAGATTCACTGCCCCTACTAATCCTTCCTTGTACAAATGAAGTTTAATCACTGCGGTGACCATGCCCCCTTCTCTCCACAAGATTTAAATCTAACTTTAGTTATTAGAAACGACTTCCTTAAGCTTAATTATAAATGAACTTTCTCTAGGGGATCACTCTAAGAAATGCATGGATTGATTCCATTAACTGTTTAGCTTAACCATACACTCGTCTATTCATAAGGAGGTAACAATCATTATATAGATGTACCTTACATTATGTAATTGTCTTATTTATTTATTTATCATTTTATCTAACATATAAATGTTACAAAACATCGATATATTTTTTTTTTTTAATAACTCCTCCAAATAATATCATTTAGTAGATTAATAAATATCACATGAATTATACTTTATTAAATCTAAAACGATTAAATTTCAAATAACTTAATATAACATGTCCCTATCGAATACATGTTAATATTAAATTTTTTTTTTAAACACCATAATGCTTCATTGAATGACTAAATGTCATGTCAGCACCAAACGAAATGTCATTTTCTAAAGCATTAATGTAACATTTCATCTTATCAATCCTACCAAATTCTCCTTCGACATTTTGGTGATTTCTACTATCCTTTCATATTACCTAACATCAAACATCATATCATCTAATTTTACAATTTTAATCATGTTTTATGCCCCTCCATTATTGTATTTATGAATTTAAATAATTAATTGTGTCATATCATTCAGCTCATCATGCTAATCCCATTGGTGTATCGTTTTTTAGATTCTATGTCCGTCTCGCCCCTTCGACTGTCAGTCGAAGTCTCAGCAGAAGGACATTTTCGTGTCTTTATTACTTGAAATTATAGTTAAGCTTTAATTAACAAAATTATTATTCTTTTTTTTTTTTTTTTTTAAACCCTAACTTTACTATTGGCATTTCTTTCTTCCTGCCAACATTGGCTTCAGCAAATTATTCAAGTTCATGAGAAGTTTTAACTGACAAAAATGATGCTACTCATTGTTGTTGACGCTCTTCCACTTAGTTAGCGCTACGCTTCTCTTGTTATCATGACGTGGTAACCTTAATCTCATGACTCATTACTTGGAGTGGTAACCGAGTGGTAAAATATAATACGGTTACGCTATGCTCCTTGAGTTGAGTTATTTTATTTAGAGACAGGACAAGTACACACACATGCATGTGTGGCGCTTTCCTCAGACCACCAGACCAACCTCTTCCTCACCGACGGGGTTCGGCTCCACCAACCAAAAGCGGTAACATATCTCCCTTGTCTTGGGATTTAGAACCTTGCATCTAACATCTAATGTTTCACAACCATAAATTTTTAATTTTCATTGAACATCCCTTAACCATAATTTTCAAAATTGTATTAATCTTAAATTCGATTATTTTACTAATTAATCTTAAATTAATTAGTATAAAAATTTTATTATTACTTAGTGTAATTAATTACTTCGCATATTTTATATTAATATTATTCTAACATTACACTAATTGATTATTAATATAATTTAAACATTAAACATTATAATAATTATTAACACTAACACTAACATTAATCAACTATTATAATTAATCTTACCTTAAGGCCTGATTAATATCTAATTGAACCCTAATCTAACCTCACCTACTTAGCCCCACGCGGCCTCCCCTGGTCCCCGGCCATGCATTAAAATATTACATATTTTTCTATTTATACGGGAAAACCCTAGCTGTGGTCATTTTTCTCGGTTCATTTTTGCTGGGCGCGGCAAGAACAACCTCTGCTCCGTACCCCAAGCTCGGCTCCGAGGAGAAGCTCCTCCCAGGCGGCCATAGCTAGGGAGAGCTTTGCTCCATCGCAGCAAGCATGGCTAGCAGGTATGGCTCTCCTATGTCCCCCTTGCTTTCTCTACACGTTTATGTTTCTCATTATATATTTTGTTTATAAGTAAATTTTATTTTAGTTTATTTTCATGAGTAAAATGTAATCTTTGTATAGACACATTTTTTTTTAACACAGGGGCTACACCCATTTAGACGGGCTTTTCCCTGTAGCAGGCCGTGCCAGGCAGCAGCCCTGTGGCTGCTGGCCGCCCATGGGTTGGGTCAACACTAAGATGCATTTTCTGTTAAACTTCTTCACATAAATAAAAAAAAAATTACCATTGTATTTAAATATTTTTTTTTTTCTTCAATTTTTTTTTTTAGTATTTTTTTTTTTATATTTCCCTTTTTATTTTTTTTTCTTTAGCGGTGTTGCTGGCCGAGCTGCCATGGCCGCGCGGCCTGCGGCTGCTGGCCGGCCTTGTCAATGGCAGCACGAGTTAAATTTAATGGCATGGGAAGCTTGTTTGAAAATTTTATTTTGCTTAGTTGAGAGATATTTAGAGACAGTTTCCGAAGATTGATTTACTTATTAAGAAGGGTTTTTTTTTCGTAATGATTTTCTTTTTCCCGGCGGAGCTTGGAGCAGAGGCAGCCCAGCTGAGTGCTCCCCCTTCTCCTCTTTTCATAACAGGGCTCTCCCCACTGGTCGAGGCCGCGCCTATGGCGGCGCCGAGGCCGCAAGCCGGGCAGCGCCTCTGGCTACGCCGAGGCCGCGGGCCAAGGCCGCTAGCCGGGCAACGCCTCTGGCTGCGCCGAGGCCGCGGGCCATGGCTGCTAGCCTGGCCTCAGACCAAGGCTGCAAGCCTGGTCGCTGGCCGGCAAGCCATGGACGCAGCCCTTTGGGTTTGGCCCAAAACATTTCTAACGCAAAAAAAAAACGTAAAATTTATTTTGATTCACTCTTTTTTTTTCCATACATAAATTTTCTTACCATTGTTTCATTCGAGTCCTATAGCTCGTATTTCAAATATTTCAATGTCTACAAGTTTTTTTTGTTTGTTTGTTTTAGTTTCGTTTTAAATATATATATATATATATATTTATAGTTCTATCCGTAATGCCCAGGTCAGCCTTAACTATTGCGCATTCAAGAATCTTGGTTTCTCTCCTTTGTGCAATGTTTGTCTTCATTAATAAAGAAGGATGATTACAAATTTACCTATTCAAAGATAAATAAATTATGATGATGGCAAATTTATGGGTGCACTGATAAATTATGATGATTGTAAAGTTAAGTATTCATTGAAATTCGCGATGGACTCTGAAGTAAATAACTCTTACTTATATGCACAGGAATCGTTTATGGAACAAATACTTCACAGCTTAATGATCTTGGAAAGAATAATTAAAATCTGAGTATATGTTAACTGCACTTGCAATCCGCTATCATTCAATAAATGATGTAAAGTATATACTTTGTCTCGAATTATCACTCTCTAGTGGAATTAAACAAAATTTATGCCACACCGTATTGATCAGAATTTGTGTTTAAAGTAGTTGGGCTTTTTTTTTTTAATTTAAATTTTATATGTATATATTTTTTTTCAATTTTGATTTAAAATTTCAAATCTCATTTTTTTTTGTTTAATGTTAATTTAAATTTAAGTTAAATTAACTTAAACGTTCATATATATATATAAACGTCTTGTTTTTATTTTTTATTTATATATATATATACATTTATGAGAAAATGTCGATTATAAAAAAAAATTATCTTTATATATATAGATAATATAGTTTGCACTATATTTTTTTTTCATCTTTCTTATTTATATCATTTTGTTTTCAAAAATGAAATTATATATATGTATATATATATAAAAGTAAGGGTTTCACTTGGTTGTTTTAATTAAAAAAAAAATTGTTTTTATTTTTTATTTTTTTATTTACATAATATTAAATTTAGACAATATTAAATTTAAACAATATTAAATGTGGGTAAACCATCTCTTTTTTTTATATATAACCTAACAATGTCCATTCATATATATATACATAAAAAAATGTATTGGCTTAGTTTAAATTTAAATTAAATTAAATTTAAATTAACATTAGGTTTAAACTTCATACATATAATTTCCTTTATATTCGTAAATCTAGTTTGAATTTCTCAAATTTTTTTTTTTACTTTGCTCCAAATGGTTTACTACCTCTAACGTCCTCTTCTTTTACAGGTGTAAAAATCGGTCCAAGACTTTTGCTCGGAAGTTACTCAGCACCAGTTGCTCAACACCTATTTTCACGCTTTTACACTTAAGAATTTTTCTCATCATTTTCGTCAATTTTGTGCAAATTAGCAATTTTCCTAAGGCAGGGTAAATCCCGTCTTATATTTTTATTTTTACTACAAGTCTTCTCACTGTAGTGAGAGCCCTCTAGTTCCATATTTGGAACCATGGCTCTGATACCATATGTAGGACCCCGGTCCTTGATAATCTCTGTTTATCAATAAATTATTCATTAATCTTCATTTACATACTGAGTCAAATTTCAGTTTCTGTTTTGTGGGTTTGTGTTCAATTTCAGGTCTGTAAAAAAAACAATAACAATTACATTTGCAGGTTTTGAAATAGATGTATTTAATATTTTACCTACTTCTAACCATTTATGTTTGTGCAGGTGTAACAAAAATACATGTGCATTCATTCACGATATTACCATTTATTAATAACTTGATAAAATGATTTACAGGGTTAGAAATTGTATAGTATACCTTTAGGAGAAATACCTGTAGATATCTAGTAGATCCTCCTTGTTTGTCATTCCCTTTGTTGTTTCCTTTGTTGAATTTGTTGAATGCCTCGTTGCTTTCCTTTGTTGTTCCCTGCAACGAAAACCTTCCCCAAAACTCTGAAACTCAACCAGCCCCAAACAGTTTTGCCACCCTGCCAACTGGCGAGGTCTCGCCGACCACCCAGCTCCAAAGGTACCCCTTTGGACCTCCGATCCCAAGCTGAGTACAAGCCAACCTGTTATATCCCTTCAGAAAATCTCCAGCAAAAACCCCCTTTCAGCCTTCTCCCTCCTCCTATCTCTCCTCCTATCTCTGCTCCATTTTTTATCCAGCATATCCAAGGTGAAGAAGACCCCTTCTCCTCCTTCCCCTCTCGACCTTATTCCTCCCCCCCATCACCGACTCTTTTTCCCTCATTAATACCCTTATCCTCTTATTAATGGGGTCCCAACCCCCTCATGCCTACTTAGTCAGGCTCCCTCGAACCAATCCATGGAAATATTATTAATTTAATAATAAATTATTTTAATATTCACCCCTCTTTATGAGGGTTACCGACACAACTTACAACAATCATTTTTAAACATTTGTTTCTTATTCAAAGTCCATTTTTAATTAATAATTAATGTTATATTATTTTTATAATAAAGTTTGGGGTTGGGGTTGGTTCACCCACCAACTGTAAGAGTTTTAAACTTACACGTTTCACTAATTCAATTAGTTAACAATAAGTGTTAATTGATTCATTACTATTAACCTAATCATTTAATTAATGATTTATAATATTTATAATATGCTAATTCCCTCTCATCATAAATTCAAATTATCAATTATGAATAATAATCCTATCAATGTAACTCTTATCATGATCAATGTGTAGTTATATTAATTAAATAAAATTAACTAAGATTTAATCGACTCATTTACCTAGTTCCATATTAATTACACCTTAGTTGTAATTAAACTAATCAACGGTTATTACTAAAGATGAAAATAGTCTTATAATCATTAATTAACATTCTTAACACATAATTAATTTAAGGAAAACAAGTTAATAATATTTTGAATTAGTATTATTAACACCATTAAACTATGATGACGAATTAATTAAACTAACTTATACCATTTACACTTATTAATATTAGCCAACAATATTAACATTAATCCATATTACTAACATTTAATTGACAATACTTAACATTAATCAACATTATTAACATCAATCAACCATGACTAACATTAATCAATATTACTAACATTAATCAACAATATTTACAATAATCAACATTATTAACATTAATCAACCATGACTAACATTAATCAATATTATTAACATCTATCGACAATAATTAATCATTATTACATAATCGTCTTACATTGCCACCTAATTCACTCTATTATCCTATTCAGTTATTTAAACCAAAATTTACTAACTCGGCGTATTACTTTAATCTCCTAGTTAGATAAATAGTAACAATGTAATTAATGCCTAAACATTATAGTTCAGTTTTATTTCACGCAATTTATAAATATGTAGGCAAGTTATGTAAGCGTAGCTACTGCTTACATATCTCGCGTAAGTACACTAACAGTAATAAATCGCACACATTAATCATGATCACGAAACTTATTGTCTACTGACACAGGCTTAAACATAGTTTGCAGGGTACAATCTTTTACCTAACTGAAATCTTATTAAGTTATGACAATTCGTACATTACTGAGTTATGACACTTAATCAATCAATGGATTTCAACATACATAGTTAGATCACACTTTCTTCCCGACTTCAAACTACTCATATCTACCTACATCCCCTACCTAATCACAACTGACTTCCACATCCTATCCTTTCCTCTGCTGGACTACCCTGAAGTGTCAAGCCATGACCGAATCCAGTTAGAACCCGTAAGCGGAAGTGTCGACTACATCGACCAAGCTTCCCTAGCAGGAAACCACCAGTCATCCTCATACACCTTGGGGAGTGCGCCGTAGCACAGCCCTCCCATGACTCTGGGTTTCGGGGATAAACGGTGGGTAAATCCTCCACCCCCCTAATGGAACAAGGAACTATGTCTACCTGACATAATAACTGCGTTGCACCTGTACTCATTTTGTCATCGTATAACCAATCTGGGCGGTTGAGTTTCATGAAACCCTACCCCACCCATACATCATAATAAACAACATAATAATCATGCGAAGGTAAATAATGCATCACCTGCATACCGTTTATTTTTCGGATTCCATGTCCCCGAGGCTCTCCCACCTCGTAGGACCCGGCTATCACATAGCCATTTTAACCTGTAAGTCAATCCTCGAAATACAATCTCAAATATCGTGCACGAATCCTCAACATGTATACATGCATTTCATCATAACATAACAACAATAATCCATTCATTATTTTCACCATACACTTGGTATAACATTCTTTCGTTCAACAATAACTTTAACGGTATCCACGTACCCATCATTCATTAACTTGCATATATGATACATAACTAACACATGATACATATCTAACATGACTACGTATCCTAATACTAACATCGCACACACACACATATATATATCGACAAAATAATAGAACCACCTGTCCACAGTGTCGCCAAACCGTCGAAGTCTCATAATCAAGCATATACAACATATAATAATATTTCAGGTAGTAATGTCAAAACGGGGCGTTACAGAACCAAAGTAGCACACTCTTGACAACCCTATCAAGCAAAAGTGAAACCAACCTTAAACTCAATATATTTTAGTCATACAATAAGCCAATCGGGAAAAAGTGAATGGCGTAACTCTCACGCACAACTGGGAAAACGGACCTACTTGGTTTCTAGGTTTGGTTAGACTTGATTCTTGCACCCAACTCGGGAAATCGGGGACTGGAAACAACCCAAAGATAGCCCGGATCTTTCACTTTAAGGAGGAATCAAAAGTACTAGGTTTGAAAAGATAAAAATCAATCTTAATAATGCAAGACTATCTTCAAAAAAATTCATTAATAACTTGAAAGCACTGATTGAAAAGAGAGTGCAAACTAACTGTGATACCTATTAAAGGTCTGTGTGATGCATAAACAATCTGAAACTTCAAAATGATATTGAATAGAAAATGAAAAGGTATTGACACCGGATATCCTTTGAAAGATACTCTCCTCTCAACAAACACTAAAAGGTTGACTGAAAAAATAAAGGCAATGAGGAAACACTACCGCTGATAGGTATTAGCAATCAATGTTTTGAAAAAGGAAATAGACAAGAAGTCAAAAGGATAAAGGTCACAAACACCACTCAAAAGACCCAAAGCCCATGCAAATGAAAATATTCAACTGGAAATGACTCAAACAGTCTCTGCAAGTTTAAAAAAAATGCCTTGAGAGTGAAAAACTCTTCATTCCTTCCAAAACAATCCCATCTCCGTGAAAGTCTAGGAAGAAAGAAGATATCATCTATCGTGATCTCCAAAAATTCTCCCTTGATGATGAACACACCCAGATCGGGATCCCAATAGCAGATCAAAACTTGTAACAAGCCCTTTTGGTCCTTCATGTAGGAGACTTGGAAAAACTTAAGCAATTTGAACCAGCAAAGGACACTTAGAGTCAGTGGGTCTCCCAAAGTATCACAATCAACATCCTCATGCTCACACTGTAATGTCCCCATTCAAATAAATTCATAACAGGGAAATTCCATCAATCCTACTAGTTCCCTAGGTTGGATGGAGACATTGGGATTTGCAATAAGGGAGCTATTAAATGATGTTTAGACATTAGAGTGGAATAAATATTTAATAAATGAGCTAATTAAATAAATGCAAGAGAAAATCAAAGTGGCAATTGATCATGAAGACACATGGAGGTTGTGGGGCCCACACAAGCTAGAATTGATGTGCCAAATGGCATTCTCCTCTTGCAATTTCGAATCCATGGGAAGCCTAAGGTTCTTGGGATGAGTTAGAAGGCTCATACACATGGCATTTAGCATCATAGGTCGAATTTGGATGGAGTGGTAACCTCCATGGAAGAGGAAGAGTCAAACTAGAGGTTTGTAGACACTTGGGCTAGATTCCCTAACTCCTATGACAACAATGATGAAGAATCTATGACACCTATGCCACAAATAAGACCTGAAGGCTGACATATGACATATATGACATGTCAAGGATAAAAATATTCTCCAAGAGGGTGCTCAAGTGAGTTAGGGCAGCCAAAGAGACACCAATTCGAATTGGGAGAAGGAAAGGGCTAGAATTGGAAGGACAAGTGGCATAATTGGGAATCTCTTCCCAAGTTGAGTTGGCATGAATCTCTTGGGAGGAATTCGACCCATGGGGGACCTTAGAATACTAAGTATGTTTATAAAATATAGAAATTAAGTAAGAGCGGAGCTTTTGATCATTTGAGAAAATTGCATTTGTGTAGAGAGAGAGCCAGTGGATTACTAGTTTCTTGCCTTAGCCAATTTCGAGGGTGAAAGATTACCATCCAAGTTGGTGCATGGAGAGTCCATCCAGGTATTTCATGGAGCTTTAATGGATTCTTTATTTGCATGTGTAATCTATAGGGCATCTCGTGGCTTCTTCTATTGCATCTCATTCCTCAACAATTTCCAGTTTTCATTGCATATTCTTGCTCCTTGAGGGAGGGCGCTTTTGGTGAGCTCTTGCACTATTTGGGAGAGCTTCTCATGATACATTTCTGAATGTAATAAGATTAATATACTCTTTTCTTCATCTTCATAAAGTCTCAAGTCTAAATACCAAGTGGTTGTATGTAAAAGTGATGATTAATGAGCAAACAATGACCATTTCCCCACTATATTGATGTATGCCATTGTAATGTTGATAATTTCGAATTAAAGAATGTTTCTCTGGTATATTTATGATGAATTGACATCCATTGATGAGTATTACAAGTTTCATGTTCAGCACTTAATCATTTGAAGTCATTTTACTCAGTTTATTTGCATTTGGAAGAGATTTGGTGCAATTTCCCCAAGGGTCGAATTAGTGATTTTTGTTGTTGTTTGGGAGAAGATTATAAAAGACTTAATAACTGATAAATGGTGCACATGAGACCTTATTAATTTCCCTCAGACATCCCCTATCTCTGTTCTGAATTTTGAATGGGTTGGAAGGCATTTGAGGAGCCATTTTCAGTACTTACCCTAGGGGGGATTTGATCCCCAAATTGCTAGTTAAATCCCATACTTTGTCCAGAATCATAAACAAGTTTGAAAAAGTATTTGGAGGGTCATAAATCCTCCATGAACCTCATATTCAAGTCTCAATATCATTCATATACCCTCACAGAAGATTTTGGAGCATTTTGGTCAATTTGGAGACCTAGACATCAAAACTAGTCAAAGGTCGAAATAGGGAAAAAGGTGAAAAATTGGGCATTTTAATAAAAAATAAAAAATAAAGACATTACAAGTGGTATTAAAGCATGGTCTTGGAACCTGATGGTCTTAAAAAGAAACCAAATTAATAAGTCACCACCTTTCGAACCTTAAGTTGAAGAGATTTTTGTTGAAGAGGAAGTAGTAGGGGAAGAAGAGCAATTTTTAAAGAAATCCTGACTAGGTATGAAAGGGGAAACTCAGAAAATAAGGAGGAATTTATTTCAGTCCTAAAACCTTTCTTTGACGACATGAACAAAAATATGATGAAGGGATTCAAATTAATGGCTAGTCAACTAGAAGGCCTTAAAGGAGTAGTAGGAGGCAGCAGTAGTACACAATCAAAAGAAAAGAAGACACATGGTGAGCATATCTTTTCAAGCACAGGACCCCATAATAGACCTAATGAATTTCAGATCACACCAAGTTCTACTGCACCTAAATTTCTTATACCCAAAGAAGAACCTAACACTCAATCTAAACTTGAGTCATTGACAGCAGATTATGAGAAATTGGATGAAAATTGTAGGAGAAGTCTACCATTTGAACAATACTTTATTGTTGCAAACAAACTCAAAAAGAGGGAGGACAACAGGGCTCTACTCCAGAACAAAGAATTAAATGGTGCTATTGGTAAAATTTCACTCCCCAATTTTGATGGTTCTCCTCAAAATTCTGCTAACACTTGGGTGCAAAAACTAGATGTGTATTTTTAGTTGAATCCAATGGTGGAAGAAAATGCTTTAAAAATGGCCATTTTGTTCTTGGAGGGAGATGCCAATGAATGGTGGTTTCATGGTCTGAAAACTTTGGTTCATGATAAGGTTAAGACATATGGAGAATTTGTTGACAAGGTATTGGAGAGATTTGAGGAAAAAGATCCAGAATTGCATTTCAAAGAACTAGCCCAATTAAAGCAAGTTGGATCCCCTACTAAGTATATGATGGAATTTAGAAAATTATTAGTCAAGGTGGATGATGTATCTATGGGAAGGTTAGTATTGTTGTTCACTGAAGGTTTGGATTAACCCTTAAGAGGCTTAGTCAAATACCACAAGCCCAGTATATTAAGAGATGCAATGAACTTAACTAGAGATCTCCAAAATGTACTTCCTAGAACAAGATTTCCTCCCAAGACCAACCTACCTCACCAATTTAGATCGAAAAAGAATCCATGGCAAGAATATGAATGTGGAAAGAATAATAAAGAGGAACTAAGTAGGGAAGAGCTCAGAAGGAATAAATTGTGTTACTCATGCTTCCAACCATGGGCACCAAGACATAAATGTGCTAAGGGAAAGGCCCAATTCATTGAAGTATTTTGTGATGATGGGTATGAAGGGGGAATGGACGAAGAAGGACATGCTTAAACCCAAGAAGAGGTATATACTACAGCCGAAGAAGGGAAACAAGAGGTAAATCATCCCTCACCTACCAAAGTAAGAATGGTAGTACTTTCAGCAGTGCCTCATTATCACACTATTTGATGCAAGGGTGTCGTACTAGGAAAAGGAGCCTCAGTTTTGGTAGATGGAGGAGCCACACATAAATTCATTGATGTAGACATGGTGGAGAGAATGAAGATACCTATTGAACCATTTGATGGCTTCACAGTTGTCATTCCAGGTCACCACACAATGGAGTGCAAAACATGGGTTCCACAGTTGCAAGTCACCATAGGTAACTATACTTTTGTTGATAGCTTTTATGTGGTTGATGTTGCTGATACTAATGTGATTTTGGGAGTGCAATGCATGTACTCTATAGGGGAGCATACATTAAATTATAAAAATTCCTGAGATGAAATTTCAAGATTCGAAAGGATTACTAAGGGTTGTGAGAGGGCAGCACACCTATCCGAAGCAGGTAGTTTCCTCCTACAGCATGAAACACAAGAATGGAAATATTTTGGGAGACATTCCTCATGCAAGGCCACCTGATAGAGGAGGAAAAAGGTTTCAGCATGATAAATTGAGATTGCTTGAGGGCAAGAAATCTTGGGTGGGGAGAACTGTAATGTCCCCATTCAAATAAATTCATAACAGGGAAATTCCATCAATCCTACTAGTTCCCTAGGTTGGATTGGAGACATTGGGATTTGCAATAAGGGAGCTATTAGATGATGTTTAGACATTAGAATGGAATAAATATTTCATAAATGAGCTAATTAAATAAATGCAAGAGAAAATCAAAGTGGCAATTGATCATGAAGACACATGGAGGTTGTGGGGCCCACACAAACTAGAATTGATGTGCCAAATGGCATTCTCCTCTTGCAATTTCAAATCCATGGGAAGCCTAAGGTTCTTGGGATGACTTAAAAGGATCATACACATGGAATTTAGCATCATAGGTTGAATTTGTAGGGATTGGTAACCTCCATGGAAGAGGAAGAGTCAAACTAGAGGTTTGTGGACACTTGGGCTAGATTCCCTAACTCCTATGACAACAATGATAAAGAATCTATGACACTTATGACACAAATCAGACCCGAAGGCTGACATATGACATATATGACATGTAATGCCTAAAAATAGCCTCCAAGAGGGCACTCAAGTGAGTTAGGGCAGCCAAAGAGACACCGATTCGAATTGGGAGAAGGAGAGGGATAGAATTGGAAGGACAAGTGGCATACTTGGGAATCTCTTCCCAACTTGAGTTGGAAAGAATATCTTGGGAGGAATTCGACCCATGGGAGACCTTAGAAGACTAAGGATTTTTATAAATTATAGAAAAGAAGTAAGAGAAGAGCTTTTGATCATTTGAGAAAATTGCATTTGTGTAGAGAGAGAGCTAGTGGATGACTAGTTTCTTGCCTTAGCCAATTTCGAGGGTGAAAGATTCCCATCCAAGTTGGTGTTTGGAGAGCCCATTCAGGTATTTCATGGAGCTTTAATGGAGTCTTTATTATCAAGTGTAAGCTACAGGGAAGCTCGTGGCTTCTTCTATTGCAGCTCATTCCTCAACCATTTCCAGTTTTCATTGCATATTCTTGCTCCTTGAGGGAGGGCGTTTTTGGTGAGCTCTTGTACTCTTTGGGAGAGCCTATCATGATCCATTTCTGATTTTAATAAGCTTAATATACTATTTTATTCATATTCATAAAGTCTCAGGTCGAAATACCAAGTGGTTGTATGTAAAAGTGATGATTAATGAGCAAACAATGACCATTTCCCCACTATATTGATGTATTCCATTGTAATGTTGATGATTTCGAATGAAAGAATGTTTCTCTGATATATTTATGATGAATTGACAGCCATCGATGAGTATTACAAGTTTCAATTTCAGTACTTAATCATTTGAAGTCATTTTACTCAGTTTATTTGCATTTGGAAGAGATTTGGTTCGATTTCCCTAAGGGTCGAATTAGTGATTTTTGTTGTTGTTTGGGAGAATATTATAACAGAATTAATAACTGATAAATGGTGCACATGAGACCTTATTAATGTCCCTCAAACATCCCCTACCTCTGTTATGAATTTAGAATGGGTTTGGAGGCATTTGGAGAGCCATTTTCAATACTTACCCTAGGGGGGATTTGATCCCCAAATTGCTAGTTAAATCCCATACTTTGTCTGGAATCTTAAACAAGTTTGCAGAAGTATTTGGAGGGTCATAAATCATCCCTTAACCTTTTTGATGTATATGTAACTTCGGAATGTATTTCATCTATGTATTTCATATATATTTATTGTACCCTTATAAGAGATGTGTTATTCCTCTATAAGGAAGTGTCGTCATGTGGATTGACAAGTGTCGCAAGTGTGTGTACTTGCCGATGGGTTATTAGACCACCATGTGTGGGATCGGTCCTAAAATATATATTATATTGTGGATGTATCTAGATAGACAAGTCGGCCCCATAAGGTCATTGGGAAAACAGGTTAAGTATAAATAGAGATCGGGAGATCTCTATTTGGATCATTCGGAAAGACACACTTCTCTCACTCAGAAAGTGGCGCACTAGTGAGGAGGAGGATCATCTGCTCTAGGAGACTATCTCAAGTGTATTTTGGTTGTACTTTGGTTGAGCCATTGCTCTCTCTATCTCTGAGGAAGTTGTGGGGTTTTTCACCTTAGGGTTTTCCCCACGGAAATTCTGTGTCTCTTGTCTCTCATGCTTTTGATTCTTGTGATGCTTGTCATGTTGATTGTGATTGTTATGCATTGATATATTGTATATGTTATTCTCTCAGTAAAGATCCAAGATTATTGTGAATTAATGCTCAAATTTTAACATGGTATCAGAGCTAACCTAAGAAGAAGACATTTTGCAGTGACGGAAACTTGAGTTTCTTGTTTATTGGGTTTCTCTCCACAGTTTTTGGAAAAGCAGTATAGTAGATTGACTCTACTCATCAAGGAGAATCTATCTGTCAAATCAGAATTCAATTCTGAGCATTTTCAAATTTGGCCCTAAAAATTAGGGTTTCCACAAAAATAGGCATTTCTGAAATCTGAAGCCATAGCTGGAAGCTCCTTGCAAAAATCGAAGTTTAGAGCTTTGGATCGAGATTTTTGGCTGGGTAGATCTCCGGCAAACTCAAACCCTAATTCAGGGCTCTCCCCAGTGAACCCAGGAGGACAAAAAGGCAAATCTGAAGGGTAAAGCTTTGTTGATCTCAAATTCTGAATACACTAGGCTGATGAGCTCATCAAGGCGCATCTTTCTATCCTTTCAGAAAGTTGAAATTCACATTTTGAATTTTTAGGGTTTTTTCGACAAACCCTAATCCGGGACCAGATCCAGTTTTCAGCATTTCAAGTGGTAAGACCTAAATCTTTTCTATTTCATTTGAAGTAATCTTTAAGATGTCTCACCACACCAAGCTTGAGGATAAGCTTGAAGGGGCTGATAACTTCTGAGCTTGGAAGTATAGGATTGGGTTAATCCTGGAAGAGAATGAGTTGGACTCATATATAAAAGAAGACATCCCTATCCTAGAGGATGAAGAGGCTAAGGTATTGCATAAGAAGAACTTGGTCAAGGCAAAGAGAATCATTGTTGATTCTATCAAAGACCATCTCATACCCATGTGTCTTCTCTAAAGACACCCAAGGCTATGTTTGACTCTTTGACCAAGCTATTTGAAGGAAAGAACATAAATCGGAAGATGACCCTGCGGAATCAATTGAAAGGGGTCAATATGTCGAATGAAGAAACCATTCAATCCTATTTCTCCAAGGTCTCTCATATCAAGGAACAACTTGAAGCTATAGATGAAATGGTGGAGAATGGTGAAATTGTTATGACTACTTTGAATGGCCTACCTAGGTCATGGGACTCTTTTATCCAGGGGATCTGTGCCAGAAAGAAGTTAATCTCCTTCAGCAGATTATGGGAGGAATGTTCTCAAGAAGAAGCAAGGCTTGTGCCAAGAGAAGAGAAGATGGGAAATGAAGATCAAGCTCTCACAGCTCACACTAAGAAGGGCAAGTTCAAGAGGGAGCCATCCCATCACAAGAAGAAATCTCCTCATCATTTTCACAAAGACAAGAAAGATCTAAGGTGTTTCACTTGTAATGAGAAGGATCACTTTGCTTCAAAATGTCCCAAGAAAAAAAGGGACAAACACAACAACAACAACTCCAGCAAGAAGAAGAAGGGTAAAAAAAGAAGGTACCACGCTCATGCTGCTGAAGATGATGAACCTCCAAAGAAGAAGGCTAGGGCAGAAAGTGATGATAGTAATGATGACTCATCAAGTGAAGAAGAGTATGTTCTAATATCTTCTCTCACAGGTACTATCTCCCATGGTTGTAATGATTGGTTAATTGATAGTGGGGCTTCCAAACACATGACTGGGTTTAAAGAATCCTTTGTAAATCTGTCTAAACATGAATCACCCCATAAAGTGAAACTTGGGGATGATTATCAATATCCCATCAAAGGAAGTGGTGAAGCCTCCTACAACCTAGATTCTGGAAAATCTTTGAAGATGAAAGAAGTCCTTTATGTACCTGGGCTCAAGAAGAACTTACTCTCTGTCTCTGCATTGGATACAAAAGGTATGAGGGTTGCATTTGTGGATGGCCAAGTCCTAATGTGGCCAAAGGGAAAGACCATAGATGATGCAGTTGTGATTAGAGAGCAAGAGGGAGGTTTGTATAAATTAAAAGGACAACCTGAACATGCCATGGTGCATGAATCCATGGAGCCAAGTGAACTTTGGCATAGAAGACTTGCTCATATGCACTATAGGGCACTTCCAATTGCAAGTAAGGTTGTAGAGGGTCTTCCTGAAATCAAGACCAAACATGAAGGTGTTTGCAAAGAATGTGCAAAAGGTAAGAATATTAAGAAGGCTTTCCCAAGCAGTGAAAGCAAGGCAAAAGATATGCTGGAAATCATCCACTCAGATGTATGTGGTCCTATGTCATCCAGTTCTCTAAGTAGGTATCTTTACTATGTCTCATTTATTGATGACTTCTCCAAGAAGACTTGGGTATACTTCTTGAAAAAAAAAGATGAGGTGTTTGATAAGTTCAAGGAATTCAAAACCTTGATGGAGAATCAAACTGACAAAAAGATCAAAACATTCAGATCCGACAATGGTGGAGAATTCACCTCAGGTGACTTCAAGAAGCTTGCAGTGATTCATGGATTAAGAGGGAGTTGACTGCTCCTTATAATCCTCAACAGAATGGAGTTGCAGAAAGGAAGAACAGAACAATCATGGAAGCAGCAAGGGCAATGCTGCATGACCAGGATCTACCTATGCATCTATGGGCAGAAGCAGCTAGAACAGTTTTATATGTGCAGAACAGAACACCCCACAAGATATTGGACAACAAGACACTAGAAGAGGTATTTTCTGGTAAGAAACCTGAAGTCAGCCATCTCAAAATATTTGGTTGTATACACTCATGTTCCAAAGGAAAAGAGGACCAAACTAGATCCTTCAGGAAAGATGGGTATCTTTGTGGGTTACAGTGAAAGCTCGAAGGCTTACAGAATATACTTTCCAGGTTTCAAGAAGATTGATGTCAGCAGGGATGTAACATTTGATGAAAAGTCAGCATTCATCAAATCAAGGAAGGCACCTATCGAAGTTTACGAAGAACCTAAGGAAACTAGATTTCAAGACACTACCATGACTGAAGCAATTCCAGAAGTTGTTTGTGAGTTTGAAGATCCGCAAGAACCTGTAGATCCACCCCGTGAGGATAACTCTCACAAAAGGAAACCTACATGGGCTAGAGAGCTCATTCAAGATGCAGAAAGATTTGGAATTCCAGAAGAAGAACACAGAGCAAAGAAGAGAACCAGATCACATACCAGCTATGTTGCTTTACTCTATGACATTATGAACAAAGAACCTTCCAGTTATGAAGAAGCAGCGGAAAAGAAAGAATGGAAGGATGCCATGGTTGAGGAATACCAATCAATAATGAAGAATGATGTTTAGGATATTGTCCCAAGACATAAAGAGAAGTCTGTTGTGACTTCCAAATGGATCTACAAAATCAAGCATGCTGCAGATGGCAGTGTAGAGAAATACAAAGCAAGATTCGTAGCTCGTGGCTTCTCTTAGAAAGAGGGAATAGATTATGAAGAAACTTTTGCACCTGTAGCCAGGTATACTTACATCAGAATAGTACTTGCCCTGGCTGCAGCAATGAAATGGAAAATACACCAAATGGATGTCAAGACTGCTTTCTTGAATGGTGTAGTTGAAGAGGAAGTATATGTGGAGCAGCCACTCGGTTTTGAAATACACGACAGGGAGTCATATGTGTGCAGATTGAAGAAAGCCTTGTATCGCTTGAAGCAAGCTCCCAGAACTTGGTATGGTAGGATGGACAGTTTCCTATCTAGCTTGGGATTTACCAAGAGTAAAGCGGATTCCAACCTCTACTACAAGGTTGAGGAAGGGAATCCTGTGATTATACTCCTGTATGTGGATGACTTATTTGTAACAGGAGATGACAGATTGATTGCAGATACTAAGAGGAAGCTTGCTGCTGAGTTCGATATGAAAGATTTGGGAATGACGCATTATTTCCTAGGTATGGAGGTGTGGAAGAATTCAGGTGGGATCTTCCTTGGTCAAGGGAAGTACACAATAGATATTCTGAAGAGATTTGGAATGATGGATTGCAAGGCCATGGCCACACCCATGGCATCGAATCTAAAGCATCTATGTGATGCTTCATCTAAGTCGGTTGGTGTCTCTATGTATCGTCAGATGATTGGGTCCTTGATGTACCTGACGAACACGAGACCAAATATTTGCTTTGCAGTGTACACATTGAGCCAGTTCCTGACGGATCCGAGGAGTGTTCATCTGGTTGCTGTAAAGCATGTTATGAGGTACCTGAAGGGCACAGTGGATTATGGGCTCAAGTATGAAGCGAATCAAAAGTTTAACCTGCAGGGTTATGTTGATTCAGATTAGGCTTGCAGTGCTGCAGATAGGAAGAGCACATCTGGGTGCTGCTTCAGTATGGGATCAGGTGTGATCTCTTGGTTCAGCAGGAAGCAGTCCTGCGTAGCACTGAGTACAGTTGAGGCAGAGTATGTTGCAACCTGTTCAGCTAGTTGTGAGGCAGTATGGCTACGGAAGCTACTGTCTGATTTATTTGATCTCCCATTGGATGCTACTGGTATATTCTGCGATAACCAGAGTTGTGTGAAGCTGTCTGAGAACCCAGTGTTTCATGACAGGTCGAAACACATAGAGATCAAATATCACTATATCAGGGATATGGTGCAGAGAGGAGCCGTGAAGCTCCTGTATGTTGCGATGGATGAGCAGATTGCAGATGTGCTGACGAAGCCACTAGCCAGGGTGAAGTTCGAGTACTTCAGGGAGAGGCTTGGTGTTCTTCAGATCGACGACACTTCGAGGAAGAAGTGATGGACACATTTTCTGAAGCCATCCCAAGCATGTTGGAAGGAGGATCCTTCACATGGCTATGGATGTAAGCGTTGGATGATGAGTATCAGGACGATGCTCCAGTTACTGCTCTGTATATGCATCATGTTGGATGTTGGATATGATCAGTTGGATCATTTATATTTGTATGTATGTACGCATCGTGTTGATGCTGGATATGATCAGTTGGATCATTTATATTTGTATGTATGTATGCATCGTGTTGATGCTGGATATGATCAATTGGATCATTTATATGTATGTACGCATCATGTTGGATGCTGGATATGATCGGTTGGATCATTTGTATGTATTTGTATATGCATCATGTTGGATGCTTGGACCATGTATCTGTATCAAGTGGATACATTGTATGATCAGGTAGATCATGTATGTTGATATGTATCATGTATTTGTATTTGTATCAGGTGTATACACTATATGATCAGGTGGATCATGTATGATGATATGTATCAGGTAGGTTGATCATGATGATGAGCTTCAGGATGTTGCTCCAGATGATATGTACCAGGATGGTACAAGTGATGATGATCAATATGATCATGGGCATCAGGATGATGCCTCGTGCCATGATGATCCGTTGGATCATGAGTATCAGGTTGATACTTGGAGGTCAGAGATGATATGTGGCAGGTTGTGCAAATAGCATGTAATCAGTCCTGGGAGATCTTGTCGGTCGTGCTGCAGCACATAAATGTTCCTGGGGTACTCTTTCTGGTATTGCTATGTAGTATGTAATCAGTCCTCAGATATCCGACAGGTTGAGCTGTGTGCTCGTAATTAGTCCTGGGATGAGGTATTACTATGGAGACATGTAATCAGTCCTGGAGATCCGAGAGGTTGAGCTGTGTGCTCGTAATTTGTCCTGGGATGCTCTTTAGAGATTTCTTGAGGTCAAGAATGATAACAGGGAAATTGAGAATGATAAATTGAGATTTCTTGAGGTCAAGCAATCTTGGGTGGGGAGGACTGTAATGTCCCCATTCAAATAAATTCATAACAGGGAAATTCCATCAATCCTACTAGTTCCCTAGGTTGGATGGAGACATTGGGATTTGCAATAAGGGAGATATTAAATGATGTTTAGACATTAGAATGGAATAAATATTTAATAAATGAGCTAATTAAATAAATGCAAGAGAAAATCAAAGTGGCAATTGATCATGAAGACACATGGAGGTTGTGGGGCCCACACAAACTAGAATTGATGTGCCAAATGGCATTCTCCTCTTGCAATTTCGAATCCATGGGAAGACTAAGGTTCTTGGGATGATTTATAAGTCTCATACACATGGCATTTAGCATAATAGGTCTAATTTGGATGGAGTGGTAACCTCCATGGAAGAGGAAGAGTCAAACTAGAGGTTTGTGGACACTTGGGCTAGATTCCCTAACTCCTATGACAACAATGATGAAGAATCTATGACATCTATGACACAAATCAAACCTAAAGGCTGACATATGACATATATGACATGTCAGGGCTAAAAATATCCTCCAAGAGGGTGCTCAAGTGAGTTAGGGCAGCCAAAGAGACACCAATTCGAATTGGGAGAAGGAGAGGGCTAGAATTGGACGGACAAGTGGCATATTTGGGAATCTCTTCCCAACTTGAGTTGGCATGAATCTCTTGGGAGTAATTCTACCCATGGGGGACCTTAGAATACTAAGGATGTTTATAAAATATATAAATGAATTAAGAGAAGATCTTTTGATCATTTGAGAAAATTGCATTTGTGTAGAGAGAGAGCTAGTGGATGACTAGTTTATTGCCTTGGCCAATTTCGAGGGTGAAAGATTCCCATCCAAGTTGGTGTTTGGAGAGGCCATTCAAGTATTTCATGGAGATTTAATGGATTCTTTATTTTTAGGTTTAATCTACAGGGAAGCTCATGGCTTCTTCTATTGTAGCTCATTCCTCAACCATTTCCAATTTTCATTGCATATTCTTGCTCCTTGAGGGAGAGCATTTTTTTTGAGCTCTTGTACTCTTTGGGAGAGCTTCTCATGATCCATTTCTTATTGTAATAATCTTAATATACTCTTTTCTTCATCTTCAGAAAGTCTTAGGTTGAAATACCAAGTGGTTGTATGTAAAAGTGATGATTAATGAGCAAACAATGACCATTTCCCCACTATATTGATGTATGCCATTGTAATGCTGATGATTTCGAATGAAAGAATGTTTCTCTAATATATTTATGATGAATTGACAGCCATTGATTAGTATTACAGGTTTCATTTTCATCACTTAAGCATTTGAAGTCATTTTATTCAGTTTATTTGCATTTGGAATAGATTTGGTGCCATTTCCCCAAGGGTAGAATTAGTAATTTTTGTTGTTGTTTGGGAGAATATTATGACAAACTTAATAACTCATAAATGGTGCACATGAGACCTTTTTAATGTCCCTCAGACATCCCCTACATATTTTCTTAATTTTGAATGGGTTTGGAGGCATTTGGAGAGCCATTTTCAGTACTTACCCTGGGGGGATTTGATCCCCAAATTGCTAGTTAAATTCCATACTTTGTCCAGAATCTTAAACATGTTTGTAGAAGTATTTGGAGGGTCATAAATAATCCCTGGACCTCATATTCAAGTATCATATCATTCATATACCCTCACAGAATATTTGGGAGCATTTGGGTCAATTTGGAGACCTAGACATCAAAACTAGTCAAAGGTCAAAATAGGGAAAAAAGTGAAAAATTGGGCATTTTAATAAAAATTCAAAAAAAGGGACATTACACACACTCCCTCCATATGAATTCCATTTTCACAAGAAAGTAGTTTTTTTATCCAAAGAGCAATGTTTTCACCATTCTACCCTCAAATTTGTGCTTTTTCCTTTCGACGAGCATGAACATCCGCGCTCTTTAATCTGCACATGTGGGAATACCCTAGTAATTCGCGCTCAACAAGATCAAAATGCGTGAATGCGCAATTTGAGAAGTAGAATGAGGCTAAGAACAAAAATATTGGTCTAAATTATATAAAAAATGGGTTAAAATGAAAGGAAAGAGAAGAGGAAAGTACCTAGAACTAACAGAAAGTGATTTGATGGCCCAAGGACTCCATAATCAATAGTTGGAAAACTAGGGTAAAAAGCTCCAAATGGGTGAAAAAAAAAGGTAAAAATGAATTGTGAATTATTTTTTACCATATTATTTGTTTATATGAAATTTTTAGCCACTTTTATATATTTTTACGCCTAACAAGGGTTGACTAATACTAATGCCATCTCGTCAATTTTTTGACTAATTTTGACAGGAGAATGAGAACTAAGGCTCATTTTTTCCATTTGGTGGCCTTATTAAAATGCCTATGTCCTAAAACTAACATATAGGGTAGTCCATTTCCATAATGCATGATTTGCATCATCCCTGTCATCATCTTCACACCTCAGAATCACAACACATGGAGTTGCGACAATAGCCCTCTGTTCTTAGAAAAGTCGTAACTTTCATGTTAGAGCCTACCAACTCATGGGTACCATAGTTAGAACCCTTGTTGTATTATGGTTCCCATGCTGAATTTTGTTTTAGGCTCGAGAGTCCCTAATTATCCACAAAATGCCATCAAGATGAAGCCTCATGACCCTCTCTAAATATTATTCTATCCATTACCCAAGGGGACTCTCAAATGTTTTTACATTTTGTGTTACTACATTTGCATCCAACTGCTTGCGCTTTTGAGTCTAATTACAGTTGCAGTTTTCCATTTTTTGCTTATCACAAATGCATTCTCCTAAGACCACTCACCTTTGTTGCGTATTGCAATCACATCTTACTACCCTTACTGGAGAAGACATGCTTCAAGAGAATCCACATCCTACACATCCTTTTTTTGTGTTTTTTGCATAGGCATGTTTTGTGCGATTGGAACGTAGTTGCACACTATGCGATGCTCGTCTTATCCAATGTACTATAGAATTCTTTTATTCTTTTTCAGGCTTTATAATATGAAAAAGACACTTAAAAACAAATATTATAAAAACGAGAGAGAGGGGGAGATCTCAAATTATTGTTATTTTGTGGTAGTAGGTCAATTCATCCTTGAACATAGCACCAACCTTGCGTCACTCAGCAAGTTGGGTTTTGATTTCGTCCTTAGTATTTAATCCTTGCTCTTAGAGTTAACACTCCTCCGGTTGGTTACTCTTCCAATCATATGGACAATCTGCCAATGTATCCTGCATTGTATATTTATATCATTGGTCCCTTTGTAATGCCCCATTTTGAATTTACCACCTGAACTACCCTTTCTTGTTTCTATTATCTTATGATTTTGGAGATTTGTCAGTATTTGGACACTGTCGACCTATGGAATTACTATTCCGCAGAAGATATATATATATATATGCGTGTGTGATGTTAATAGTATGAATGATTGTCGTATTTTATTTTGTCCCTAGCATGCAAATTTAAAAGATGATGGGTATGTGGATACCAAGTTAGAGTAATGACTGTTGAATTGATGAATGTGAAACCATATGCATGGTACCTAGAAAAACGATTTTTTACTGATCATTAGTGATGAAACACATATACATGTTAATGATTGCATGATATTGTATGATCTCGCGTTTGGAGACTAAACTACAGGTTGAAAAAAAAAAGCTAAGTGATAGCTATGTCCTAAGAGTTGGAAATACATCGAGGACATGAATTTCAAAAGATAAATGGTATGCAAGTGATGCATTATTGTTCTATATGAGTATTGGTTTATTATCATGATGTGTGGGTAGGTCCTGGGTTTCAAGAAACTCAACTGTCCAAACTGGTTATTCGATGACGAAATCCATAAGAACAACAATAGCAACGCAGTATGACTATGAAGGATGTTGATCAATCTTCCATAGGAAGGGTGGAGGCATTACCCACCGTTTATCCTCGGAAACTCGGCGACATGGGAGGGTCGCGCTACGGCGCACTCCCCAAGGTGTGTGATGATGACTAGTGGGTTCCTGCTGAGGAAGCTTGGTCGATGTAGTCGACACTTCCGCTTACGGGTTCTAACTGGAGCCGATCATGGCGTGACACTTCAGGGTAGTCCAACAGAGGAAGGATAGGATGTGGAAGTTAGTTGAGAATTAGGTAGAAAGAGGTAGGTAGATAGGAATGTCGTGGAAGTTTAAGGGAAACATAATTTACTGTGTTTGTACTAAAAAACCCTTGCTTGACTCATGTGTCGTAATTCAGTATGTTATGTTGTTTCATATATTATTATGATTTGAGTTAATAAAACAGATTGGATATTTGTATGAGTGTTAAAAACTCTTCCTTTTCTCACATATAATAAACTTAGAATACCATGCACTTGATGTTGCGTTATTATGACTAGTTAGTAATTATTGTTAAATGATGTTATTACCGAATTGTTCCTTGTATGGTTGCTTGTGATAAATAAGATCTATGCATTAGAGGTTCGGCATGCTATTATTAGTACACGTACAAGCTATGTAAGTACTAGCTACACTTACATACCTTGTGTGCATACGCTAGTATTATACAAATATAGATTTATTATTTAATAACATGATTAATTGTATTATAATTATTTGTATTGAGTATTATTGGGTTAACTATACATTAATTTGTGACCAAAACTGTATTTTATTTAATATTCATTTTTGCTTATTTAGATGTATTTAATTTTAATACTTATTAGGTTTGAGATCGTAAAATATTATTTACAATATTTGAGAAAGGTTGAAAGTATGCAAATTAAATTGATTGGATTGTTAGGTAAATGTCAATCAAAACTAAATGAGTGGATATGGTTGCAATTTCAAGATGAATATTTTAATATTTTGTTTAAAGAGTGCAGTTGAAGTTATCCGAATTGATTTCCTTGTTGAGTAAAAGTCAATGGAATTAAATGAATGGATATGATTTTGTAGTAAAGTGATTATTTAATTGTTTTGATTGTTTTTAGAAAATGGTGCACTTGAAAATATTTAAGTTGACTTGACGTATTATCCAAAAAGGTGTGTGAATGGTTATGAGCATGATTATTTAAAAACTATTTTTTGGGGGGTAGTGTAGTACTCCTCTCGAAGAAAGAGGCGGTGGGAAGTGCTTAAAAGGGAGAAGGAAAGATGAAGGAGGAGGAGATTATTTTGGGGTTTTATTTTGGGGACAGATCCATGAGAAGGAAAAAGGCAAAAGGAGTTGTGAAGGACATTGAAGCTGGGAACCCATGGGGGAAACCAGAAAGAGATCTGAACTAGAGGGGTGGTTGGATCTCAAGACCTGCTATAATGTTTCTTATGTGGCTATTGTTGTTCTTGGGGACTTCGGGCATGGAGGGCCAAGGAATATGGGTTCCTTGGAGCTAGGGAGTCGACGAGACTGTTCCTAGCTGGCTAGGTGGTAAAACTGTTTTGTGGTTGAGTTTCCTAAAAATATCTACATGGAGCTAGCTGGACAGACTACTATCCTAGGAAAAACTGCTATCCTACAGGTATTTTACTTGTATGAAATTGAAGTTTTACATTTTGAAAATGCTATAAATTGTTGAAAATAAATATATGTGGAACTAATAATAGAGTGGTGTTGTTTATATGTTTGATTTCTACCTTTATAAATGAAATTTATATAAGAAATCAAAAGATAAATTTTAGGGGAGCACCGAAGTAAACATATAGACTTGAAGTAAACATATAGACATGAAGTAAACATATAGACTTGAACAGAATAACTAGATCAAATTTAACACTGCTAGATTTACATTGAATAAAACTAAGGACCAGGCGAGGTCTTTACAGAATGGTATCAGAGCCATGGTTCCAAATCTGGAACCATAGGGCCTACTCTGAACTACAAACCCTTGAAACCTAGAGACCCGTGAAACCTTAAGGAAACCAAAACAGTAGCAAAACTAGCAAAGAAAATTAAATAGAACAACACTTTAAATAAAACATACCAAGAATTACAAAGGTTTTATTCAGATTAAAATTTGTATCCAAATGACAATTGTTTTGAAAATCCAATCTTGGAAAATTGTCAAATAAAACTAAATGGACAAGCACGTAGAGAGGTTGCTTTAAAAAAAAAAAAAATGCAGCTCACAAATGGATTCTAAATGGCCTGAAGAGGATGCCTCTAGCCCTAGAAAAGACAAAAGAGGTACCCAGAAGCCTACCATTTTTATTTTTATTTTTCCTTTTTTTGTTTTTTCTTCTTCTTAAACCATATCACTTTACCTCTAACCATTTCACTTTACCTGTAATAACCTGCCATAAGAATAAATTGCAACCCTAATTAGGAGAGGGAATGAGCAAATTTCCTTTATTATGATAAAGAAAATTTTAAATAAATGGAATTATGTGTTTTGGAAAACTACTTATGTGAATTTATATTCAATTCTCTCCCTCTAATCCTATAAGTTTATAGGTAAATATGCCAATCCAACAGATACAAAAATTAAGCAAAAGTAAAGAATAATTATTGTGGTAAGGATTATGTCATTTTTATTATTATCACATTATAATATGGACAGAAAGAAGACAAGAGTTACAACAGGTGCAAACTCAGTATACAATGGAAACATTATGAATTTGGTGTGCTATGGTTGCTAAACTAGTGTGAAGTTGTTGGAAGTTACATGTGCAGTCTGAAAGTTACAGGTTTGGAATCTTGTAAAAAATAAATAAATGATTTCACCACATTTTCCAGGGTTTAATTTTGTTTCTTACATTCTCAGTGCTCGATCGATGATAAAACTGAAAATTAGGCAATCATAAAATTAAATAAGAGATGCAATTAGCAAAGGCGGTGAAATTGAGTGCAAAATTAACAAAGTATTTTATATACTTTACTGGCATAAAGGCCATTGCATCCGCCCCGCTTTTACCCCAATCTAAGGAATGGTTTATGTCTCATGTCTACGAGCTGCCTAAACCTTCTTATGAAGTTGCATATGCAGCAAAGCAGTATATGTCACCTGTATGTAATTACATATTCCTTAAAACTACAATCAAGGTTTACAAATTAGGTGACAAAAAAAAAAACTGAGGAAGCATTATTCTTACCAACAGAAATATCAACATGAATCCAACATAAAAAAAAAACAACAACAACAAATTTACTTGTAGGTGCTAAAGCAGGAGAAAGGTGACAGCTTTCTGTATTTCTATGTTTAAAGAATATAAAAAAAATAGGATTTTCTTTTAAAGGATCTAGGTACACACTAATATTTTTTAGTTCAAAGATAGTACCAATATAAACGAATTTAGGTAACCATATTGTGAAGGACGTTGAAGCTGGGAACCCATGGGGGGAACCAGAAAGAGATTTGAACTAGAGGGGTAGTTGGATCTCAAGACCTGCTAGAATGTTGTTTATGTGGCTATTGTTGTTCTTGGGGACTTCAGGCACGGAGGGCCAAGGAATATGGGTTCCTTGGAGCTAGGGATTCGGCGAGATTGTTCCTAGTTGGCTGGGTGGTAAATCTGTTTTGCGGTTGAGTTTCCTAAAAATATCTATATGGAGCGAGTTGGACAGACTACTATCCTAGGGAAAACTACTATCCTACAGGTATTTTACTTGTATGAAATTCAAGTTTTACATTTTGAAAATGCTATAAATTGTTGAAAATAAATATATGTGGAACTGATAATAGAGTGGTGTTGTTTATATGTTTGATTTCTACCTTTATAAATGAAATTTATATAAGAAATCAAAAGATCAATTTTAGGGGAGCACCGAAGTAAACATATATACTTGAAGTAAACATGTAGACTTAAACATATAGACTTGAAGTAAACATATAGACTTGAACAGAATAACTAGATCAAATTTAACACTGCTAGATTTACATTGAATGAAACTAAGGACCAGGTGAGGTCCTTACACCCTTTGTGTCAAAAGCTACCCAAGTCACTATTGTGTCATGCTCATTGTTTAAGGATATATCCTATGTCATCCATTCTACATTTTCCTTGACTTCATGTGTCAGCCATTCCCTGATGTCATTCTATTCTCAGCATGTATCATTGAAATAAGTGTTCGGACTCATGCTTGTGTGGAAGGTCCCCATTGACTTCTCATAGGAAGGTAGTGTCTCATCAACAATGACTCATCTTCTCTTAGGCATTAACCTAGAGTCACAACACCCTGGACTTGTTTACATCATTTATAGGTAACCTTGCACTCAACATATGAAAATTCATCATTGGTCCCTGAGTGAGTGGTTTCCCATGATTTTTTACGTTAAGAAATATATTCACATTTTAGGATTCATGTTATACCTTGGATTCCATTTTCATCTTTGGTGGAATTCCTTGCCCCTATCGATGGATTTCATTATCGATTGTTGCTTAAGGGGTCTCTTCTTTGTGCTATTCACATATGGTGCATGCAGGAGAAGTACTTGATGGTCCATCTCTGCAAAACCTTTTCCCAGTCCCTTCCCAAGTCTATCAAATCACTCCCTAATATTTCCTCATCTTGGATGACGGGGAATTCCTTAATGCCTCCCTTCCAATGGATCTCTTCCAATCAACTTCAAGTCATCATGCTCTAGGAACGACATCAAGAGTCTCAGTAGTAACTTGGGGCTTGCAATAATCAATGGCAGGTTCCCTCGCTATTGGGTAGTGGGATACATCAATGTCTCCTACTCGATAAATTCTACAAGTGTTTGAATCCAAGACATCTATTCACACTTGCTAGAATGTACTAGGTACCTTGGTTCCCATTATCATCATCAATGGGTTGCCCCGCGTTTGTTAATGGTATGCATCATTGATCAATAATCAAATGGTATCCTCCATGTTTGACTTAAGATCATCTGTTCACATGGGTAGGATTTGTACCTCTTGGAGGTTTGGATGGAAGACCTTGGGCCAACAGTAGCATCATCACATTTTTCTATTTCCCAAGTTGCACAATACTATACCACACCTCGTATGAAATTAGTACCATTGGGAGAACTATTGCTCAACTCAATTACATATTTTTCTCTTGATGCATGTTGAAATATAGATCCATTATGTACGTATTCGTGGTTGTGATATCCTAATTGACATATATCCATTGTGCATCCATTCATGGCTATGATCTCTTGATTAGCATGAATCCACTATCTATCATCTCCATGGCCATGATCCACATCTATATCTCACATGGACCCATTGTGTATTATTTAGTGTCCATGATCACTACATCATTTATATATGTCATGGATCCATAGTGTATACAATTTGGAGGCCATGTTCTATCATTTTGAGCATGGATATGTCCATCTTAGGGAAAATAATGTTTGACACCTATCTCTCTGTTGCAAGTACTTTACAGGAACTAAGAGTCTTGGAATATTAGCCTTGTCTACTCTACATCCCATTCCACCACTTATTATAATGTATTTCATCCATCGAGTTCCCTTCTGACCTGACACATTAGGGGGCATATGTTATAGCTCAAATCGACACTTCTCCATCTGTGATGACAAAGACCACACTCAAAGCATCATTGTTCTATTGCAAAAAAGACACTTATGGATGGAAAATCCCATGATTTGACCCTCATTGATGGCCTTGATCATTAAAAGTGATACCTTGACACCATCTCATTCCATTCTGAGAGTTGTAACCACAAAAAAGGGAAAACTCACACCTTGCGCACTAGCAGGGCGTAAATCATTCGCATGATGCTCTCGAAAAAGGTGCAAATGCCTCAAGAATTGCATGTTAGCACCTTGCACACCAGTAAGGCGCAAATCATGTGCATGTTTCCTTTGGATAGGGTGTCAATTCCCCATAATTTCATGAAAAAATATAAAAATTTGAAATAAAGAAGTTATGGAAGTTTACAAACCAATTTGCACGATTGCAACTCCCTAAACCACCTGGTAACCATTTCCATCTATTACCTTCAAACATAAAAGGGAGATGAAATGGACTAAGGGAGCACACCCAATATACCAAATTAATGCTGAAGGAATCACTCACCATCCAATCCATCCATCAATAACTCATGTTATTGACCCTTAAATCCCTGAATATTTAAGTTGTTTCCCTCAAGTAACTTCATCCCTTATCTATATACAGTGGATCAGAGTGGGATCGTCGGAGTGCGTGAGCAGAGAGACTGGAATATTCATGTTCGATAAGGTGTCGAACATTGAGAACGTATATATTGTACTTATTTCATTGTCATAATTGAGATTTCACGTATTTACCTCCCCCAATCACGTGTCTTTTATGATCGTGTTTTGACGTAAAGAATGTTTTGTCGTTTATATTGAAATTGATTAGATAGCTAATGTTCTTCTCGTATTTAAATTCATTAACATTCTTTGCTATTGTCAAATTGGCTCAAGGAAGGTTGGCTTTATTGGTTTTGAAAGTTGAAATTGTGCTATAAGGAGCAAATCTGGAATGAGACAAAGGAGCAACTTCAATCAACCATCGAAAAAGGTGCACACATCATTTCTCCCTAATCTCTTCTCTAGTTTATATTTTCTTATCAAAGTTTATGTGTGGTATTATGTGTGAATAAGAGTCTAATATGCATGAAAATATAGTCATTTAGGTCAGTCTCATCTTAATTAGTACATTGTCATGGGATTCAATCCCGAACAACAATAGCATACCATCTTTTCTTATTGTTTCTTAAATTATGAGGGAAATATCTTGTGTTGTTACCAATTCACAATTTCACATCAGTATTTGAATTTGATATTTCTAACATCTTGAGAGATACCAATCAATGCCTTTAAGTGACATTCCTCATATGCAATACACCAAATCTCTACTCTTATCGACTACAATGTGAGGTATTGTCCAAACTTTTTCATTCTTTCAACCTTTTCTTCCTATGTTCTATTACTCAACGAGACTAATTGTTCCCCATCGATTTATTTGTCATACTTTCTTTAGTGCTTCTTCATAAATTTTTAATTCAAGCATTCTCAAGGGTGGTCTACTCCTCTATAGTGGACCAACCATAGACCATTGTATAAGAATATCTTTATATATAACATAAAGATTAATTTGGCGAGTTAGCATATCCTTAAATCTTTTATCATAATATTTTTTGGATTCATTCAACATATGTTTGATCTGTGAAATTGCCCACATAAGATCCAAAGAGATGATGTAAACCTCACAGTGAAAGAATTAAGGAATTAAGGAAGAAGAGAGAAGCAATAGAACATAGATCCAATAGAGGCAGAATAATTACACACATTACATTAATCAGAATAGTAACCGGGTAAATATACAATGCTGAGTATGAGGATTCGAATTCACTAGGTGTAATTCGAATTATCCTTCATGCACAGATCCATAATCAGTGGAGAGTCATTAGTGCCAAACTAGGAGTCTATCTCATCATCAGTGAAGTCATCAATGCACAAGTAGTGATCAACCGGGAGTCAAACTGAGTCTAACTGAGTGTGGTTGGTGTAACTGGCACATGGAAGCACTGATATAGTGAAGGAGACTCAGTGGGGGGCGCTCATGGAGCTAACTGGAGTCAAAACAGTCTATCTAGTCACACTGGAGGTCCAAAAGAGTGATAAGGTCAGTTAGGAGTCAGTTAATCCTTAAATCAAGGAGGAACTGAAGATAACTGAACTAAACTGGACTGGCAGATGAAGAAAGGCGCCCTTCTCATGCAATAACTGAAAGGAGGGCGCACTAAGCTCTAGGAGAGCTAAGACTGATCCGAGAGAAGCTCCTGGGGCCAGTTTTCCGAGGGCTAGGTGCTGGTGCTGCAAACCCTAATTTTGCATGCAGGACTGAAAATGACAGAAATGTTAGAAGGACTAGGATAGAGTATAGGAATATCCTAACATGATCTCTTTGAGATTCAATGCTACAATATGCTTGACATCTTGGATTCTAAATAATGGCAAGAAACCAATATTTATCCAGTTCTTTTCTATGTAATGGTTCTTTATAAAATTTCATGAACCATGTTAATGATCTTCTTCTTAAAGCTCTCACAAATTGTGCCATTTGTTTGACCTCATAGGTGACTACTGTTGCATCCCATATATTTTTGTATCCCATATATTTTTGTAGACAAACCAATGTCTTCATGGGTCTTCATATTCTTCATATATAAGAAAGCTTATGTTTCTAAGGTACACTTTGCTTTCCATTGATGATTTAACATATGGCGTCGATGGAATTACAAGATTCAACTACCTTCAATTATCCACTAGAAGTTCTTCAGAACTCTGGTCTTCGTCACTTTCCTCCTCCTTTTATGTTTGGACTTCTTGCAATTCAGTCTAACAGCCCTTATATTTATATTCTACAATGTTGTGTCTTTATAGTCTTGCTTCTTTTCTAAATGAACCTACACAAATGTTAGTTGAGGGGATCAGCATTTCTTCACTAATTAAATTCGGCAATGGGGTCACTCCCATTAGACTCTTGATTCAAATCAGTAGGTCATTTTCTCCTTCCTCGGGGATAATATTTAATAAATTGTCATTACTCTAATGCAATTGAATGCATAAGCTATCAATAACTTAACCATTTTCATCTATTTGACTACAAATTGAGGTTAATATTAATTTAATGTGCAATCATTGTCGAGGAATTCATATTAAGATTATGCCTTCTTGATTAGAATATTCCTCTTATCACAATTCTTGACTTGTTGACCTTCATGTATTCAATATTTTTTTATAGTTGTAAACTCCCATTCTAGACTCTATACTATACAAAATATCTTCCAGAATTGAAACCATTGAGTGTGCCTCTATTTCCATATCTAGTTTATCTTCCAATCTTGACTGAAATAGTGTTGATGTCACATAGACACATTGTCTTTACTATCTTTGAAGCTTCAAGAACCATCATAGCTTCTTCCTCCTCTGCACCTAGTCAATCTTCCCAACTCAACCTAAGCAGAGTTAGTATCCTATTGACCTAAAATTGTGTTGTCTCTTCTCTTCTTCAAGATCAACGTGGCTTTGTATCGTTCTTTTAGTTAGATCTTGTGTCTCTTATCTCATTCATTTTTTTGCAAGTCGAATGATAGTGTGTATTCATTTATTCTTCTTTCTTTTCTTTTCTTTGTTTCTTCCTGGATCTAGTGTATGTTCTATTCTCTTCCCATTCGATGCTTGCTTTCCTTCGTTCCTTGAATGTTTTCTTCTTTGATTAGCGTTATTTTGTTTCCTTCAATGTGAGTCAACTAGGGTTTTCTTTTATAGAGTCATATGATGAGTAGTCACCCCCCATGGTTGACCCTGACTCTACTCTAGGTAAAGGATGGAAACCATGTTGTTCATTTTCATGTTGTATGTTCTCATTCTTAGGAAGAACTCTCGTTGTGTGTGTCGCTTCTTCCATACGGTATTCCATGGTGTTTTAATAGGTTGTATTGACTCTATGATAGGACTGAATACTTTATCAATAATAAACTTGTGCAAAAATTAAAGTCCTAGACAAAAGAGATCATCATGCACATCTATGAAGAATCTCCTCTTCATGTTATTTGGGGATGTAGTTTCCTCAATTACTTGGTCTCCGTACTATTCATCTGTAATTTTATCAAACCATTTTTCCATGTTCATTCTACCTTTATTAATATTTTTTGACAACAATATTTGATCTTCTTCTATGGTCATGTGTCGTGTCTTCTGATTAATTTATTTATCTCCAAGGGTATTGAATCTAAGAACTTCTTATGGGTCTCTGTAAAATACTATGCCCTAGTTTCTGCAAGGGTCAATTGGTTCCTTCTTGCATAGTTTTGCAAATAATTTTACAATTTCCTTTCCCAATTATCATGGTCTCCTTCTTTGTCAACACCCGTGCATGGATGCATCTATTATACAATGTGTATCATGGATCAATACTGCCAACATTGGAACCAATGTTATAATCTAAGGCAAGAGAATGTAATCTCATTATCGATAGTGAAACAATAAACCATACTATAAAACATACAACATACAACATACAAAAACATATACACATAGATGAAGGAGAAATAGAAATAGAAGTAATTCTAGAAACAAAAATAAGCTCTGTGTTGAACCTTGATCATTATTTCTTGATTACAATCATCAATTCTGTGAATTTATACTTTTTACATAAACGATAGGTAGTTAATTATAACTATTATAACTATCTCTATCAATCAACTGACTTGACTGCTTAGTTAACACATACAATTAAAACTCTAGTTGACACATTATGCTAATTGACTAGTCAACTAAGATCCTACAAAAGTATTCCTCTAGTCGCATGCTCTTTTTCCTTTCCTGTGTTTTAACATGTTAAAGAGATTAGAGAGAAGTTAGTAGTAAGGAACTACTTTTAATAAATGAATAAGTAATTGATAACATCAAAACCTTTTAGATTTAAGAGAATGTAACACCATATTCAATTAAGCAATCATATTCAAGATAAAATAGCCAAAACAAACCTTCCATGTATATTAAATGTAGCTATGATCTCAACCATAGGATTGAGGGAGCAAAACCCAGAACCCTAGAATTAGACTTCGCATTTATATGTGAAATCAAAACTCCACAATAGAAAGAATCTATTGTTTCCCTCTAAGAAACCAAGACTCGCCATGATGCCAATGTTATGAAAGATAAAGGAACTAATTTATGGGCCAAATCCCCATCCAAGTAGAGAGACACAAATTGGCCACCCCTCACCTTCCTAGAAAGGAAAATAATGCCTCAATTTGAAATGAGAAGGGACTCAAGCCACCATACTTTGGACAAGAGAACAATCATCAAAAGGCACAAACCCTTGGATTTTTTCATGGGTGATAAAAAATGATCATTTCCTTATCCAACAAACAACAAGAGAAGGGAATCATTGGAATGATGGTAGGGAAGTCAAAAAAATGAAAGGAATGTGTTGAACCCCAAGCGATATTGAGAGGGGGGGGGCATGAATCTATATCACATGCAATCTTAACAATTTATACATTTTTTCTCCGTATATAGCATACACCAATACAAAAGCAATTATCAACATAGAAAAACACTATGCCTAGAGTATTTAAAAGAAACTTTATATAGACAAAATCTTTGATTACATAAATTGTTGGGAGACACCAATCTCCAATAAAGGTGTAAGCACCCACTCACATATTTTGCAGACAGGGACACCAATCCCTTGTGTAAGCACCAACTTAATTCTTACAGGCACCAACCTGTGAGGACACCAATACTCTGCGCAAGCACCAACTTTCTATTTACAAGCACCAACCTGTGAGGACACCAATCCTCTATGCAAGCACCAACTTGTGGTCTTCAGGCACCAACCTGTGAGGACACCAATCCTCTGCGCAAGCACTAAATTGCTATCTTCGGGAACCAACCTGTAGGAGACCACAACCTCCTGTCCTTTCCCTGTCCTGGATCCCTAATATAGATATAGTTTGAGATATAGTCCAATAACTCTATTCCTCTGTCACGCTCTTATCCGTGCACTTTCCTCAACTTACTTTTCACATTTTGATGTATCCACTCTTATACATACTATGCTCTATGCACTTTGATCTACACAATATACTCTCTACTATGCACACTTTGCATTGTGCACTCTACTCTGCGCACTCTTCTATATGGACTCAACTCTGCACACTCAGCTCTGCGCACTCTACTCTGCGCACCCTGCTCTACGCAGAGCAATCTTCATTGTTGTCACGTTGTCACACACTACACTGCGCAAGATAATCTCAACTATTGTGCATCCATCACAATACCTAATTTCTCCCTTAACAATAAAACATCTCTTCCTCTTCACAAGGTGCTCCTCCACATCCTTCAAAGCATCTTCAAGAATATATAACATCTTCAATAAAACCCAAGAAATTGTCTTTAAGTACCCCTGAAAAATTCATCTACTCCTTGGAATTGTGCACCTTTTCAAAGCTCCATACTTGCTTCGATGGATAATCAAATAAGGAGGGCGCTCCACTTATTTATACAAGTCTTAGATCACTTTTTGGGCCAACATAACATTGTATAATATCATATCAAGTCTGACCTAACATTCTGGTTGGGTTATCTTCACAAATTATTTCATATCTTTTCATTCCTATGTAATTAGAGAGACTTCCATATACGGTTGGAAAGGTCTCGGAAAAATATTTCCAACCATGCAACTTAAACTCCAATTTGAGATATATAGATACAACTAAAATTCCTTCAAATATAGGGTATCCAAAATAGTCATCTTTAAGGTGCTTCATGTCTTCATCAATGGACCTCTTCATTGCTTTCTTCTTGTCCACTTTATCGCTTCATGTATTCATGGTGTTTTACTAAGTTGATGTTGATATACCATTTCAATGACCTTTTACTAAGATTGAAATCAATGAAAACCAACTGACCAACATAATGAAGGTATGCTCGTACACTACCTGCTAATCCTTTCTCTCCTTGACACCCTACCCTTTGGCCTTTTCAACAACCTATTCAATTGGGAAGAAGACCATAGAAGATATCGAAGGAAATCCAACAACCTACATAGTTGGGCACTCTAAGGAAGACAGGGGCATTGGCCATCTACCTAACCATCCCAGACCAAGGAAGAAGAAGGCTAAGTGTATTAGGTAGTAGATAGAGAAAATACACCTAATAATAGAGGAAGACTTGGAAAAGGATATAGTTTTTAAGTATACGCAACAATCATTCATTGGGAAGTTTAGTGGTCCAAAGGTTGTCAAAAAATCCCTAAGCAACTAGATCTATACCAAATGGGGAAAAACTCTTGGATATGCACCAAAATATATTTGAGGTCATGAGGATTCACCACTTTCCTCTTTAAAATCCAAGAATATGTGGAAAAAATAAGAGCTCGATTTCCCTACATCGATCTCACCTCCCGCATATACATCTACCACTAGGAACAAAGGTCGAACCCAACTCGACCAAATCTTTAGGTTTCCATTTCGGGTCAAGCTACCAAATATTCCTATGGAGTGTTGGAGCCCAAATATCCTCAAGAGAATCAGGAACAATATTAGATCCTTAATCAAGGTGGAAGAGGCCTCTCTAGATCTAACTCATATAGCAATGGCCAAAATCTAGGTGAAGATAAACCTAAATGAGGTACTCCCTAAATGCATAACTATCCAAGTTGGCCAATAATCACATTGACAGGTCCTAGACTATGTCAACATAGGCTTATGATGTTAACCTTGTAAACTATTTGGAAATCTGAAATACATTTGTCTGTGAAGGTTGGTGGAGGTTCAAAGGGAGCAAGAGATAGATGAATAAGAGCTACAAAACCTAGGTCATGCTCATGACCCTTTGAATATTGGAAGTAATTTTGGGATGAACCCATTCATGAGCAAAGATTCAAGTTACCACATCCCCCAAATTCCTCTAAGGAGGCAATGTAATCCTCATCCCACTAACATATAACATAAAGGAGCTATGGAATAGCTAGATCACATGGTCCTAAAAAGCCTTTGGACATATCCAAGCATTAATGCCAAGTTGGAAAAACTATTGTTGGGGGGGATCTCATCAAAAGAAGGTAAAGAGGAACCTCCAATGGCTACTATTAAAGGAAAAATGATTTATACCATCAATCAATCTCCAAGAATTAACCTCAACTCCTATGAAGACATCAACATGGTAAACTAGGATACACCCCAAGGGTTCCCCTAGCTACCCCCTCTTAGTTTGGACAATTCTCAAGGTCAACTCCTCTTGTTTACTGATACAAAATAAGATGAAAGCATGAAGCATAGCAAGGGAAAAATCATTGATCCCAGAAGGAGGACTAGAACCACCACCCAACACAACCTAGAAGAAGAAAATGACTCACACGAAAACTAAAACATCTAAGAGCATCACCTAGATGGACATAGAAGTACAACAAGGTTGAAAATTCATCATTTATAAGGTAATTATAGAAAGATAAGAAACCAAGTATCCCTACCACCAATGTTCATATATATAAACCACAATAGCCTCGGTAAAACCAATAAATTATGTTCCCTGAGAAGAACTATTAATGTACATAATCCCAACATCATTTTTTAGGAAATTATGATCTCCTAATATGAATGTAAGATATCCATGAGGGAGAATGGATTTTTGAGTGATTAAATTCTACTAGCCACCCTATAGGCTTTGGTGGTAGGGTTGAATCCTCCTTGCGCCATATTAAAAATATAATATCTATCAATGTCATTTTATTAACACTCCACTCCAAGGAATTTAGCACCAACATTGATTTATTGAATGTCTACAACCCTCTGTCTAATTATCAATATTTTTGGGATGAGATATGCGATAGATAATTGATGGTTTCCCCCTCACTTATTCTCAAAGGGGACCTATAGCTAATACTAAATGGCACTGAAAAATGGGAAACCAAAGCGAGGGAGGATCCTCTATCAAACTAATTTATCAATTTTTTTGAGACCAATTGATTAGTCTATGTCGAACCTAATTCCATTTCCCCGACCTAAATTTATAAAAGAGAAGATGCATATTGTATTGACAAGAAAATTGACATTTTTTTGCAAAAAGAAGTTTTCACTACCCAAGTCGATTATTTATGATCATTGGTGGCCTCAAATGGATGATTGAACCATTTCACTATCATAATGGAAATTGAGAAATCCATGAGAAAAGGTCCCTACCCATTCAAATTCAACCCACGCTAATTGGACTACCCTATCTATATGGATTTGGAAAAAGAATTCGAGAACCTTTGACTAAAGAAGAAAGGGAGATTGCAATGTCCCACATTGGGAAAAATCTACTAAAGATCAAAGTGGTCTCTTAACAATGGAGTCAAACCTACTTGCAAGCCCTAACCCCCCCCTTCCCCCAAGGAAGTTAAAATTCAAAAAACGGTTCTCAGTGGTCAAAATTTGTATTGTGACCCTCATCAAGAATGGAAACTAGACCTAGAATCCTCGAAGAAGGAGATGCACCAACTATTAGCATGGGAGGCATGGTGGCACATGAAAAGCAAATTTGTATTATTCAAGTTTGTGATCAAAACACTGATTTTTTTCATAAAAATACCGCAACGAAACAATCTCCCAATATAATCTAGTGAATCACCAATGGGCGGGGTCAAATCATCGAGGGAGGCATGTCATTCTACAAGACCCTTCGTGCCCAACCCTCAAGGGAAAAATCCAAAGCACAATGGAGGCTAATGTGCTTCCCAAGGTGGGTTGAAGATGGCATTAATGACCTCCACATGGAATGTGTCACCATTGAGGAAATAAACCAAGATTTAAAAAAGATGGAAAATGAAAAAGCATCAAACCTTAATATATTTCCATTTGAATTCTTCAGACATTTCATGGAATTGTTTGGAGAGGATCTCAATAAGGTCATTGAGAATTCCATGTCATATGGAAATTTTTTGTGACAATTCAAAACTACTTTCATTGCCACCATCCCTAGAGTGAATGAACCCATCCATTTTGACAATTTCCATACCATATAATTATGCAATGACATCTATACACTCATTTCAAGAACAATCTCAACCAGATTTAAACCCTTCCTCTCTAAGGTAATATCCAAGCTACAAATGGATTTTCCTAAGGGAAGGGATATCTAGGATACATTAGGCCCTGAATCCAAAGTATCATGGAGTTTGTTACAATCTTCCCAAGGCAGGTAGAAGATGACATTAATGACATCCTCATGGAATGTGTCACCATTGAGGAACTAAACCAAGCTTTTGGAAAAATGGAAAATGAAAAAGTATCAAGCCTTAAATATATTTCCATTTAAATTATTTAGAAAATCCATGGGGTTCTTTGAAGAGGACCTTATTAAGGTAGTTGAGAAGTCCATATCACATGGGAAAGTGGTGCACCAATTCAACACTACTTTCATTGCTTCCATCCCCAAGGTGAATGACCCTATCCATTTTGACAATTTTTAGTCCATATAATTATTATGCAACAACATCTATAAACTCATTTTAAGAACAATCCCAACCAAACTCAAACCCATCCTCTTTGAGGTCATATCCAAGGAACAAATGGGTTTTCTTGGGATATATAAGACACATTAGACCCTACTCAAAATATCTCCCACTCAACTTTAAGTGAATAGTAATAGAGACTTTATAGCCAAAATACACCTATCTAAAGCCTTTGACTACACCAATTTGCTCCAACTCAAATTAATGCTCACCTAAGTGGGTTTCTCCTTCCATTTCATAAATTGGATTGAACTATGTTTCAATTCCACCTCCTTTGGTATTCTAGTCAATGGATCGACCTCCCTTTTTCAAATCCTGCGAAGATCTAAGGCAATGTTTCCGCCTCTCACCCTGCTCTTTCTTATTATCACCAAACATATCAACACTTTAATAAAAGTGGAATCTAGACCAGGAAACATTTGGGGCATTATAGTTTAAGACAGGACAATGTGATCCATTTAAGGTCATCATTGGCCTTAGGATTGACTTGACATTCTATAGTATTAGTCGATGGATCATCCATCGCACAAATGTGGACCTCGACTAAGAATATCACGTCCAAGCTCATTAACACGCTATCTTTGTACATCTATAATTGTGTGTCTACTTATACCAAATAATTTCATTATGAGGTTCCACACATTCAAATCATATTTTATTAGAGATGTCAGACATTTATTCAAATTGTAGGTATATTTGATTTCAACAAATATAGTAGTGGGGAAAAATGTCGACATTTTCAAAGAGGCCGCTGAAATTTTGAATTTGAGAAAGCATCAAAGAGAAAGACAAGTATGCCTTGTTTTTAAGGTGACTAGCCTTTAAGGTATGATGAGGTTGATTTCCAGGTCCCTCAATTAGAGTTACAGTCATTGTTATTATGTCGAGTCAACCTCTATCCATGGCCATTGTCCATGTTGTCTCAATTGGTTATATGAAGTCATTTCAAAACTCATGTAAAATCTATTTACTCTTGAACCATTTTATTATTGAAGTAGACACACATACAGCAAACTTTCAAATCTAATTAGAGAAAGATTTCTCAAACCACTATGAGAAACTCTCAAGCGTTGTGTATTACACGGTTATCCTTATCTCGATCGATGATTCACCCATCCAATGGGCATGGAGCAAGGTCAACGATTGACCTTGCTCCATTCTTGTTAGATGGGCTAAATCAACGATTGAGATAAGCTTAGTGGTATTACACAAAGAAAGTTGAATAAACATCAATTTGGAGAGAAATTTGAGACATTGAGTTGAATAAAATGTTTACTCATACATATAACATTGAAATTCTACAAACTATGGTATTCCACTGGATTGAGATAGACAACTTTTATTGAAGTTATTTTGATTAACAGGTGTTGTGTTAAACTCATTCAATACTCTAGAATGTGTGTAAATAGAGGTTAATAGAAAATACATATAAACGCTCGAGAATGTTTGTAGACAAAGCTTTAATACCGAATAAATATAATATTGTTTATGAAGAGAGAAACCCAAATCCTATCAACATTTCTTGCATCCTTAGCCCCAATGTTTAGGGCGCACATTTGCTTATTTCAAGTTTCCATTAAAAAAAGGTAATTGAATGGTCGAAGGCATGGAGTTATGAGCTTGAAAACCTTTTACCATCCATTGCACCTTTGTAAAATGTTTTGGTATTATTGCAAATGCTAAACGATGGTTTACATAAGTTCCATTTGGCAATGAATGTTATTTGTGTCATTTTTTATAGTGCAACTTTTTTTGGGGGATAAGAAGGGATATAACTAAAAGTTATATGGGTTAAGGTAGAAAAAAAATTTAGGTTCTACTTATAGCTTAGTTGGTTTTTTAGGGTTTTCCCTCATTTTGAGGATGGTACCAAGAGTAAATCCTAGATTTCTATTTAAGAACAAACTTATCACAAAGTGAGCTTTGAACCTCAATGGGGAGGGTAACAACTTTTCTTCACAAGCACTTACTACACTCAATTGACAAAAAAACTAAAAATAATTCTAATTGGTTGATTTTTTAAGGTGGATTAATTTCCTCAAAAGAAAATCAATTTTATAAGACATATGAAATTAGATCCTAAGATGACTCTAGAGAATCTAACATGACCAAGATCTCTTGTTCTAAAGCTAAGAGTTGAACTTCTTTGGTTCAACCTATATTTAGATGCAACCATTATAGTGAAATTTCAACCCTGAAGTGAGCTCTAAATATGTTCATATGTTCATGGGAAATGGCTTAAGACACTTATAAATTTGTGAATAAATACAAATTATATTTTCATCAATGGAGGTTCATTTTTATGGATTTCCTTCCCCGCATTTCTTTGATGATCACCATTCCTATATTGTTCACCTCTTCAAAACTTTTATTAATTATCCTTAACCCCATTTGAACAAATGAATGGAGGGACAAGATCATTGTTGGAGGGTTTGAGGAAGGTTTAGAAGCCCACATATCATTTGAGGGAACTGTGAAAGATTCTCATTCTTAACTCTATGCTCTCTTATTTGTTAGTAGTTGAGCTCAAGAGGGTTGGGATTGCTAATTTTGTCTATTTTCAAGGATCAATCAAGGTTAGGTCCAAACAAGATTTGGAAATTTAGTCCAAATATGAAAATACAAATGGAAATGGAAATTCAATGTATTTTGAGGATGAGGTTGCCCACTATGTGAATGCAAATGGCATTAGGGAATGTTTTCTTCTTCACATCTAGAGCAGGAAGGTGAGAGAGAGTCAAAGAGTTGGAGCATGAGGAATATTTGTGTAACAACATCTATGGATTCTAATTAAACCACATGGTCTTAGGGATTTTTGGGTGATGTCATGTGGTGTTACTTCAATCTCGTGTGCCATTGTCTTGTGTTAAGTTAAATGTCACCTCATAAGTACTTAAATGCGATGGGAACAATACTTGGTTTTGAACAATATGATGATTTCGGTGGTGTGAGGGGGAGCAAGAATGTTGTATGACATGTATGTTGGATTCTCAAAGAGAGGTGCTTGTTCCATTTCATTTATGTGTACTTATTCTATCCAATGTGATGAGGACCATCTCATTTCTAGGTCGATCAAGAGCCCGCGAGACACGTAGAGAATAACAAACTATAAGACTTCACAAACATGCATAGCATCAAATATCTTGCCTTTTCCAAGCTAGATACTAGTGTCAAATCATGGGGCTTCCAATACACAATATGATATGTTTGCAAGATGGCTTGGGTTGGTTGGTGTCCTACCGGTAACAAGGGTTATCTGCATTGAATATGTTCCTTACGTGTTTATATTGTGGACTCTGAAATGGAGTAAATATGAATATTTATTTATATTAAATTAAATGACATCAAAAAAATTATTATTTTTATTTTGGATATATATATATATATATATATATATATATATATATATATAGAGAGAGAGAGAGAGAGAGAGAGAGAGAGTCCATTGGATGTAGCTTGCATGGTTGGGAGGAATGATTTTTACCCCCCTCACCCAGGTTAAATTCCTTGTAAGTGACATGTTGAGCCCTTAAATGGGTCTATAAGATGCTCTTGTTGTTGAGCCCCCATTATACCGAAAATGATCAGCCACCCCATGTTCTCTCATGGATTTCAAGGAGGTTATCCATGGACGTAACGAGCACCGATATCCGATGCAATGAACCACATGGATATATATACAGAGAGAGAGAGAGAGAGAGAGAGAGAGAGAGAGATGAGTGTAACTTGAGTTGTTCAAATTCAATTTTGTGACATGCTCCCTTCATGAGCCAAACGTTATATATATATATATATATATACAGAGAGAGAGAGATGAGTGTAACTTGAGTTGTTCAAATTCAATTTTGTGACATGCTCCCTTCATGAGCCAAACGTTATATATATATATATATATATATATATATATATATATATATATATATATATACAGAGAGAGAGAGAGAGAGAGATGAGTGTAACTTGAGTTGTTCAAATTCAATTTTGTGACATGCTCCCTTCATGAGCCAAACGTTAAGTGTGTTCTCTCTCTCTCTCTCTCTCTCTCTCTCTCTCTCTCTCTCTCTATATATATATATATATATATATATATATAGTTTTAGCACTGAGAGTGCTAAAATGGTTATATAAATATGACATACATACATAACAAAAGAAGGAGATAAGTGAAATATATTTTATTAATACAAAAATTGATAAATGTATTAATAAATGGGGAGATTATTTTTTTATTATGTCCTGGACATATATGAATCGCGCCGAGGAATTAGTTAGGGTCGGTTTCTAAATTTGTGCAATTCTATAAAGGTTGGTCTATAGTTTATTTATTTGTAAATTTGATTTATTTTTTTAAAACCTATTTATCTAGTCGCACATTGGTGTCGTGCAAGTGACGCTAACCTGAGATGTTGTGCCCATAGGGACGACAACGGGGTTTGCATCATCATCTGGTACGTTCAGATCAAGCATTAATTCTTTTGCAGACTAATTTGCCACCTCCGTGCGAAAATGAAAGGATTGAGATTGGGCCGTGACTGGTTAGTGCAAGCTTCAAAATGTACGTACGCAACCATTCATATCTTGGTCAGTTGTGTGCAAACGAGATTAAAGGTTGTACCGCCACATTATTAACCTACAATTATCAAACTGACCCAAATTGTTTATCGCCTAAGCTTAACGGTTGGGACATATTATTGAATCTTGTACAAACACAGTCAGCCCAATAATTCGCCATTCCAAGAAAGGAGTTAAGTGACATGATGATCACTGTGCAACGCAATAGCAGAAGAGAATGAAATCTCCTTGCCAAAATAAAAGAGCCATTCGCTCTAATTATCGAATTTAGTAGAGTTGGTATTGAACACCAGGAAAACAAGATTCTAAAAGAAGAATGGCGTCACACCTATTAAGTAGTTATTTTGGCTACGACTATAATACTCATCGACGGGAAGTGGCATTTTACTGTTCCCATATGCCAAAATATGTGTCCCTACATTGTATATTTAATAATAGTTAGTTAATCAACTGTTATCCTTCAGTTGTGAAGTTTCACAACCTGGGAAACGTGTTATTCTTTTGATCGTAGAACCATGATTTGGTATTCCATTTTTTCCTTGCGAGAAGATTTTTATAAGCCTGAACACATGCTTGACTAGTTAAATAATTCCATGGCCATAGTTTTTTTTTTGTGCCACATGTTATACAATATAGCATTGCTTTGTGCAACAATGCTCGTGTAGAAAATTGTTATTTTCATCATCTCTATTTTAGGACTTTATAACATGACACTCAATCGTAAACTCTACCAAACTTTCTTAACCTTTCGAGAATTGAAGATTGTGTTGTGAAATAAGTCTTTTAGATTTTTGTTGCCTTATCATATAAAGATTATGTAAGTGGAGAATAATGCTTCTCCGGAGTGATAAAATAGTTGAAGAGTGTTCTAATATATTAAATTTTTATACTAAATGTTAATAACAAATTGATTAATAAAACTCCTAGCCATTGCAAATCACAGTCAGTGCAATGTCGAGTACATTGCCACCTCACGGCTCTTGTTTTGATAATAAATAGTTCTATAAAGATTTTGTGAGTCTATTAAAATGTTATATAATTATCATATTACTTATAATAAAATTAGCATAGATTCACTTTCAATTAAAAGAGATTTAATTTTAGTTTTTAATTTTTATGTAAAATTTAATGTCTAATAATTTATTTATTTTATATTTTTTTTTTAACTAAAACGGTTATATATATATATATATATATATATATATATTTTATTGAGAAGAAACCGGTTGGGTCGAAACCAAATCAACCATGATTACAGAGTTCCAAAAGCCAGCTTAAACTAAATACAGAAAATCGGTTCCAATCAAAACTAAGTTTCAGGTTATAGGGGCCTTTGAAGGAGCTTCATCATTTTTGCTGAATGTTCCTTGAGGCAGAAGACAACCCATATTTGCTTTGTGATCAGCTTCCATGTTTGATCCACGAAGGATGTGGAAAAAATGGGAGGAGGCAAAGTCTTGCAACATATATCTTAACCTTTGTAGAGTCTTATTAAGCATTGGAATGTTGAAATGATCCTCCGTATTTAAAATCTGTATCACAATTTCAGAATCTCCAAAGACTTGTATTTCACGGAAGCCATTTTCTCGCACTATCTGACAGGCTTTTAGCAGCCCAAGAATTTCAGCCTGATTATTAGTTCTCTGACCAAGACCCCAACTAAAGCTATCATTTTTGCTGCAATCTGGGGAATAGATTACTCCGCCAGCTCCAGCAATCCCTGGGTTTCCTTTGGAAGCTCCATCGAAGAAAATCATTGCTATGCCCTGCGTCCTCCACCAAGCTTGAAAATTTGAATCTGTGTCACGCAGCTGCCATCCTGGAATGATGGAGGGGTGAACACTGATTTTATTTTTGTCCCTGAAAATAAAAGTTCCCAACCATTTCTTTTCTTCAAGATGAAGAGAGATGTCTTTCTTAAGGGTGAGCTGGGCCACTGATTCAATTAGGAGAGCTTTAGCTTTGGCAGCCACCAGCAAGGGGAAGCGTTGAGAACTATTGAAGATCAGATCATTTCTGGCCAACCATATTTTCCAGCATACATATTTTGGAATGGCCTACCAGATACGATGCCAAATGGACTTGGATGGGATCACAAGCGGATAACGCACCTTCCAGGTAGAAAATAAAACAACAGCTGTAATCTGAGTAGGAACTGAGACATTGAGGCCGTGAAGGAAAAATTTTCAAACTTCTTGAACAAACGGACAGTCCACAAACAAGTGAGCCATTGTTTCAGAAGCATTTCGGCATAATGTGCATCTATGTGGACCGATTATGCCTCTTTTTAACAAGTTTTCTCCTATCAAAACTTTCTCATGCATTAAGACCCAGAAGAAAAAATTAATTTTTGGGAGACCGAGAGGATCCCATACCTGCTTCCAAAAGGATGTTGAATGGGTCGGGGCACAGATTGGCTGAAGGGAAGAGTAGCCTTGCGCGGTGGTGTAGATCCCGGTCTTTCCCCAACCCCATTTATCCGCTGCCTGCAAATGAACAGGAGCTGAATCCATCAACGCAGTTAGAAGGAGAGACCGTTGAGAGTGCAAGTGCTCAGGAATACAAGGGAAGACCCACGACTTCCAATTTCTTGTATCATCCCATGTGGAGATATCAGCCAACTTGTGAATGGCTTGCTGAGTAAGCCAGTCCCGAATGCCTTTTAAATCTTCAGAGTTTACGAGAGGAGAGCTTCCCATAATTTTGTCGAGCCACAATAGAGTATTTTTTTCCGTTTCCAGGGACTCTGTAAATTTGCTTTTGAAAGAAGTCAAGACCAAGGCGGCAGAGGTTCCAGATCAGTGTTCCTTTAGGAGTATCTTATGCCTGGATATTTCTCAGGGAAACTCCAGTGAGGTATTTCTTCCTTAATATTTGACTTACTGGATGTTTTCCATGAGTATAAAGTTTCCACAGAATTTTACTGCCCAAAGCTAGATTGGCTAGACCGGGGTCTCTGACCTGAAGACCTCCTTCAGAAAATGGACGTTTGACTATATCCTAGTTTACAAGGTGAAATTTTGATTGGTTGCCTTTTCCTCCACGCCAAAGGAAATATCGAATTAATTTGGAGACCTGATGAGTGAATGCCTTAGGAGCCAGGAGAAAGGAAGCTTGATAGATAGGTAAGGAAGAGAGCACTGTTTTTCTGAAGATAAGATTCCCAGCATTAGTGAGACAATGGCCTCCCCATGCTGCGATTTTCCTCTTGAATTTGCTTAAAACTTCATTCCACCGCGAGGATTTGTTGGATCCCAGGGTTAAAGGAAGCCTGAGATAGTTGATTTTCTCCCAAGAGGCGAAGCCTGAGAATCCCATAAAATGTGCAATTCTCATAATCAAGTGTTGGTCTACATTCAAACCGTAGACTGCGCTTTTCCTTTTGTTGATGAGGCCGCTAGAGATAATACATAAACTGTGCAGAATTGCTATGAAGGCCTTTGCAATCTTTAAGGAGGCTCCACCCAGCAGTATGGAATCATCAGCAAATAAGGCATGATTTATTGGATCAAGGCCCTTCATCACCTTGATACCTGGAGCTATCCATGCTTTCTTTACAGCAATCAACTTTCAACTCAATGAATCAGCCATCAAAATGTACAGGAAGGGGGAGAGAGGGCAGCCTTGCCTTATTCCCCTCGTAGCTTGGAAATACTTGGCGGCTCTTCCATTTACAAGCGGAGCTATCCAAGGCTTTTCGGTACAGGCTTTAGTCAAATTGACAAAATCAGTGCTAAACCCAAATGAAAGAAGGACTCTATAGAGGAATGAGAGTTTTACCCGTTCAAAAGCATTTGTCATGTCGAGCTTGATGAGCATCCCTTTCTCATTCCACTGATAACTGGAGTGCATTGCTTCTTGCACCTGAATGACATTATCCAGGATATGTCTTTCGTTGACAAAACCACCTTGCATCGAAGAAATAAGTTTCTCCAGCAGCGGCTTAATTCTGTTTGCCAAGAGCTTGGCAAGAATTTTATACGAGGCAATACACAGTGAAATTGGCCTAAATCTGTCGAAAGAACCAGGGCTCACATCTTTAGGGATTAAAGCTAAAAAAGTGGAGTTAGTACTACCTCCCACTTTAGCTTTTTGATGGAATAGTTTTATCATTCTCAACAAATCAATCTTGATTATTTCCCAACAGGCTCTGTAAAAATGGATTGAAAAGCCATCCGGTCTTAGAGCTTTGTCGGGCTCCATAGACCAAATGACTTTATAGATATCGTATTCCAAGAAAGGATTCATGAGAGCTAAGTTTTCTTCCCTGCTGATAAGAGAAGGGATGTGGGAGAGGAAGTCGGAGGTGGCCTCCTCACAGCCATCCCCATCATCTGTATAGAGATTCTAAAAATGAATTTTTGCTGCTGCTTTAAGCTGATCTTGTCCTTTGTGAACCAGCCCATCTGAGGATGTAATTTCTAAAATATGATTTCGAGAGAGGCGTGCCCTGTATTGCCAATGGAAGAATGAGGAGTTACGATCGCCAGCTTTGAGCCACAAACTACGGGACTTGAGCCTCCAATACTCTTCTTCTTGGCGGAAGGAACGGAAGGTTTTAAGTTGAGCAGCATGCTCCTTATCAATTTTAGAGGTGGTGATTTATGAGCTTTCCATTTCCATTTGCAAATCTGCTAATAGCTTAACAGTCTCTCTTTTGTTGCTAGAGGGGGTGTTATGAGGCTATTTGCTCCAATCTTTCAAAGCTAACTTTGTAGTTTTGAGTTTCTGCTCCCACACATAACTGGGTGACCTAGTGACTGGAGTGGACCAGGCTGTTTGCACAATTTCAATAAACCCATCTTTCTCTATCCAGAGAGGGCTGAAGCGGAATGGGATTGGGCCCAAATTTTCTTCCTCATCCAAAATTAAGAGGATAGGATTATGATCAGAAGTGAGCTTTGGAAGGATTTTAGAGGAGATTAAACTTTTTTCCATCAAGAGCAAACTCTGGACCAGATACCTATCTAATTGTGTTGAAATGTGATCAGCTCCAGTTCTGTTATTTGTCCAAGAATAGAGGCCTTTCAAAGGTTTGAAATCGAGGAGGTCCCATTGGTGGACTAGCTCCTCCAGAAAAGGAAGCGAATGATCCCTTTCGTTGTTACCTCCTCTCTTCTCGTTCTGATCGAGAACTATGTTAAGATCTCCAGCCAAAATAATATTCGTGGGGGTGTGTAAATCTAAAAAACCAGAAAGTGATTGCCAGCAATCTTTCTTCTCAGAAAAGAGAACAGGAACGTAAATATTGAAAAGGGAGAAGGTAAAATTACTTGGGGAATGCCTGAGCTTGGTGAAAATCCAATGCTGCGTCTCAAAGGAGCTTTCTAACTGAAACATATCCTCTGACCACAGGGTGGAAAGACCGCCAGAAGAGCCTCTTGCACTAGTAGCTTTTCCTCCATTTTTCTTTGATTTACTGATTTCAAGAAGGGTATCCCCTGCAATTTTTGTCTCTTGGAGCATGAGGATCTCGAGGGATTCAATTTTCATGAGGTCTTTAACTGCGTTGTCTTTCAGTGGATTTCCCAAGCCTCTACAGTTCCAAGAGACTACGCGCATTACTTACTAGGGGTGGAATGGATTGAACCTCCCTTAAGAGGCTTATTCCTGGTATTCCTCCTGATGGACATTTCCATGGTGGATTGGATTCCTTGCATTTTTTTCCTTTTCACTTCTTCTTCTCTAGCTCCCTTATGAGATTTCCTCCCTGCTCTCTTCGAGGGCCTCTCGAAGGTCTCATCCTCCGAGGAGCCAGAATTTTGAGGGGGCTTCTTTCTTGTCATTTCCGCATAAGAAGTGGAAGAAGAGGATATTAAAGGAGAACCGAGTTGGACTGCCTCTGCTTTATCTTTCTCAGCTACGGGGGTTTGTTGCTGCTGCTCGACTTCCTCAATTGAAATTTCAGGAGTGCTGAGGGGTTCGAATGGGTTTTTGGCTGCGTCTGCTGTAGAAGGAACTGAACTCCCTTCTCTATGAGCCTGCCCTGAAATGGAAGCTCTAATTCATGATGGCTCCCCTTTTCCTTTAGCTTTGCTGAGTTGTTTTGACAGAGCTGCTTTCAAAACCTGAATCCATTGGTCTCCTTTCGCATTCTCAACGTCTTCATCTGCCTTCTTTTTGCAATTCCTTGCAAAGTGACCATAACCATGGCAATGTCTGCATTTGAATGGGAGTTGTTCATAATCCAGTTCTTGGATATGTGGCCAGTCTTCCACCGTTATTTTTATGGGTTCCGGTAGCCCAACTTCCAAATCGACCTCGACGCATATTCTTGCACGGGAATACTGATCCTTCCGCTCAGTTCAATCGATATATTTTTCGAGGATGTTTCCAATGGCTTCAAGTGATTTTAGGTTCCAGCAATGCAAGAGCAAGTGTGGGAGACGCACCCATACTAGAACTACCGATGGCACATCTTGTGTCGGGCAAAATCAGAAGTCCATTTGTTTAAATACAGACCCTGAGGACCCATAAAATACGGGTCATTCCTGAAAATAAGATTTTTGTCTTCAACAATATAAAAAACAAACACAAAGAATCATTTACCGACAATATGGCTTATGAAACCTTCCGTGACTAGGGGACGCCAATTCCTCTGCACCCATGCTTCCACAGCTTCAAGGGAGGCCATAATCCTATAAACTGTCCAATGAGGCCTCGTTCAACTAGGTTCAACGCAGACCGACAAGATTCCTCTTCAAGGAGCGGCAACCGTAGGTATATTATCCAGTTTCTTGACAAATTTTTGCTGAGAGGCAGACACAGAACGTTTGATGTTGGTCGCAACCAGCTTCCTGAAAGCAGTGATCTCCGGGGGTGGAGGAGGGAGGACCTCGAGGCCCCCTCCTGGAGCCATGGCGGATGAGGTGCAGCGCACCAGTCGGACCACATAGCTCACGCGCAGCCAGGAGAGCTCACGAACCCTGCAGAAAAATGTTTGAATTCTTGGAACCCGAAATTTTTTTAAATTCTTGGAGCAATCATAAAATTTTAACAACTAATGTTAACTAATATTTAATAATTTATTTATTTTGATTATCATATACTTTACATAATAATATCTCCCCAAATTAAATTATAGAACACCTAACTGATATATATATATATATATATATATATATATATATATATATATATATATATAATAAAAAATATAATTTTAAAATAAAAAATAATCTTAAAAAAATAACTTTCAACATGTTTAATACAAACAAAACCTCCTCATCATGAATAGAAAACCATTTAAAGTAAATCTTTAAATATTTATAATTAAATTATTTGAAAAAAATCAAAACATAATATCCTTAATTTGTTTTTAAACTATTTTAACTCTTCATCTCATTAAGAGGAGACAAATGCCTTTCTAGAGTTATTTGTCTCTTCATCCCAAGAAAAGGAGATAAAAGACAAATTCCTTCCTAAAGTTTTATTTGTTTCCTTTTCCTTTTCTCTAACTTAAACCAGCATAGATGCATGTTAAACCCGTATCTATCAAGCATCGAGAAGGATCCAATTTCTTGAGGTGTATTTTTTTTTTAAAATTTAAACTGGAGAAATTTGATCTCTCTTGATTTATAGATCCGGGTTTAAGTTTTAAGTTTTTATTTTATAAACGAACATCTATTTTTTAATTACTTTTCATGATATTTTATTTTATGAACCAACATGGATTTTTTTTAAATACTTTCCATAATTTTTTATTTTATGAGCCAACATGAATTTTTTTAATTTTTTTTAATTAAAAAAATTAGTTTTTACGTTTTATTAGATGTAACGCGACATGTAACAGTACATACACGTTAGAACATCTCCCCCATACTGGGCTGTAAAGCACCTCATTTCACTCGGTGCAATAATGGGGAAGAATGGTAAAAGAATATGACTCAACATTTTTTTAAATTATTGAGGGTTTTAAGTTCATATAAGGTTGATGTCATGTCCTGGCTAGGGGCAGCCATGTTTTTTACTATGTATTTTGGGGTTTTTTTGTTGAAAGTTGGTATTGTGTCTGTATTTTCTCTTGATTATGGAAATCATCTTTATATTTTCTATCATATACTTAATATTAAAATATAGTTATCTTTATATTTTCTATCATATACTTAATATTAAAATATAGTTATTTTTACTGTGTGAAAAAAAAGATTAATGTCATATTAAAATATGTTTTAAATTCATATGAAGTTAATGACATTTCATTTAAATGTTTTACTAAATTATTGTACATTCAAATTTAAATATACTAATAAAATAATCAAATTTATGGATGCAATCTATTCACAATTTTTAAATAAAGAATTTGGATATGTATTAAATATTAATATAAATTATCAAACACGGACTTTACTGCTTTTTAATTGATATTGCTATAGTTTAATATATTTTTGCTTTTTAATTGATATTGCTATAGTTTAATATATTTTTGCTTTTTAATTGATATTGCTATAGTTTAATATATTTTTATAGAAACTGACTCTTTTATATATACATACGTTTTAAAATAAATATGAATTTGAAATATATTAAAATCAATCTCAGACTAAAACTAAATATTCTTTAAAATATCATTTGTAAATTTCAATTTATTATGATTTTAATATATGATTTTAGTGAGTTAAGAAGTATTATGTAAATTTCAATTTATTATGAAGATTTTAATATATGATTTTAGCCTCGTTAAAACGAATTCTAAAATATCATTTGTAAATTTCAATTTATTATGATGATTCTAAAATATCATTTGTAAATTTCAATTTATTATGATAATTTTAATATATGATTTCAATAAGTCAGTTAAGAAAGTCTTCTAAGAATATTTTATTGTATGTTTTTAAGCTTCATACAATAAGATGCCACCATATGGATCGTGTTGTATTTCAAGGATGTTATGAATAAAATTCAACCCAAATCAGACACCATATGGATCGTGTTGTATTTCAAGGATGTTACACCGTATGGACCGTGTTGTATTTCAAGGATGTTACAAACAAAATTCAACCCAAATCAGACACTTAACAAGAGACAAATTTATTTTGAAACATTCTCATGAGATAGATAAAAAAATCTCTAAATATGTGATTAAGCTCTAGCAGAAGCTGCATAGAGCAAATCATTAGCAGCCAACAAAAATGTATATGCAATAGTGTAATGCTTGACTCATTTGACTGATTAGATTTTGAGGGCATTCATGTTGAAGTGATTCGGTTAAATAAATTTGAAAAATATGTTATATTTTGTTATTTAAATAGAATATTGCTAATTGACAAGCAAATGATGATTATGCTTGATAGATTGAGAATTATGAAATGAAGTTTATGTTATGAATAGATGAAAAATGGCACTTGTATTCTGTAGATTTGAATAAATGCCACTTGTTTAACTAGAAATGAATAAAGATGAATAATACATGATAATATACTTTATATTGTGCAGTGCTACTAATATGCGCTTTGAGTGTGTGAAGTGGCAAGTAAAAATAATTACCAACTGACTCTCAAATGGAATAAAAGGGGGGTCGTAAAAAACGGGAAAACATACATCAGAGTACGACGACAGACTGTCGCTCTGAAATAACATTTCACGCACAATTCAAAATCCCTATCCGCTTTACTCGAGTAGTGTGTGCCATACGGGCATGCCATAACGATTTGGTAATGTATGATGAGTTGAGCGGCGCGCAATAAGGAAGATCATATTCCTCAGTCGTCATTAGTCTCACATAGAAATGTAGTTGGATGATTATGGTAACAATTCCTAATCGCTACATCACACTCCCCACACAAGGACATGGACAAGTAAGTTGTCGGAATGACCCATATACGTGATACTTAGACAACGGCAAGAAATGGAACTACATATATACTTGCACTAAACATTTAGACACATATTTGAATTATGCATATGTTAAAGTTAAATTTGAGAATAATCAAATGGAAAAATATTTAAATTTGAGCAAATAGTAAGGGACGATATTTTGAGGTAGACTTCAGATTTAGGGAGACATGCATTGAATAAATAAAAATAAAATTAAATTAAAAGATATTTGATTTTGGAGCAAATCTAGATTGGTAGATATTTTTGAGTTAAACTCCACATGCACCCATTGATTTGGGGATTGGGATTTTAGACTAAAGGGGCAACTAAGAGCAAATTATGGAACTTATGTGCACCCTCATGTGAAGGCGACACATGGTTGCATGAGATTGAATAATAGAAAATCAATAAATTAATTAATTTTGCATGAGACAACACATGTCGTCAAAGATATTTCTATTTAAGAAGGAATGAAGAGGAAAGGACCTCTTTCTCCCTAATGTTGGATGGATTCCGTAATGGGAAATTGAGAATAGTGTGATCTATGTGAGTTTGGTTGAGAAATACTTTGGGGATTGGGAGGTCTCTACTAAGTACATGGGCTCGTATGTTATTCTTTGCGACCCCCTATTTGCTCGGGGGACTGGGAGGAAGAAGACTACTCCCAGTGTGACTCATGTGAACACATATAAACACTGAACACATATGAACACTGACACTGAACATCATATGAACGCTGACATGAAATTACAGCAGAAAGACAATTTGCCAAACACAATATGCTAATTCCAATCAAAATTACAGTAACAACAGCAGGCTCAACACGCCTTGTTTCTAAAACATCGACAAGGTTCAATACTTTATCCCTTTTTTCATAAATTGAGCAACTATTGCCATCGACAAAAAAAACACCACCATATATGTATCTACCTAGAATAGATATAAATCCATAGCATCTTAACCATTGAACCATATATAAAATTACAAAACATAACGACATACTAGCCACACATTTGTTTATCGAAACTCAAACCACATATAGAGGCATATGAACAGGAATATCAAGTCGCAGCAAGATGACAATTTGCGAAGACAAATTTATGGCAACAATGACCAAGTCGAGACAACTTGCACTATTCGAAGAACAAACACCCTTCCAATCAAGGACATCCGGCCGACTAGAAACCCACCAAACATCATTTCAAGAAGAAATACCAATTTCCACCTTAGGATGCAATAGGTTCGAGCCTACCTCAGTTTCCCCCAAACTCGCTGCCATCGAACCAAGCTCTAGCTACACCGTATGAGACAATTCTTTAGTTCTTTATACACTGCTCCATAGAATCAAACAACATAAGACCAAATGCAAAACATCATTACAATTTCCACCTAGCGACTCTAAATCGAGGCACAACAGGTGCGAGCCTACCTCAGGTTTCCACAAGGTCGTTGCACATTTGTCGTTGGACCGAGCACTCACCACACCGCCTCACAGAATTCTTCAGTTCTTTATTCGCGACCGAGAACCTTAAACCCCGACTCCATAATGCAAGACCCAAACTATGACTCCTCCGTGCAAACATAAATAATCCCAAAATGAAAATACAAACAAAATAAAAACCCCACGATTCAACCCCACTGACGTCACGGAGACAGATGCGAGACGAGAACCATTTAGCAAAACCTCGGCTTTCAACTCCCAAGCACCGAACAAATAAATACACCAACCACATAATAAAACAGGGACATAAGGCATTAAGCAAAAGCCAACAACGCATTAAGCAAAATCCTGGCGAAATTGTACCTACGATATTGAAACATTTAAAACCAGAATGTGCGAGCTGATCCCTCCAACCCACCCGCCCCATGGCTTCCAAATCCCAAGCACTGAACAAATAAATACACCAGCCACATAATAAAACACGACATAGAAAGCATTTACAAATGTATACCATCAATGGGATAGGTGTCGCATGACACCCTGATACCTTTCACATCAACCACCACACCCTGGAACATTAGCAAAAACAATAGTATATGGAAAAATATTTCATCCCGACAAGCAATGAAACCTCTGAAACTTAGGGTTATGGCACAATATTAAAATACCCGACGACAACTAATACCTCCTTGCGGGTGCTATATGTCCCCACAAGAACATTATAAATGAATATGTTAAAAAGTGATTAGTTCTTGGAATATGAAAAATAAGTCCTATATCAAATATATAAAAATAAAGAAAAAATATTAGAATATAAGAAAACTATATAATTTGTCATATCAAATAAGTAATTATCTTCATAAAAATATATAGAATTGGTTACATCCTCATAAAAACATATAGAATTGGTCACATCAAAATCAAAACATCGCATGGTAAGTGGCAACAATAATTTTTAAAATAAAAATTAAAAATAGTATGTGCAAGTTGTCACATGACACTTAACAATTTACAAAATTCCATATTAACTGTTTTTATAAAAATGAGTATTTTAAAAATAAAAGCATTATTTTAAGAATTTATATCCTATAACAATTAGAAAATAAAATTTAATAAATTGTTTTTTGAAAAATTGAAATATTTTATAACATGATGTCAAAACAGTTTGACTTGCAAATGAAAAGTATAGTATCTACTTTGAAAGAAACTACAAAGTCTCAAATTATTTACAATATTTTATAACATCTAATATTTTTTTGGAAAGATTCAAAGATGTTGAGTTAAAATTTTGGGTACCATAATTTTGTTTGCATAGAACGAGCTTATCCAAAATCATGAACCTTTAAACATATAAATTTTACTTTGTTAATTTTAATTTAAAAATAAATATTAAAAAACAAAAATTATAATATATATATATATATATATATATATATATATATATATTCTTAAATTTTATATAAAATAATATTGTGATTAAAGAATTTTTCAAAATTTATATAAAATAATATTGAGATTAAAGAATTTCAAGAATGTTTTGTCTTCAAAATCCTTTAACTAAAGGTCGAAAGTTTGTAAACATATAGATCAAAATCCTTTCATGAGCCCTTTCAATGAAGTGTTAGAGAGGTCCCTCTTGATGTTAAGAGTTAAAAGGAGGGTTTGTTGTTGGTTTAATTGCTTATTCAAGAAAGTTCGAGAGGGTATACCAATTTTATTTTAATTTTCAATTCTAATTGAGTTGTTTGATTGATATGAGATATTCAAAATCATGGAGAGCATATTTATAGTAATTTAATGAATTGTAAAATGTTTTGTTTAGTGTGAAATTTTTTTTATTAAAATAAAAATATTATATATATAATTTTTTTTATAAACTTTTTCAATCGAGTGTGGGAGAGGTCACTTTTGATTTCAAGAGGAAAAGGTGGATTTCTTGTGGGGAAAATATCCAATTATTTACCAAAAATATCTTGAGAAGATACAACAACTTCATCGTCATTCATTCTAATTAAATTGTTAAACTAAAACAAAATATTAAAATCATGGGGCATGCCTACTAGTTAAATTGGAAGAATAATGAAGGGCCTTCGAGAAGGCAATGCTAATTGATTACAAACCACCCAAAAAAAACCTTTAAAGGATTTAAGGCCAGTACAACCTTAGTAAAGTTAACATAGTCATAATACCTTAAAGACATCAACCCTATACTTATAACACGTTTATTATTATTTAAGTTGGATATTATATAACAACCCTATGCAAATGAGGGGAAGAAATCTCATACAGAAAGCACCAAAACCTACTTTAAAAAAGAATGAAGAAAACTTTTTTAAAATCAATGAAAAAATAACAACCACCATGTTTGAATAAAAAAAAGAAAAAAACTTATTCAAAACCAATGAGAAAATAACAACCACCATGTTTGAATAAAAGGCATTTGAAGAAGGAAACAAAAGATCATACAAAAAAATGAGAACATCTTAAGCAAAGGGAGTTGATCCACACCTCATGTTGCTCTCATTAAGCAAAGGGAGTTTATGTATCCCCATGTCTTCATAATATTGATATAAATCATTTCTCATTTTAGTAATATTTGGGACGTGGGAAGATTTTGGACTTTATTTTTTTTGTTATTGTATGATTGTTATAGTGTAGTTTCAAATTTACTTTAAGTTTATAATTAAATTAGCATAGATCCATCTTAAACTCATATTTATCAAGCACCGAGAGAGATCCAATTTCTTGAGGTGTATTTCTTTTTTTAAATGTAAACTCGAGAAATTTGATCTTTCTTGATTGATAGATCCGGGTTTAAGTTTTAAGTTTTTATTTTATAAACGGACATCAATTTTTTAATTACTTTTCATAATATTTTATTTTATGAACTAACATGGATTTTTTTAATAAATATTTTCCATAATTTTTTATTTTATGAGCCGACATGAATTTTTTTAATTATTTTGTTACTAACGTTATAACATTATATCACGTTAGAGGATCTCTCCCATACTGGGCTATAGAGCACCTCGTTTCACTCGATGCAATGAATAATGTAACTGTTTTTATTTTATTTTTTGTTATGTTTTAGTTTCAAATTTATAATTAAATATATAATTTAATTGTATGATATTTTTATTTAAATTTGTGTATCGAAAATTAAGATGTTTTAATATTAATTATTGGAAAATTAAATTTAAATATTGATAAATTTTGTGTTTTTTTTTCCAAATGAATTATGATAAAATAGTAAATATATTGGAATATCATAGTTGAGATTTATTTTCAAATTTCATAAAAACACGTTAGATGTTAAAGTGTAAAATTTATGCCTTCTACATTTAATGTAGATTCATAACTCTTTGTGTATATTAAATAAAATCATTTACAAGTTAAAATAAAATAAAACAAGAACCACTAGTGACTAAGTTTATGTTTTTTTTTATTCGAGATAAAATTATAGAAAGAAGAAAAGAATAATATCAAAGAAAGGTGAGGCCCACAACTACTAGAGCAACAAGAAATAAAAATTTAAATATTAAAACAATTATTGTAGTCACTGTGAAAATAGGAATAAAGTCACGAAGTGTGTCATTACTTTGCAACATACACATACTATATTATAGCATTATAACTTATATGAAAATTTGAAAGTACTAGGAAACAAAATCAAAGAATCACTTTATTGAATGGAAAGCATCCTCGTGACAAATAAATTATCAACGTAAGTCTATTAATTACGTCACAACATGATCCTATTAGTGGATTAAAGTAATTGTGAATGCCCATAACATGATTGCAACATTATTCTTACCAAAACATTCTAATCTAATGTGTGCTAATAAATCTGCATCAAAACTTAAAGCCTCCTTAATAATCAGTCAATGTGACAACATGCTTTTATTGGTGGATTGAAGTAATCGTGAATGCCGAGAATATGATTGCAACATTATACTTAAGACATTGTTTTAATTCATGCTAACAAACATGCATTAAAATTTAAAGCATCCTTAACAAACACTAAATGGAGAAGGCACTAAGTAATATTTAGATTGTATAACTAATGTGTAGAATATATTTTTTAATTACAGGATGCAACATTTTGAAGGTTACTATACATGTTAATCTTATAATATATATCAAACAAGTACTTGATTGAATGGAAAGTATCATAGTAAGAAATAAATCATAAACCTAAGTCTATGGACTATATCACAACATGATGTATGATGTTATTAATGGATTAAAACAATTAAAAGTGTTAATAACCTAATTGTAACATTATTTTTAATAAATTATTCTAATATATATTAACGAATTTGCATCAAAATTTAAATACTCTTTAATAAAACTTAAATACTCCTTAATAACCATTAAATGTGACAATATGCTTTTATTATTAGTAAACGAATTTACATCAAAACTTAAATACTCTTTAATAAAACTTAAATACTCCTTAATAACCATTAAATGTGACAATATGCTTTTATTAGTGAATTGAAGTAACACAATACCCATAATATAATTATGGGTATTATACTTACTACATTGTTTTAATACATGCGAACAAATGTGCATAAATTTAAAGCCTCCCTAATAAACACCAATGGAAAAGGCATTAACTAATATATTAGTTTGTATGACTAATGGGTAGAATATTTTCTTTATTAATGCTAACATTTCGTTTTGGAGGTTACTATTTGACATTTGATATGTTGGTCTTCTGATACAAACCCTCATAGTGAAGGTGTTTTAGGTGTTTTTGAAAAGATTTATTCTTCCGAGTTTTATGATATCCAAAGTTTTAAGATTTTCATGTTCTCATATCCAAACTCTTATGATATTCAAAGTTTTTAAAATTTACATTTCACTATATACAATAAAAATGTAATGAATGCAAACAAGTTATTAAAAATAAAAAAATAAAAAAATTATTTTTTATTATAAATCAAAGTGTAATGCAACTAAGTTATTATGGTAGATTTGTCACTTGAGTGTAGATTGAGTGGTTGGGAGGAATGTTGTTATCCTCCCCACCCGGGTTCAAATCTTGCTTTATGACACATGCTCCTTGGGAGTCAGCTTTCTATGTAATGATTGTAAATCTGGCCATACCTTGATTCTTTTAGAATAGCAGGTGTTGGCATTTTCCGCGTGGAGGAGAAAAAAAAAAAAAAAAAAAAAAAAAAAGAAAGAAGAAGAAGAAGAAGAAGAAGAAGATATCATGGTAGATTTATCAAAAATAAAGAATAACGAAAACTATTCATTTATTTTTTAAATTTATTTCTTTAAACTTAGTTAATAGGTAAAGGTCAATTCTTGCTAGCTCATTCAGTTAGGGTGTGGATCTCATCAGCAGGGCGACCCGGGTTCAATTCTCCTTAGGGGTGAGTTAATTGGGAGGAGACACCCAAAATCCAACCAGTTGAGGGTTGGTGTGGTCCAGGCCAGATATAATTCTCAAATGATTTCGATGACTTAGATGCCCCTTTGTCATGATTTCTTAAACCAAAAACTACTTTGATAAATTAAAAAAATTCTAGCAAACAAAAAGAAATTAATAAGCAAAGATAAATTTAATTAAAATTTATTAAATAATTAATAAATAAATAACATATATATAAAAATATAACAATCGAAATTCTATACCAAAAAAAAAAAAAAAACTAAAAGTGGTAAAACATGATGATAAAACCAAACCAATTTAAAAAAACTAATAAAAAGAGGATCAACACTTAATAGATAAAATTTTAAGTGTTGTTCTGTCAACATTTTTTTCATATATCTTCTCGAGAAACGCAATAAAAGCAAGATGATATAGCTTCAAAAACATAAAACTAAATAAAGAAATGATGCCAAAAATTGTTTATAAACTTAAAAAGCAAATATTTACACCTTATGGATTGAGGTTGTGATATCCAAAATGCTTCATAGATAAAATCATTTTATGATTGTTTTTCATCATTTGTGTATTTATAAATTTTTATAATCATATTATTTAAGTTAATTGATGATGATGATGGTTATTCATATTTATCGAGATTAATTTTGGCTTATCGAACTTTTAAAAAGGTAAAGAATTACTTGATTTGCTTTAGAATTTTATTTATGTGTTATAAAAGCTTTAAGATGAGCATTCCTAGATCACCATAATTGTGATGAGTTCTAAGAGAAATAGGTCTCTATTGTAACAAATATTTTGAAATTTTGATTTAATGTGGGTGTACAATGTTCTAAGAGAAAGTGTTTTTCATCTTCAATCATCCTACTCCCACAAAGATGACAAAATCTTTTGGCCCATGAGGTTTAAGAATTGTCCAATGCTCTATTTCATTATGGAACTCGTGAGAGTTTGTTCTTATTTTAAAAATGTTAATTTTCTTCTTTATGCTAGTTAAAACACAGAGATACTTTTGATCTTCTAGATTAGGGTTGATCGCCTCCTTATAGTATCGTGATTTTCTCTTATTCTCTAATTATTTATTGCACCACAATTTCTCCTTAAATTTCGATGTAATAATATTTTTTAATATTATCACTATTTTGTAGAATGACCTCTTCCTCATTCCCCAATGATTTATCCGAAGCTTGGGATCTTTATGCCAACTTCGCTTGAGCCACAAGTCGTTTTGACTGGAGTTTGAAGCAATCTTAGGAACCCTCTTGTCTCCCATGTTGTCTATCTTATTCTTATACATTGGATATCTACTCATAGCCATGCTCTCCGAGAGACTTACTTCTACAAGGAAAATAAGATATGGTGCATTGCCTTTAATTTTGAGATTATAAGATATAGATGTTAGTTTTTGTACCATGGATGTGTTCCCCCTAGTGATCTTAGCCTAAGTCACTAAGAAGGGGGTGATGGGACCCTCACATTAATTAATCATTAATGAGACTTTAAAGTCACTTTTGTCCTAAGTCATAAAAGTGGGTGAGTAATAATTAATTAAGTGATTTAATTATGTGACTTTTACTCACAACAGATATTAGCCTTTGATTTGATTTAATCTCAACCGTTGGCTTAAGATTCCCTTTTAAGGATGGACAAAAAGGGAGGGAGGCAGAATACCTAGATTATTATGGTGATGGTGAATGAGAAGAGGAGAGAGCACGAGAGCTTGAAGGAGACAGAGCTAGGGCGCAGCTTCTGAACTTGTGACTCCACTAGCACGAGTTTCTAGGCACAAGGTTCCAGGATTAGCTCAGATTCAAGGCATTCGTACTGGCAGTTTAGTCATCAGCAAGTGAACCGTGATTTCAGCAGTCATCTCCAGCATCAAATCCGTGGTACCTTCTGTACAACAGCAGCACGCAGTCTGAGAACAGCAGCATTGGAATCGAGGTATTTCCTGGCACATTCACAGTGAATACCAGCTCGAGTTTCCAGCTAGTTCACGGGCTCCATTCCCTTGACAGGCTCGGGTTCAAGACAGTGAATCTGGGCACCATTCCCTAGGCTAGTTTTGCCCAGATTATGGTGAAAGTCTGGGCACGGGTTTCACAGTATTAGCACTAATATTTCTGAAGGATATCAGCACTAATATTTCTGAAGGATATCAGCACAGAGTTCAAGGAGCTACCAGCACAGAAATCGAGGGTGATTTCTGTCAGTGTTCTTTACCCAAAATTCGAGGCACTTGGCTCAAATCTCAAGGAGAACTCAGGGATATAGACTGTGTATTTTCCAGCACAGTTTATGAGTTAATTCCTACACAGAATTCGAGGCTGTGGGCACACACATCGAGGTTCTGTTTGGTGCACATCTTTCCAGAAGAATCCTGCTGAGTGGTGAAGATAAGTTAAATTCTTCATTGTAATGATGTGATGAATAATTTGTTGATGAAATAATATCTCTCTCTCTCAACTGGTTTTCCCCGTGGGGGTTTTTCCAGGGCTCGATTTGGCCAAAAATTACTGAGTACATTTTATGTGTGAATGTTGGTAGATTAGTTTGCAGCCTATTAAATTGCTTTCATTGTGTGTTTTATGTTCAAGTCATTTTGCATTAAGTAACCTACATCCAATGCAAAACAGGCTGTAGGTGAAAACCACCTTAAACTTGGCATTAAACCAGCAGGCAGTTGAAGGCAGAATTTCTACAATAGAATGCTTTTGGATTTGCTCTATCAACATTTTCCACGATTATAGAGATGTTTCAACCCCAAACTTCACAACCATATAAGATAACAAAAGTGACAAGAGTCTCAATAGGAGTTTCTTCTTATTCCAAAGCCAAAGGTCTACTCATTTACCATTGTTTTCAAGTCCATAATAAGCTTTCCACCCTCCATTTATCATTTTCAATGTTATAGTTCTAATTAAGCTTGGTGATGAATATTGATTTTAAGAAATTTGGATGAGGTCACTTCCTCCAAGTTGTCATTGTCATACATGAAATTGGCATAAGTAATGTTTTTAGATTTGATTATCATAACTTTTTTTTCGTTAGTGTTAAAAGTGATAGCCATATTACATAAAAAAAAAATCCTTGAGAATTTTTAGTTGCTTGGTGAGATCATAGTGACTCCTTGCCATGAGAACAATACCATCAACATAAAGAAGAAGGATGACAACTATACCAACTAGAGTTGTGCTGACACAACTTACTTCTTCCAAACAACCCTCTAACTTATCGATGTACATATATGAAAAAAATGATAGAGAACAAGGGACAACCTTACTTGACTCCTATATTACATACTTCTAAAGAATTTTGCAGTGCACACCACAAACCCTTAAACCCTTTGAATTTAAAATTAACACAAAACATGATTAAGTATTCTATTAATCAACAAGAGCCACGAGGTGGCAATGTCCTCGACATTGCACCTAAGTTGATAGGTGAATTGCATTTGGTAGGAATTTTATTTGCTAGGAGCAATGCTAATCGATTTGCTATTAACATTTAGTTTAGAAATTTAGTATATTCAAACACTATTCCATTATTTCATGGTTTAACGATTAAATTTGAAGTTTTATTTATTTATTTTATTATTATTATCTTTATTATCAGATTAGGGGATAACTTCATAGCAGGATTTTTCGTCTCTGTGTCAAAGGTATGGACATGTTCAACAGTACGGGAGATATTGAGCAGCCCCGTGCTATACCTCTACATCGTTGTCCCCTTATCTATCACGGATATCTCTTATAGAAACCAACCATATGATGTGTTTGGAACATAACCGAATTGGACGGTTCTCCAAGATTATCTTCACTATGAATTTGTTTGGATCCCATGTGCTTTCCTCGTTTTACAATGGTCGATAAGATAAGGTTGACTATGCAAAGACTCAAGTGTTGATTTCTTGCTCAAGAACATTTAGCGTGTTGCATAGGGTAGATGCAAAGTGGCCAATCTTTTCTTACAAAGGCTTGGTGCCCCTATAATTGATCATGGGTACGACCAAACACATCCTGTGGTGTGGTTGTTGCTCAATATGGATGGCTAAGAGCTTTGCATAGCCAATATTTACATTTCAAATGATATCAATGAGAAGGCAACTTTCTAGAATGGGTTGGCAGAAACCCTCTAGAAGTTGAATGGATAATATGTGGGGATTTTAATAATGTGTAATCCTAAGATAAATAAGGAGTGAACCTTATTTGAATATGCCCATGCAAGAGATTGCCTCAAGGAAAACACTGGCTTGCATGACCCCACTAATTTTCAAAGGCGTGACTCTATTGTGTTGTGGTTCACTTGGTTAGAGTTTCGAAAAGGCAAAGACAAAATTTTGAAAAGTTTAGACATAGCCATGTTATTAGACCAAAATGATTTTTTCTTTTATTGCAAAGGGAGTATAGTAGTAGTGCAAATGTTTCGGGATTTTACCCTCTTCAATCATCAATCCATTATGTTCTTTCTTTCACGGGAAAATGGTTAGATGAGAATGAAAAAACAATATATCTTGTTAATGTATCTCATCCGAAGCACCCAACTTGTGTCTAATCCATTAATAGGAATTGGAACTTGCTACCTAGGGAAAGGAGATATGTTAAATGGATGTCATGGTTGAATGACGTAACCAATTGAGTCATAGTCTTCATTGGTGGTTATGGAAAACACATAGCCGTAGTGAGGTGCAAGTCTTACAAGGTTGTTCTAAGAGGAGCTAAAAGAATTGTCCCAGACTCTTCAATTCTCTTCGCATGATGAGACCCTATAGGCACAAGATGACAAGGTTAGGCATCTCCTATAAGTGGATGATATTTGTTGAACATGCGACACCCAAATTTGGGCATGTCTACATTGGTTCAACACTGGAGACATGCTAGCTAAGTATTTTTTTGAAACCCTTGGCCGCAAAGGAGGCTATCAAATGGATTACAACTCTTAAAACGATGGAAGGATGTGTTATAAAGAAAGAGGATATATGGTGGGAATTTGTTAGCCATTACTCACAATTTTCAATCTCATAAATTAATGGAGGAACATCACGTGGACATGCAAACATGTATTAAGATTGTGCCCAAATGATCGTCTCCTCAAGATGAAAGAGTACGTGACCAAGAGGTAACCCTAGAAGGGATGATAGCATCTCTAATGGTAATGGAAATTGATAAATCCACCAAAATTGTTGGGTATCCATGCGAGTTTAATAAGGCCACATGGAACTTTATCAGGTTGTTTGTGCACAAGAAGCCATAGTCTCATTCAGGATAGCCTGTGATCGGACGACTGTACCTGCAGGTGTTACAACATATTTTTCCACCTTGTGAGCATCAGCACTCTTTGGCCTGCAGGATCCATTTCACTGACTCAGATGCACTTTATATCCTTCAGATACACATTTTTTCCTATTTTTTCTTCCTGTACACTAGCTGTTCCACTTTAGCCAGCGTACCCGCGAGCTACACCACTATAGCCCGCGGGTGACAAGTAAAATGGTAAAAGTCACTAGTAAATTACTTTTTACTCCCAAAAAGCGGTCTTAGGGTGACCTTTGGCCCTCCATTTTCCCCGAAAAGCCTCGATGTGTCCTTTCACTTACCTTTGGAAGGACTATATATTGAGCACATATGGCATATGGAAGGGAGGAGAAAGAGAGAGCAAGATAACTCTAGTGGATTTTTGTCATATCTTGAGTCTACACTCATTGATCCTTGTTGTTGTGAACCTTTTATGTTCACCTTCCAAACTCCTTTCATATGAGTTTTCCATTCCATGGAGGATTGAAGTGGTGGAGGCACAAGTGGAGAGACCCAGTTCTTGGTTCAGATTGGTTATCGACAAGAGGTCGTATCACATTGTACTTCTTGTTATTTATTAATAGAAATACTCATATTTTCGTCCATTAATGTTGTGAATGTTGTTTATATTACATTGGGTTGCATTTACTTATAATATCATGGAGCCTTGCTATTGATGATGTTAATGTCTTTCATACATTATATGCGCTTGTTGTATATTGGCTGTCAAGACTAATTTGCAGGTTCAAGTACACAAATTGAAAGCTTCAACGGGGATCTACATCGAACGCCTGGATCAAGGTTGGTTATATTCTCCATTATCCTAGCATTGTCATTTATATAGCATAGTGTTGAGAATTGAATCAATTTATGGTAGTTGGTTGTCTGTTGTGGTCTACCCCAAGCCATAGGAAGTTTTCTCCGTAACAGCAGGTGTAACGCCCCGTTTTGACATTACTACCTGAACTACTATCATATGTTGTATTTGTTTGATTGTGAGACTTCGTCGGTTTGAAGACAATGTGGACATATGGTTCTATTATTTTGCTGATATATATATATGTGCGTGTGTGATGTTAGTATTATGATCGGTAGTCATGTTTAGATATGTATCATGTGTTAATTATATAGGCAAATTACTAAATGATGGGTACGTGGATATCGTTCCAGTTATATGTTGAATAAATGAATGTTATGCCAGGTGCATGGCGAATAAATGAATTTATTGTTGTTATGTATGATGAAATGTATGTGTACATGTTGAGTATTTATGCACGATATGCTAGACTGTATGTCAGAGACTAACTTACAGGTTAAAAGGATAAGTAATAGCTGGATCCTACGAGGTGGGAGAGCCTTGGGGACATGGAATTCGAAATATAAATGGTATGCGAGTGAGGCATTATTTACTTTTGCATGATTATTATTATGATGTATATTATGACATGGGTTGGGTAGGGTTTTAGGAAACTCAACCGCCCAGATTGGTTATACGATGACAAACCGAGTACAAGTGCAACGCAGTTATTATGTCGGGTAGACATAGTCCCTTGTTCCATTAGGGGGGTGGAGGTTTTACCCACCGTTTATCCCCGAAACCCAGAGTCATGGAAGGGTTGTGCTACGACGCGCTCCCCAAGGTGTGTGATGATGATTGGTGGTTTCCTGCTGGGGAAGCTTGGTCGATGTAGTCGACACTTCCACTTACAGGTTCTAACTGGAGCCGGTCATGTCTTAACACTTCAGGGTAGTCCAGCAAAGGAAAGGATAGGATGTGGAAGTTAGTTGTGATTAGGTAGATGATGTAAGTAGATAGGTGTAACTTGAATTCGGGAAGAAAACGCGATCTAACTATGTTTGTTGGAAAACCCTTGATTGATTATGTGTCGTAACTCAGTAATGTATGAATTGTCGTAACTTAATAAGATGCAGTTAGGTAAAAGATTGTACCTTGCAAACTATGTTTAAACCCGTGTCAGTAAAAAATAAGTTTCGTGATTATGATTGATGTGTGTGATTTATTATTGTTAGTGTACTTACGCGAGGTATGTAAGCAGTAGCTACGCTTACATAACTCGCCTACATATTATAAATTTCGTGAAGTAAAACTGAACTATAATGTTTATGCATTAATTACATTATTACTACTTCTCTAATTAGGAGATTAAATCAATACGTCGAGTTAGTAAATTTTGGTTTAAATAACTAAATAGGATAAAAGAGTGAATTAGGTGGTAATGAAAGACGATTAAGTAATAATGTTAATTATTCTCGATTAATCTTAAAATATCGATTAATGTTAGTCACGGTTGATTAATGTCGATAATGTTGACTAATGTTAATTGTGATTGATTAATGTTAGTAATGTTGATTAATGTTAAATATTGTCGACTAATGTTAATAATATTGATTAATGTTAGTCATGGTGGATTAATGTTAATAATGTTGATTAGTGTAAATATTGTCGAATAATGTTAAAATATTGATTAATGTTAATAATCGTAGATTAATGTCGATAATGTTGATTAATGTTAATCATGGACGATTAATGATAATATTCTTGACTAATGTATAACCTCGTTTAATGACCTCGTTATCATAGGTTAATAGTGTTAATAATATTAATTAAAAATATTATTAACTTGATCTCCTTAAATTAAATATGTGCTAAGAATGTTAATTAATGATTATAAGACTATTCTCATCTTTAGTAATAATTGTTGATTAGTTTAATTACAACTAAGGTATAATTAATAAGAAACTAGGTGCATAAGTTAATTAAGTCTTAGTTAAAATGATTTAATCAATATAAATGCACATTAATAAATTTTAGGTATATAATAAATTGTAATTTAGTAAATTAGGAAAGATATTAGTTATAATTTTGGAACTCGTATTAAAATATTCACGATTAAGAATTTGGTGAATATGTATATGTGTGGATATTATATTATTAATATCATGGATATAATGAAATTGGCATTTATTATACATTAATAAGAGGTTCTGATGGATTTAATGTGGTGACAAGGCGGTGAAGCCCTGTAAATAAATTATGTTGACTTTACATAGGGGATTAGCCCCAAGTATTTAAATGATGATAATTATTAATTAAATTGGTAAACAAATTAATTAATTAAATAATGAAGTGTTGAGTATTATTGAATGGATCATGTCTCGAGGGAGGAAATGGAAACAAGGACTGACATAGTGGTTAGAATATTTATGATGAGGAGAGGGGTAGTGATAAAGGCAGAAGAGTCGGCAAAGGAAGGAGGGGGATAAGGTTGAAAGGAGAAGGAGGAGAAGGGGTCTTCTTCACCTTGGATATTTTGGATAGGAGAGGAAGCAGAGATAGGAGGGAAGAGTAGCAGAAGAAGGGGGTTCTTGTTGGAGAGTTGCAGAAGGGAAATATTGGTTGGCTTGTACTCGGTTTGGGCTTGGGGGTCCAAAGGGGTACCTTTGGAGCTGGGTGGTTGGTGAGACCTCTCTGATTGGCAGGGTGGCAGCTCAATTTGGGCTGGTTGAGTTTCAGGGTTTTGGGAAGAGTTTGGTTGTAGGGATACAGCCGGGCAAAGGAAGCAGCGATACAGGGCAAAGGAAGCAGCAAAAAACGAAAGGGATCTACTAGTTATTTGCAAGTATTTTCCTTACAGGTATAATGACCCATTATAACTCTGTCAATATTTCATATTTCATGAGCTAATCAAAATTTAATTTAATGTAAATTGACGATATTATATGTTGATGCACCTGCAAGATTGTAACAGTTAGAAACCATGAAAACAACATCTATAGTTATTCAGACCTGTAAATGTAAATGCTTTACATTATTTTACAGGCATGATATTTACACCTAAACTAGAATTCAAAAAAGAGACCTAAAACAGAAATTAAAACAACGTAAGGAAGGAACATAGATTTATTAATTATTTAGGACATGAGTCCTACAACAGGATAGCCTACAGGGAAAGCAAGAATGAGTATTTTTCAAGGAGAAATAAAAATATTTTCCAAAGTATTGATAATTGAATTTGAAACAAGCGTCAGAGCATAATAACACTGTCCATCCACACATAAACAAGATTCCAGCCAAGATCAAGTCAATTTTAACAATTTGCAAATACATTATTGTAGAAATTAAAGGAAAGTACCAAGGGGTATATCCCCATTTCGGAAAGACAAACTGGAAGAGCATCGCCTGGAGCATTGGTAGGTGATTGATGTGAACTCATCCTAAACTCGATAAACCCTAAAAGATATTTCCTTGAGAATTCAATAAAACATTTATTTTATGTAAAAAATGCCAACTTTCGAAGGCGTACCTTGTATCAAACAAAATGGCACGCACTCTCGTAGAATTTCTGTCGAATAGACCAGTAACACTTCCAAGTGACCAAGTCCCGCTTTAAAAAACTCAGTTTCCATCAAATTGAAACTAATCCTCGAAGAATTTATGTAATGTCCCCATCTTGACCCTATTGCATTAAGATTGTAAATGATGTAAATATTGTTATTTAATCATGGTGAGGAGCTCAAGGCCAAGGCCCCGCCATTGATTTAGCATTTTTATGTATCGACAATTAAAATCGGTGCATATGGCTCTTGTGCTAAATAAGCACAATATAAATGGAGACATCATGTAAATATGAAATTTAATGAAATACCCACAACTAGCTATGCAATGCAACAAAGAGATGGGGCATGATTCTACAAGGAATAGGGAGGGAAATTATTCAAACCCTTGATCCCATGGTGTTAATCCATTTCATTGAGAAAACACATAAATCCCAACTACCCATTTTGGGTTATGCACCCAATCATTTAATTCTTCCAAGAGTTGGTTGAGGCAGTTAATGCCTTGGGAGTGGAGAGGTATGTCAGTCAATTTCGAGTATGGGAAAGCCACCAACCTGGAAAATCGTATTTGGTCTCCTTGGGCAAGAAAACACCCACAAAATGGTGCCCAAAGCCATTATGAACACATAACCTTTGCCCTCTCACGTAGTCTGAGCTAGCTAGGCTTTCCCCATCACGTTTTTCACCATTTTTCCTGCATTTTTTATGCCTGGGAGCTCGGTTTTGTATTGTACAGCAGCTGGGAGAGGAGGGCCACGAATTGTGACTGTGATGGAGGTCGTTTTCGCCCCAAAATGCCCGCGGACGTTTTTCTGAAAACGATTTCTGCTCTCCAGGGTTGTTCCCCATCTTCCATTTTTCGTTTTGGGCTTTCCCACGTTTTTCTGAACTAGTAGAAGCCCCATTTTGGACATCCCACTGAAGAAATGTTTTTTCTCATGCCCAGCAATTGTGGTTTTGCTGTTATATGCATCCCTATTTTGGTTTGAACCTGTGAGCAAGAGATTTGGAGTGGTAGTGGACAGAATTGGCTTGATAAACCTAGTGGGGAAAATAACCTCTCAAGAAGATCAAGAGGGATGGCTACTCTTCTATGCACACCTTGGACACTCTAGATTGGAAGGTATGGCCTGAGGGATTGTGCATTGGTGAAGGGAATACTTCCTTGAGTGGGGTGTGTAGGCATTGTGGGTGCCAAGCTAGATAGATCTTGTAGAGGTATCCATGGCTCGGTGCTTGAGCTCACTAGCTTAGCAATTCTTCCTTTCCATTTCTTAACAGCCTGATAAACCCAATTGTAGATTGGCTTGGCTCATTTTGGTGTATGTTTGGCTATGTGTGAGTCTGTTGTTCCCTGGTTCCTTGTAGAAATCATGCCCAGCTCAGGGGTGGCAGTTACATCAAGAGATTGATAATCACAACTGGCCTATGGTTGGGAGGAACGTTGCGGTTGCATAGCTAGTTGCTCGGGGACTACTTTGTTTCAAAATAAGTACTCTCATGTGCTAATTATGTATTGTTTCAATGGATGAATGACATGAATATCTTGAATGTATGATGGATGTGTAATAGAACTTAATTCTGCTGTGTTTTCAAATATTTATGCACATTCATATGTCCATCTTCATTTATATGAATGCTTGTTTACTAAGTATGGGTTAGATGTCCAGTATTATCATTAGTCTTCTCTCCATAGCCTTGGTAGGATGGGAGGGACATTACAGTTTCTAAGAAGCGGACATTCCAATACCTATATATGAAATATATGATCAAATTTAAGGAGATTTAAACCTAAATCTTTTCCATTACGAAGGATTGCATGTCCGAAATAACAAAGGAGCAAGAACTACATACCTTGATCTCCTGGTTCACGAATCTTTTTTGCAATCTTCTGTAGCGAATTAATCTTCGAGAATAGTTCTTGAAAAATGAAATATGATCAAAATAATAATGAATGTTGACACATCCAATAGTAGCACTGCGTTGTTAAATATTTCAGAGATTATTTGCGAGAACAAGGATGACAGGTGCCAAGATGTTAATAACCGATCAATAAATTTAGTATTTTGTTGTTCTATTAACCAAGGTAATTGGTGTGTCGGTGCAATGTGGTGTAATAGAGCACGACACTACAATGTGGTTAATGAAGTGGAAGTCATGGTTAACAAATAAAATTACAAGTTATGATGATTTGTTTACAAATCGAAACATTGTTGCTTATGTTCACTTAACAAAACAGACAGTGGCGTATGTCTCGAATGGGGAATTTTATAATAACAAGAGCACACATATAGAACAACTTGAAGGCAGAAATACATGCAAGCGAATATCATAATATCAAGTCCAAACGATCCATCCATTAAAATTAGAAAAAGATTAATACGAGTCCTCTTATTAGTATCTCCGACATCCATTGCCCACCGGGGCCCAACCCCACGACCATTCCACCACCTGCGATGTTAATCAACTATGTTTACATCCACCAACGCGTCACCTGCTGCAACCTACACTACAAGTTTCATGCCCACCTACACGTTGCATGAGTAAAGGCAAGGACAAGTGTAAGGAAATATGGAGGACCAACGAGAAATGTCATCCTAACAGACACACACACAAATCATCTACGAAATCATGACAGTGGCGAAACTTGCAGTTCCATAGCAATAGGAAAGGACGTGAATATTGATATTGCGAGTAAGTCTACTATGTAGCCCTGGGTTACACCTCAGTCACATTTGCGGCAAAATTCCATAATATCTTGAATTAATCTCAGTGCCCAATATCAATATCTGACAAAAATTTCTGAACTCGTGGCTGATTGGAAATAGTTGGGATAATAAGTCTAGCTGGTCAAGCAAAGGTATTGGCGACCTCAATCTCCATGGTTGGTTCTATGGTCATCACCTTTCCATTTAAAATTACGATTGTTTTTTCTTTAGTTCCTGGGTTGCACTTCTAATTTCTTCTCACCCTAGGAACTGCATTTGCTCTTAATATGTTGTTCCATATACCTATATGGGTGGGCATTCTCCTAACTAGACTTAAAACATTTATTTTTCTTGCACTACAGAAACATGGGATGCTCTATCTCTCCACTAGATTATATTCATTTATTTCAATGCAAGATTGCAGTTTAGTTTTCATATCAAAGTTTGTTGCCTAAATTTGTCATAGAATTTTTGGAAAATCCTTTCTTTCTACTTTGTAATAGGAAAAATACTCATCAAACATTTGGAAAATCGTTTGTTGTTCCGCATTTACCCTTTTTTCTTTTTGGAAAATTGTATGTTGTTCTACATTTACCCTTTTGCTTTTAGTTGTCTTGGAGGTACAACCGTCCAGTCGTCGCCATTATTATCACCAGCATGATGAAGTGATTGAGCCAATACATTCCTACAGACAAAATTCTGTCTGAAAGCAAGATGTTAGTTCGACACAAGAAACGACTCTTGATCAAAGGTATTTTTATGAAAACAAGTTGCATAAAAACATAATTCTGACATGAATTTAACACAAATTCTTCTTGATTTTTAGTGTATGTTTTGTGAATTAATAGATCACTTCATAATAAAATATTTTCCCGTTTTAAGTGACAGGTTAGAGCAAATAACCTTAAATCAACTTCAATTGCAACATGGTATTTTACGCAAGCGGCCTCGCCATGTGTAATATTACAGTATGCACTCCATTTTAATCAAATACCGACGCTCTTAGATTGCTAAAATGTTGAAAGCCAAACATTAGGGTTACACCATGTTGGGGTATGTGTTTTTGCGGGATGGCCTATCTAAATCACAGGAGGGAGACAATTAGGATGCAGAGATCAAACCGTGGATTAGTTAATTCCATGAATGAACAAAGGAATTTCCCTGAACGACAAAGCGATCATAATCATATTCTTGTTTACGCCAGGTGACTCTCTAGGGTCAACGGTATTTCTTGTCATTACATGAACATTGTCATCAATGTTACCAGAGAGCTTGTTCCAGGTGTGCACATTCGACTCCAACATAGCAAATTTAAAATGCTAAAGAAGATAAACAATAAGAATTTTGGAACTTACGACAAGTGGAGTCGCGCTACCCTCGAAGGAGAATGTCTACCCCATCACTCTACGATGGAGGCCTCTGTATAGTAACGCCAAAGGTGCTGCAGCTAAGGCAGACTTTCCTACTGTGTCCAAATCCTCGAAGAGCTCAAGGTAGTAGTCGACTCCAGCACATAAATTGTCTGTCATGAGTTGTGCGAGTCATAACATGCTGGGACGCCCATTGGGGATTTGGAATGGTTGTGCATAAATTGTCTGTCATGCATTGGACAAATCGAATTGCATAAGGTTTTTTTTCCTTTAGAGCGTGGATGCTGGTGCTCAAATATTTCCGGGAGAACATACGCAGTACCCTGCGGGGTTACGGCCTTGCCGACACCGGGCCAAGAGCCAAGCAAAAATTTCCTTATCCATAACTTGTTTTGTAAGATAATAAAGTGGGGCATTTACCTTAAACTTATCCTTGTCTACTACCCTGGGCCGCACATAAATAAGTATGGTCGCAGTCCATCCCGAACCATATCTTCTCTGCATGGGTGCCGATGAGATGCTATGGAAACCCACTGGAAACCAGAGCTCCAAGTTAGTAACACCACTATCATTCTATTGAACTATTGTGCAAAGGCATGCTCGTTGTGGGACTGCTTTGGGTAATCCTTGCGTATCTTCCAGTTTGAACGCCTGGACAATCAAATGGCAAATCAGTCTGAACGCATGCACATAAAGTACTATCCCGCTGACGCAAACATGCCACCGAGCCTGAGGTACAACACCCCAAGCAAACGTCATTGGTACGACACCAATGAGCAGAAAGATAAATATGCTTTAAAAACAAAAAAACAAAAAAAAAACAAAAATATACACAAACCTTTATGGAGTTGCTAAAATTTGAAAACCTACCCTAAACTAATGCCTCTACTCGAATACTTTATGTCGAGGACATAACAAATACTACATATTTAAATAGAGATGCTATCTTCACTACAAATTAATAAAAAAAACATATCAACCGCATACTAAATTTAGGAAACTTTTTAGAAAGAATCTCTAACTACAACTAATAATCTCCTATAATAAATCACATTATTATGTCCCTGACATATATGAATCGGTCGGGGATATTAATCGAAGGGTTGGTTTGTAAATTTTTATGCCGGATGAAGGTCTGGCTAAAGTTTGCAGCATTTTTTCATTTTGATGGTTTTTTTAAATAAGATTTATCTTCGCGTTCATTCGCTCCGTCCACCATGATGTCGGCTTGGGGCAGTGTGCCCCAGGACCCAGCAGCGTGCTGACGTCATGGGTGGTTTAAATGCATTTTGTCGGGGTTGCTGTGTATTAATGCATATGGTGTCTCGATTTCTGATATTGGGGTTGCCGTGTATCTGTTGGTGTCTTTTTGGGGCGATTTTACATAATTTTTTGTTGTGATGATACACGGCAACCTACTTTGCTGGATGATATATGCTCTCTCCGCCATGCATCATTATTACATACGTAATGAAAGACTCTCATTGTCTTTGTATATTATATAGAACAACGTCACTTATCCGAAAGAAGTATTATAAAGACTAGGGCCACCATCTGTCCGAAGAAAGGCACTCCAATCAATTAATCATTAGTCATCCCGAAAACGATGTTGGCCATTTGATGTGTATATGTATATAAATGTCTATGTTTAGTGTATGACTTGCATGTCAAAGTACATTTTTTATGATGCTTTTAATTACTGGACGTACATACAATCCTGGCCCGAAGATTATACTGATAGATAAACATCTCTCATGGCGTCACCCTAATTAATACAATCCTGGCCCGAAGATTATATTGACAGATAAACATCTCATGGCGTCACCCTAATTAATGGGAGGGTGCGGTTAATTATCATCTCTAGAGTAGTCTAGGACATTGCATATCTCCATCATTGAGATTTGGAACAAGTGACCATGCAATGCCTGTAATGCTGACAAATATGGAAATGAGTAGCAAGATGAAAATGGCAGAAGATACAATGAAGAGATTAATGGAAGATTTGTTAGTTCAAATATTGGCAAGAATACCCATGAAAAGCATCATGAGGTTTCGTGCAGTTTGCAAAAGATGTAACCAGAGGTTTGAAGAACTGGAATTTAGAAAGTTAACGTCTTCCATGGCGGTTTCTGCGACTTCGGCCTTTCTTCTTGGTTGGGGAATGCAACCTTCTCGTTTCCTTAGAACGCTGTGGATTAGCACAGAAAGCAGCTACAAATTTCACACTCTGTCTCCTGACCAATTATGGCAGAAATCGAGACACCAGGTTGTCGTGTATCAGTTGGTGTCTTAGTTGGTGCAGACTCATGCAAATAAGGTTGTCGTGTATCATGCTATAGCATAAGCTTGTAGCCACGAGCACGCCCAAACGATTCCTCTACATGTCACTGCAATGTTTTTGGCAGCCCCTACTACCATTCTGCGCCAGGCTTGCTAGGCTACAACTTCAGGGTTAGTGCTGAAGCTACCGACAAACTTCAAAGTTTAAGGGTTAGTGCTGAAGCTACCGACAATAAAAATGATAAGATTAGAAGACTCATAGAAATCCTTCTAAAAGAATTTGGTTCTCGTAGGGGAGAAAGAGCCCGAAGTTGTAACAAAAAAACTTGTGCAGAGAATAGAAAAAGGTGAAACCCCAGCGCGGCGATCCTTCCTGTTGAAACAGAGATATCCGCTTTCTGTTCCGGAAACAAAGATAAAGACCACATTGCTATGAAACTCAGGGAATTGGACCAAAAGGTGGAAGGGCATTTGAATAAGGGTATAATTCTTAAAGTGGGTGATTTAATTGGCTTGTATCTAGCAGCCCAAGGCGGGAGGAGAATTGATAGGGTTTTCAGTGTCATCTTATGTGCAAAGAGCCAATTATTAGCTCGATATTGAGGAACTGGTCATCTATGGTTGATTGGGATTGCGACGTGTGAACCATAGTTGTCCAAGATGAGTTCGAAGTCGTGAATGCTCCCTTTATTTTATTCGCATGATGGATTGGTCACGGCGTCAGGGTCTATTTCAGTTCAATTTCCGTTGGCATACCCAGGTACTATCTCCTCCTTCATGTATAAAATTTATATAATGCATCGGGCATGATTGATTTCGCTATCAGTTGTTAGTCTTCTGCTAAATGAGCTTATAGAGATCATCAATCCCTTTTGTCTTCACAGATTATTTCGGTAAAACCTTAGTCATTGTATTCGCTTTTACCCCCAACATTTTTTTGGATTCATACTACACCCATCTCTGGACATAATTATTTTCTTTCAATTTCTGTGTTAAATAATCGGTCTCTATTTGACTGCTACTATGAATCCGTAAAAAATAATGAAACATACTGTGTATTTGTCTTTGACTATTAGTGAAAAATAATGAAACATACTATGTATGTATTATGATGTCTAGTATGAATCCGTAAAAAATAATGAAACATACTGTGTATTTGACTGCTAGTGAAAAATGATGAAACATACTATGTATGTATTATGATGTCGTTGCATTTTTTGTTATCGATTTCATTACTGTAGCTAAACAATGTTGTAATTCCCATAGAATAATAATAAGCAATGCATAGAATAATAATAAGCAATGAATTGCTTTGGCTGTAGCTAAACACATGTTATAATTCCAAAGAATAATAATAAGCAATGAATAATAAAAGGGAAGAGTAAAAAAAATAATGAATATGCACATGTGACCGACCTCCGTCACAGCCTCCTCCAAAGAGAACCAGCGAAGGGACAACATTTAACCACTGAGAATATCTCAGAATACCTGGCCGCATCCCCTTTTGTGCGAATTGATGGCAAAATACAGAGTCCAATACATGTATCTGATGGTTTCAACCTAATTTCTGTCAAGTGACGACATCCACAACCCAACGTCCTCATTCATGTCTGTAAATCCATGTCGAAACAACATTCGAATGTATCAACTCTCAGAATTTCCTACATGTCATGCCTAATGACACCACAAATTTCACGGGAAAATAATGCAAAATCTCCATAACTTGACCTCCTCCCGGCATCTCAATATAACATGTTTCCATCATGCTTCCCTTGGCCAATTTCTCCTCTAGGTGGCCTCCAAGCTTTGAGCTCATAGCCAGTTACTTTATGACTGTCAAAACATACCAACCGAATTCAAGAGATGCCTCTTGGATTCAATGAATTTTCTCCTCGCAGCCTCTCTCCTCTGCAAATTTTTCAAAGAATTTTCTCCTCGCAGCCTCTCTCCTCTGCAAATACTTTATTTAATGTGCGCTTCTATAAATGTTTTACTTAAAAGTTTGGGAGCTATGAAAATTATTGAAGAGATATAGTTTGGCTTTGGTGAAAATTAAATAGGTTACATAATTCAGTAGTGGCATTGCATGTTGTTGTCCACGTTTCACATGTTCTTATGGCATTGTATGCGGTTGTCCACGTTTCACATGTTCTTATCACATTGCATGTGGTTGTCCATGTTTCATGGGTGGCATGCGACTGTCCACGTTGCAAATCGACATTTTGCTTACCACATTGCAAGATGTTACTTTGAGAACTTCTTTAGCTGCCCTATGGATTTTGGAATGTTCGAGAGCAGAGGAGCATAAATCCTCAACTCCCGCAACTCTATAGGTGCCTATAAAATGTTCACGTGTTTCAACGGTCAGAAAAATATAAATGTCTTATCATTCTCATGAAAAGACTAACACTTAGAACTCATTGGAGACACTGTGGTACAATATCAATAGCCGGTAAACACAAACTTTAACTCAATAGCTAATAAACACAAACTTTAATTCAACCAACCAATCCTAATTTACCTACCAGTTATTTTCCCACAATGTTAGTAAAACAATCACTTTAATTTCTAGAAACCTTAAATTCTTCATTGAAATATTTTCCCACAAGGAATTTAAGCCGGATCAGTGAGCGTGCACTTGTAGAACCCTTAAATTCTTCATTGAAATTGAGGAAGGCAGGGAAGGGGAGTCGCATAACAACCGCAGCCATGTGAGATGGGAAAAAATGATGGAAATAAATAAAATTTTTAAAAAAATTGTGCAGTCAATTACATGCAAAATAAAAAAAGGCATACTATAAGACTGAGAATTGCAATAACTAGTTGAATGTGATGATGAAATTGAATCATATGAATGAGAATTGCATGATTTTAAACGTGTACACAGCTTAGCTTCAATTTTAATGGACAAACAAATAAACTAGTATTCATTGTTTACATTGATGTTTTCAATTTACTGAAGATGGTTTTTATGTTTTTCTTGGAACACCTTTGAAAGATGGTTTTTATGTTTTTCTTGGAACACCTTTGAAATGTAGAATTTGTTTCTTTTCTATAAAGATATATATATATATTTAGTTATCAATTTTTTAAAAAAAATTATTTGTTTTCATTTTTCTTTAACATCTTTTTAATATTTTTTCTATTTTTTCACAAGAACGGTTAGATTTTTTATTTGAAAGATATAAGGTTGGGCTTACGCCTAAACAACCCATCAAACAGTTCCAATAGACTCAATTTTCAGAGATGTCCCATTCTACATATTACAAAAAGACCGGAAACTACCATCTTACGGAATGGGAGACCATTTAGGATTTCCATCATTCTGAATCAAATTTGCAGGGGTTAAAAGACAGCCTACATTGGCCCTATAATCAACTTCCTGGTTTAGACTTCGAAGGATGTGATAGTAGGAGGCAGATTTGAATTTTTGCAGCAAATGTCGAACTCGTTGCAAAGTCTTGTTTAACACCGCATTATTGAAATGTCCCTCAGTGTTTAAGAGTTTAATAAGAATTTCTGAATCTCCAAAGATTTGAATATCTTGCTCTTCATTTCCCTGTGCTAACTGACAAGCTTTGAGAAGACCTAATAGTTCAGCATGATTGTTAGTTCCCTGTCCTATCCCCCAACTGAAACTGCCTTTTAAGAAACCATCGACAACATAGAATACCCCTCCTACGCCAGCTCTCCTTGGATTTCCTTAAGTTGCCCCATCGAAAAAGATAATGTCTTTCCTTTGTTTCCTCCACCATTGACAGAAATCAGAATCATTGTGTTGTAGCCACCACTCAGGGTTACTAATAGGCCGAACATAAATCTTGTTCCTAGGACAATTCATTGAATCGCCAATCCAACTGATCTCTGCAGGATGAAGCTTATGGTTTTGCTTAAAAGGATAATTTGCCACTGATTCCAAAAGCAAAGCCTTGGCTTTAGCGACTACAAGTGTTGGGGTACTCACTTTGTTTTGTAAGATGCCTTCATTTCTGGCTAACCACACTTCCCAGCAGAGGTATTTTGGGACTTCTTGCCAAATCTTAGCCCATAAGGATTTACTTTTAATCACTCGAGGATATCATTCTGTCCATGTGGAAAATAAGAAGACAGCAGTGCACCGAGCTGGAGAATGAACCTTGAGTCCTTGCAACGCGAGCTGCCACACATCCTGCATAAATGGACAGTCGATAAACACATGGTCAATTGTTTCTTCTGCTGAATGACAAAGTGAGCATCTATGCGGGCCTAATATTCCTCGCTTTGCCAAATTTTCCCCTGTCAGGATTCTTTTGTGCAGGAGAACCCAACTAAAAAAATTTATTTTAGGAATACCAAATGAAGTCCATATTTGCTTCCAAATAATGTTAGATTGTGTCTAAGAATGTTGGTTCTGGAGAGCATCAAATCCAAGAGAGGCTGTGTATTCTCCTGTCATTCCCCATCCCCATTTATCCCTGCAACTAATATGAACCAGAGCTAATCCATTGAGAGCTGTCAGGAGCGAGTTCACTTGCTCAAGCATCCGATCTGGCGGCCTGGGGATATTCCATTCTTGCTAATTGCCATATTGATCCCACAATGAGATATCTGCGAGCTTCAAGATGCCACGTTGGGTGAGCCACATGCTTAGCTCGTGGACTTCCTCAATCTGCCTGAGTGGAGGTCGACCCATTATTTTATCATTCCAAAGAGAAATTCGGTTTCCGTTGCCTGGAATTCGATAGAGATGATGCTTAAAAAACTCCCAACCGTGACTGCACAGTTTCCACATCGTTGTGCCTTTGATGGCTACGGCTTTCTCCATACTGGATTCAGACACAAAGTGCAGGTACTTTTTAATTAGAACTTGGCTAATCGAGTGATTGGGATTGGAAAAAATCTTCCACAGAATCTTTCCCCCGAGAGCCAGATTCGCAAGCCTTGGGTCTCTGACGTGCAGCCCTCCTTCAGCAAATGGTGTTTTTACCACTTCCCAGCCCACTAAATGGAATTTTTTATGGTTCCCATTACCGCCCTGCCACAAGAAGGTTCGTATCATTTTTGCAATCTGCTCAGCAATCAATTTCGGAGCCAATAGAAACGTTGATTGATAGAGAGGCAGAGCAGTGATGAGTGATTTAATTAGAATTAATTTCCCAACTTTAGTAAGCCACTGTCCTCCCCAGGATGTGATTTTGGATTTTATTTTGCTTATTACCTCAAGCCAATGACTGGCCCTTGTAGTGCCCAGGGTTATTGGCAGTTCCAAATATTTAAGAGAGTCCCACTCTGCATATCCAATAAAGCCTAAGTAATGAGCAATTCGCTGGATAGTGGCTTGATTCGCATTCCATCCATACACTGCACATTTTCTCTTATTGAGAAGAGCTCCAAAAACGCTACAGAATTTTTGAATTACTTCATTGAATATCCTTGCTATTTTGAGAGAAGCTCCTCCCAGAAGTAGAGAGTCATCAGCGAATAAGGAGTGATTAATAGGGTCTAGAGCTTGCACAACTCTTATGCATGGGACTGTTCTAGCAGCCTTCTCTGCATTTAATTTTCTACTGAGGGAATCAACCATCAGAATGTATAAGAAAGGGGACAGAGGGCAGCCCTGCCTTATTCCCCTAGAACATTGGAAGTAATTGGCAGGTCTACCATTCACTAAAGGCGCTATCCAAGGCTTGCCTATACAAGCTTTGATCAACCTTACAAAGTCAGGACTAAAGCCAAAAGCTAGAAGAACTTGAAACAAGAAGGAATGCCTTACCCGGTCAAAGGCATTAGCCATGTCCAGCTTGATAATCATCCCTTGTTCTTTGCGTTGATTGCTGGAATGAATGGTTTCCTGCACTAAGGTCACATTATCCAAAATATTTCAACCTTTCACGAACCCACCCTGACTAGAGGAGATGAGGTTACCCAGCAATGGCTTGAGTCTATTAGCAATGAGTTTAGAGAGAATTTTATAGGAAGCATTGCACAACGATATAGGCCTAAACCTGTCGAAGGTTCGAGGATTTGTTTCTTTAGGAATTAAAGCCAAAAATGTAGAGTTGATGTTGCCTCCAACCTTGGCTTTTTGGTGGAAGCCCCTAATCATACAGAGTAAATCCACCTTGATTAAATTCCAGCAAATTTGATAAAAATGAGGCTTTGTCTGGCTCCATTGCCCAAATAACATTGCTAAATTCAATTTCCGTGAAGAGCTTCAAGAGGTCTGCATTATCATTCTGTCCTACCAGTCTCAGAATATTAGTGAGGAATTCATCTTCCGTGCCATTTCCTTTTTCAGTAAAGAGATCCTGAAAGTGAGAAGATGCTACCTCTTTTAAGTGAGCTATTTCTTTATGGACCGTCCCATCCAAAGTAGTGATTTCATCCAAATGATTACGAGAGAGTCTTGCTTTGAATTGTTTATGAAAGAAAGGTGTGTTTTTATCTCCCGATTTCAACCAGAGGCTTCTCGATTTTAGTCTCCAATGTTCATCCTCCTGTCTGTAAGCTTGAAGAGTAAGTCGTTGGGCAGCTTGTTCCTTTTGCATGGTAGAATGATTTATAGCTTTGGTCTCCATTTCAACTTGCAATTCTATCAGCTGATTAGATGTCTGTTTTCTACAGCTCGTGGGAGAGGCAGTGGGTTTTTTTATCCAAGATTTTAAGACTATTTTGGTAGCTTTGATTTTCTGCTCCCAAACAAAGCTTAGCGAACCCGTAACAGGAGATCTCCAGGCATCGTGGACAGTTTCCTCAAACCCGTCTCTTTCAACCCATAAGGGATTAAACCTGAAGGGGATAGGTCCCAAATTTTTTTCCTCCTCAAACTACAACGAGATAGGTTTATGATCCGATGTCATTTTTGGTAAAATTTTTGAGGAAATGATCCTTTTTTCCAGCAGAAAAGAGCTTTGAATTATGAATCTGTCTAGTCGGGCAGAAATATGGTGATCCCCAACTCGGTTGTTGATCCAAGTGTATAGACCTTTTTTCGGCTTAATATCTATTAAATCCCAGTTTTGAAGGAGCTCTTCAACCAACGGAAGGATCTAATCTCTACTATTGTTTCCACCACGTTTTTCCTTTGAATCAAAAATAAGATTGAGGTCACCAGCAATAATTAAATTTTTGGGAGATCTTGACTCTAGGAAGGCCGACAGAGAATGCCAACATTCTCTCTTTTTAGCATACTGAACGGGGACGTATAAATTGATAAGAGCAAAGGAAATTTTACTCACTTTATGCTTGAGATTGGTGTATATCCAATGCTGAGTCTCATAAAAACTTTCAAGATGGAATTTATCCTCCGTCCACAAGGTAGCGAGCCCTCAGGAGGAACCCCTTGCATTGACTGCTCTTCCAGCATTCTTTTTCCAAGTCATTTTACTGAGAAGAAGGAGAGCTTCCCCCTCAATTTTAGTCTCTTGGAGCATGAGGATTTCAGGAGATTCAGATTTCACCAAATTTTTTACTGCTTCAGTTTTTAGTGGGTTCCCCAATCCTCGACAATTCCAAGAGACTAAACGCATTACTTACTGGCTGATGAGGGTGCAGCTCCTCCCTTCGGAGGTCTGTTTTTGGTATTTCTGCCTATTGACATCTCAATTGTTGACTGGCTGCTTTTCATTTTTTGCTTCTCTGCTTCTTCTACCCTCGTCTCCCGGTGAGATTTTCTCCCTACTCTTTTCGATGGTTTCTCAAAGGTCTCATCTTCCGAAGAGCCTGAGATCTCTGGAGACTTCTTTCTTATCATTTAAGCATATGAGAGCGGGCTCGTAACTCCAATTGGGGATCCATCCTGTTGAGCTGCGGTTTCTTCATGGGATTTGTCTTCAACAATTGTGGTGAGTTGTTCAACCTCTTCTACCATGGAGACTAGTGATTCCTCTGGTACTTTGAGGCTTTCGAATGGATTTTTGGATGCCTCCATCCTTGGTGGTCCTAAATTCTCTTCACCTTGTGGTTGTCTAAAGGATTGGCCTTTAGTTTCCATAGAGTTTCCTTTGCCTTTTGATCTGTTGGCTTTTTTTGCTGCTATTGGTTTTTGGGCTTGGGTCCATTGATTTCCTTTTGCAGTGTTTATCTCCTCCTCGCCCTTGTTTTTGCAGTGCCTGACAAAATGTCCATACCCATGGCAAAATCGACATTTAAATGGGAGTTGCTCGTAATCTAGCTCTTGTATATACGACCAATCCGCCACTGTTAGTTTACTTGCTTCGGGGAGCCCTATTTCCAAATCCACCTCCACACAAATTCTGGCACAGGTGTATTGATCCTTCCTCTCTGCCCGATCTATGTATTTCCCCAGTTTATTGCCTATAGCTTCCAACGATCTGGGGTTCCAACAGTGCAAAGGTAGATGAGGCAAGCGAACCCAGACTGGAACAGCCGAGGGCACATCTTGTGTCGGATCAAAGTCCGTGGTCCATTTATTTAGATATAGACCCTGGGGGGCCATAAAATAAGGTCCATTCCTAAAAATTAAGTTTATGTCCTCTACATTGGTGAAAACAAAAATGAAGAAGCCCTTACCCACCAGGTGACTGCTGATGCCATCTTGGGTCAGTGTTCGCTAGTTTCTTTGTACCCAATTGTCCACTGCTTTGGGTGAGGGCCAGAGGCCAGTGAACTGCCCTATGAGTCCTCTTCCTGCAAGATTCAGCGTTGATCTACACGGGTCTTCGGTTGGGAAGTCAACAGTGGGGATGCTGGCCATTCGTTTAACGAATTTCTGCTGTTGCTCACTCGGAGGTCGTTTCCCATAGTCAGCCACCAGCTTCTTGAACGCAGTGATTTCTGGCAGGGGAGGGAAGGCCTCGAAGCCCCTTTCAGCATCCATTGCACCTTGGATCTAGAAATCCCGGTCCTCAATTTCGAAAAGAGTTTCCTGTCCTCTCTGCGTGGAGTTTTTATCTCAGTCTACATGAAGGTGCTTGGATCGAATTTCTTGACAGATCAAAATTATGGCAGGGGAGGGAAAGCCTCGGAGCCCCCTCCAGCGTCCATTGCTCCTTGGACCAGATGATTCCTGTAACCCCGGTCCTCTTAGAACGATAGGGCTTCCTATCCTCTCAGCGTGAGGGTTCTCAATCTGCGTGAAGGAGGTTCTTGGAGCTGAAAAAATTCAAAAATTGCAGGTCCTTTTTAATATTTTTTGGAACACAATTGAAATATATAATTTTTTTCTTTTCTATAAGCATGTAAATATATTTAATTAACAATTAAAAAAAAAAATTCTTAATTGTTTTATCTTTTTCCCTAAAGATGTTTTTTGTTATTTTCATGGAACACTTTAGAAATATATATATTTTTCTTTTCTATAAAGATATAAATATATTTAATTGACAAATTTTTAAGATTCAAATTATTGAAAAAGACAAATATTATTTTTTACTTAATTTGAATTTAAAAATTTCTAAAGAAGTATTTCCATTCCTTTCAAAAGCATACCATGCTTAGTGATTTGTTTCAATCTCCACATTGTTATGAATGCCTTAAAATAGGTAATGGTTTCATGGATTTTGTTTCAATTTCATATTGTTATGAGTGTCAAGGTGTTCATTTTAAACTCTTTTTCCTATATTTTTTGTTTATTTAATCCTAAAAAACATTTTCACTCATTTGAAAGCATACCAAGATTAGTGATTTGTTTTCATCTTCATACTATTATGTTAAAATTTGTTCTTTGAAAATATTGAACACATTGACATTTAAAAAAAATAACATGGTGTATATGGATGTAAACAAGGTCGCAATATTTTTTATGTTTGGTTAAGGTGATGATCATGTTGAATTCTTTTATTTGAGTCCTTCAGGGAACTCTTTTGGGAAATGTTGGAAGGATTTGTAAGGATAGAACATTAAAAAAAGGTTGTGAAAAATATAAATAGTCCATATTAGTATAAGATAAAAGACTATTTAACATTTATAAAATTATAGAAAGTTTTGTTTTATTATCGTAAAATGTTTTATTTTATTAGGTTTTAAAATAAAATTTAAGTTTCTTTTTTAACTACATCCAAGATTCTTGCTGTCATTTCTAATAGTGCACGCTATTATCAATAATTATGTGTAACATTTTTGTTATTATCATTTCTAAACACTATTACATCTTGAAGGAAAAAATGCAAATGATTATCTCCAAGGTTTTTTTTATCATTTCTAAGAGTGTACTATTACATATTGATCTATTAAAAAAACAAAAGTATGAACCGTTATGAACAATTATCATTAGACTTTCCAAATTCAAGCAAATAGAGCAGGTAGCAATGTCAGGAACATTACCACCTTGTGGCTCTGGTTCTCAAGTTAATATCCAACATTTCCCAAAAATAAATCCCATAGCCGAAACAAACACTTAGAAACATCCAAAATAACTCAAAGAAATGCGTTAGAATTGTGAATCTATGCAAGGTAAAACAAATAATTCCCAAAAGGAAAGCATCTTAAAACGCAAGAGATTTGATGGCTGACCTGGGCCTTTTTTTAAGGTTGCAAGTACGGCCCAACTCCTGTGAGAACTCTCTCCCAACAAATGGAACAAGAATTCCTAAGCTACCTGAGAACTCAAAAGCAAAACATAAGAAACCCACAGAATGACTCAATGGATCCACACTCGCCCTCTGCTGCAAGCCTCAGGTTGTGGTTATAAGGCCCTGATAAGAGACGCTCGGGTAAAATATATCCATATAATTGACTGGTTGTCAGAACTAAAACCATTCAATGTACATCACCGTAACCACCAGGAACACCAAAAGTTGCTCACCAGGAAGAGCACAACATCTCTCAGCATTAGAAACCCATAAAGACAGTCCAACCAGAAGCAAAAACCCTGCTCACAATGCCCACCAGACAAGAAATCCCTAACAGGCCCAACACATTCAGTCCTGCAACCAACACCTCAACTACCACAGTCAGGCACAGGTAGCCAGGGCTTCTTGAGTACTTCAAATTTAGTCATGGAGAGCGAGCAATTAAGTCTCACAGTACACATTTAATCAGAGTATGGAATCGTTCTCAGACGAATCCCACACTACACAAGCCCAAGCTCATGCCTGCTAATAAAGCTTACTACATTACAGGACCACCTGGTAAACAAGTTGTCGCCTAATAATTATGTGATATAAGAAAAGCCTCTGGTATGTGAAAGGTCGTGGACATGAAGAATGGGTGTTTGTACTCCACTCCATAGGACAGAAAACTGAAGGTCTCAGAGTTTTTTATGGATTGAATCCTCCAAAGCTCACGTGATTCCATAAATGCAAATTTTGTGGTTGGTTTCATTGCATGGAGTTCCTAACTTCCTCCAGGTACATGACCTCCGTTGATTTCAAGAAAAAGGTTTTGACAAAAGCTGCAGTTTTAAAAGGACGGGATACAACCGATACGACACTAATCTATGAAATCGTATGGCCAACTTTGTCTTCTGTCATACGAGGGATAGAACTTTGTCTTCTGTCATACGAGGGATAGAATTTGATTGGCAAATTGCAGGTCGATTTTAAGAAAAAGGTTTTGACAAAAGTTGTAGTTTTAGAAGGAGAGGATACAATCTATATGAGAATAATCTTTTTCAAGTGGAGAAATAAGGTATGGCCAGAATTACATTACATTGTTAATATATAGGGTTCAATTTTGTCTTTTGTCATACGAGGGATAGCATTTGACTAGCAAATTGCAAGTCGAGGATACAATCTATATGAGAATAATCCTTTTCAAGTGGAGAAACAAGGTATGGCCAGAATTACATTACATTGTTAATACATAGAGGCTCAAGAAGAGCACCATGTCATTTACAAGAATTGAACTTGGGTAGGGAGAGTAACAATCATTCCTCTCAACCATCCAAATTACATTCAATGGACAATACGAAAATAATCTATAAAACCTATGACTTAGTCTCTCTTTTTCTGTAGAAATTTGGTACGCAAATTGATCAACCAACAATTTGCTATCAAGTTGATCTACAATTTGCTAATTTGCCATCAAGTTGATAGACAATGTGCTAATCAAATACAAAACTTTCTTTCATAAAATTTAGTAAATTATCTTGAACCTTATAAAAAAAATCGATCTACCAAAAACCTCGATTCGAAATTCCAACCCTGGTCATACGCCCTTACATGTCAGGCCATCCCAATATATAATCTGGTCAGGAATTTTCAAAACGAGTTCCTGCACCATCCCATACGTACGATTTCATCCCAAGCTGGATGCTGCTTGCTAAAGCCTGGAACGGGAACCGAGTATGAGACCCAGGATTACTCGTAATAATAGTGAGTACTTCCTCCTCGTGCCACGTCTTTGGCGTTGAATGGTCCGCCATCACATTGGAAACATGGGCAGTGTTGAAGCTGAAACATTGGCAGAGTTGAGTCTGACATACTAACCACCATATATTTATACCACTTAGTAAAACACAATAAAAATACACATGGTGTGTTATATAATGCAAGTGGTGGGGACATGTGGAAATTACCGGAAAAATTGACAAATATTTGCAACCAGTGGATGAGGGGCGCTCCAACCAAAACGCTCAAATTTTCAGCGAAATTGTTGTTAAAATTGCAACTTAGAGTGTTCAAATCACAATTTTAGTTATTTGGATAGTTTTAAAATCAAATATTTAGGCTAAAAGAGACAATTACAATTATTTAAATTGTAAAATTATAAAAATAGCAATTTACAGAAACAACTTTGACCTTTCACAGAAAAAACGAGCCAATTTAGTTAGCTTTTATCCTACTCGCTCTGCCACAAGCGGAGAAGCTTGAATAACTTCGAAAAAAAAGTGGAGAAGCTTAAATGCCGTGCAATGACAAATTCATCAAAATAAATTTATGGGATGTACGAATTTAACATTAATCCCCAAATATTTGTAAAGCAAATTCCATCAATAGGTACTATGTACACAAATTTTCGAATCTCCACCAACAAGTAGTTGAAGCAAAATCACGCTTAATATATTTAGATTTATGCATTTTCATTATGGTTATGGGCTCGTACTACCTAGCTACATAGTGGCGTGTCATTCTTGTTTTAATTATTTTTTTTAGGTTTAATGATAAGAAGTACAAATCGATCTTTTCTAAGCAATGAACATGAAATTGAGTATGTTTTTAAGAACATGTTTAAATATGATTTTCTCATATATAAATATATAAATATAAAATTAATATGACCTTTATGAAGCTCTTTTGATGCTAATGTTATATAATCGACAATTAGTTTTATGGAACATATAAACTTTGTTTGTTCTTAAAGTTTTATGACCTTTTATGTAATTTTTTTACACAATTTTTTCTTAATAAAAAGTTGGTTTTTTTGAGATGAAAAAAAAATAATAATGCAAAATTAATAAGAAAAATATTTTTGGGAATGAGGTTAAATTGGAACACGGTTTTAGTATCCAGGGTTCACGTGTGGGGTTAAAGGACACGCGTTTCTAGATACCACATGACCACTTTGTGATAGCCTTAGTGATGCTTGGATGGGATATTGGGTATCTAGTGACTAGTTGAAACTGTGTTTTTGGTCTTGGAGTATAACCTAAAATTGCTTGCGATTGGCTAAGAGCTCATCTTCCTCGAACACAAGGAAATGGATTAACAACCCAAGACCCAGAGGCAATTGGCAGGAGTGGAAGTTTGTTGCTTTATGACCATTAATGGGTTATTTCAAGTGGTCGGGTTTTGTCTACACACGATGATGTAGCTGCAGGTTAAGGTCTTGGGATTGTATCAACAAAGGCTAGGCCAATAGCCTTAAGTATCGGAGGCTTCTTCTTGGTTTGAAGAAAAAAATATCCTCCAAGAAGTGGGGACTAAAATATCTTTATATCCTACTCTGCATCATAATTGCAATAAACTACTTCATAAACAAATATTGTTTTCACTCTCATTGTTGTCACTTGGGTAAGGGATTAAAACATTTCTTTGACAATTAACATAGCAATGGATTATTGTCAAGCAGGGGGCATCAAGTGTGGGGGGTTATACATGATCTCGAGGGACAACGGGAAATAGGGTATTCTTTGGAGACTAGGAATTGCAAACAACAAGGAGGCAAAAGCAATCATAGTATATCGAGGTCTTGTAACACTCGGGGAGAAAGGGGTTCAAAATGTAACAATGCTTGGAGATTCATTCACAATCATGTTGCCATTCTTATTGTCATTCTTTCTGTCAAACTCCAATCCAAAACTTTCACCATTATTGTTTTACTAAAAGGGTAATTGCAATGGCTTAGGATTTCACAAAAAATGAATTCTTTCAAGTTTTATGAGCACACAACAAGGGGGCAATCTCCAAGTTAATCTAAGTATGTGGATGGATGTAGGGCTATTAACGGTAAATTGGGGGGCCTTTTATTTTATGCCTCTTTCATGAAATCACAACTTATTAAGATGGGTATGTCCTTCAACAATAGGTGTCTTGTTATGGCTCTCGTAGCACTCAATCAACCATGATTATGGCTCTTGCAACACTCAATCTATATGGCTACTGCAACACTCAATCTATTATTACCCTCCTCTGTTGGTCTTAGCATTATGAGTAGTTCAAAAAGGAAGTTGATTCCTGCATGTGGATTTGTTTTGTATGTTTGTGTGCATTGTGTTCGATGCCATTATTGGCATTCCTAATCTCAGTCGTCACAACGGTGAGGAAACAAGTTCGAGGGTTTGACACTGGGGCAAATTGGTCAAGGCATTGCTTAGTCTCAAGTTGGCAAACTATGACATTCTGGCTAAAGGAAACTTAGGCTGGCATGTCTATGTTTCCAAGGAAGAAATGGTTCATTGATATTTTAGGAGCAAATGTTATGTCTTGTTATACATTATGGAAGTTAATCAAGGGGTTAAGCACTATGACCACAGGGTTGTTGAAGCTCGGTGTAGTACGATGAATTCCATTATCGAATGGAATCATTAGTAAGATGATTGGGAGAAAAAGACTAATGTCAATAATCAGGTGTGGGATCAATGCATAGTGGAAATTGCCACCCAGCTGTTGGAGTGGAAGGAACTTGAACAAGAGGTCACAACCCTCATGAAGATTGATTAGCGGGACTACTTGGAACTTAAATTTCAAATTGGTTCTTTGCATTCTCTGGTTAGTAGAATTTTGGCACACCTTCACCTCCCCTACGAGGGAATTTTGGTTTCTACATTTATTGGGTCATTCTCTCTCTATGGTTTCTCCTTGGCCAAGGATGAGAATATGTACATTCAACGCTCTCCTTGACTAGAATTGGTGTATGTTATAGGTAAAGTTTGCCCTATAATCAATTCGACATGGAAATGTGCTTTGTGGATACGACCTTGGAGAATCAAAGGGACCCAAAAGTAGATGCTCTTTAAAAGCCTAATCTCTAATTATTTTCTATATTTATTATGTTATGTCGTATAATTTTGTTTTTTCTCTATTCATAAAACTATATATATTCATAAAACTATATATATACTAAACTTACAAAGAAAAGATTTATAGGTAAAACAAAAAATTAAGATTTTTATCAAAAAAAAATTTATGTTTTTATCTACTGGTTACAACTGAACTTGCAAATTTAAACACTATTGAATTCAAACACAACTAATTCCAATATGTGATTGGAAAAAAAATACTTTCCAGTAAAAACATGAATAAGAAATTAAAATATTATTTTTAATCTCAAGTCACATCATAGTTACTTCTCAATATCAAACAAAGATTACATAATCATGGTGTGTTGTGCAATTCAAATAAGTCACATAGGTTGTACTCCACAAAACAACAAACAACATAGTTTGATTTGTATTATGTCCTTGTACATGGCCACTGAACACTTTCCAATGCGTTTTGTATGATGATAGCACTAGCATTTACAAAACCTAGTGTTTAGAAAAATATTAGGAATGGAAAGTCTTGGTTTATTGACAAATATAACACTACAAAAATAAAAATAGTCAAAGGAATCTATGAGACATAGTTGTGACCGATAATAAGTGAATCCTTTACATTAATATTAAATTAATTATAGGGAAATGTGAGAAGGTATATTAAATTTGAATTAATCCTAGGGAAATGTGAGAAGTTATATTAAATTTGAAGGGTCAATTGAAAATTTGTTAAGTGAGGTCACATCGATGCTAAGAGTAAGGATGAAGATTTTAGGTGATCTTTGGACTAATGATCCATCCATTTATATAATATTTGAGTTCCATTTTTTTAATCAAAAAGCTATGGAAACATTCAAACCATTCTTATGATTTTAAACATTTAAGATTGATTAAACATTGACATTGTATTTTTTAATATTTTAGTTTGATAGTGTTATTGTTGGTTTTTTTAATTTATTAGAGTTATAAAAATTTGAAAGAATTGTGTATTATATGAAAATTTGTTGATAATGTTTGATCTATTTATAATTAACTTAATTGTTTTAAGTACTTTTTGTTAAGTTCTAGTAATTAGAGTACGGACAAAACTAATAATTGATAAAAGGTAGATTTTAATAAATAAAAATAATAAAAATATCAAAATTTATATTTATTTTGGAAAGATATAAGAGATATATGTTATAAGAGTGAAAATGTGAATAATTTGACATTTACATATTTAAAATAAAAGTTAGATATTGTGTTTTCTAACCCATTTTTATAATTACAAACTTGAATTATTCAAAGTTAATTGTTGATGTGATTATTTGTACAATTTCTAAAGATTTAAATCATGCTTCTAAGTGATTTATTGTAAAGATGAATAAAAGATAGACTTTCACGTTTCCCTTTATATTATTGTTGGTTTCTTTCCATTCAGTGAAATGCTTTAATACAGGCAATGATGATGTCAAATACTTTTCATCATTTGATCTTGATGGATATCCTAATTCCCCTTTTAGTATTAGTTTTTCAGTTCAAGACGCATCTTCCAAGCATAGTTTTCTGATTGTGTTCTTTTAATCCAAGCCTTAAGATTATTGGTAGTCTCCACATTGTACCATGATATGACTTTTTTTTTTCAAGGCGAAAAAAAGTCATCTTTTATTGAAAGGAAAAAGATGTAACAGAAGGATTACAAAAGTTAAAGAGCTATCAAACTTAATAACTGGCTGAAGATAACAAACAAGCTATAAATTCGGGCAAAAGGAAAACATAGTAACCATACAAGATAACTGCTGCACAGAGTCCAAAAATAGCAAATCTCACCGACGATGTTGTATACCCCAGGTGGCATCGGGGACCTGATCCTTTCCACCAATCAAATGAAAGGCACAAGAGAGGAAATGTCCACCCGGAAAAGTGGCTCCAAAACAACATACACTCAATAATCTAGACAATTCGCATCCACCTGGACACCATCATTAAATTCGGCAAAATGTATACGTCCACCCATCCTTCCCAAAGACGACTTCGACAGTCTGTCCGCCTCTTTGTTGAAACAACGAAACAGGTGTGAGAAGGAAATCTGATTGAAATGAAGAATAAGTGCACGAACACGGGTCCGCCAATGGACAATTAAAAGTGGTCTCAGCTTGGTACATCCGCAAGCCCAATCGATGACGCATTGAGAATCACCATAGATGTGCGAAAGCCGAATAGACTTCTCATTGGCGAACTAGAGAAGTGCCCACAGGGCCACGAGTTCTGCCCGAGTATTGCATCCGTGGCCATGACTATGTATACGTGGATATGACTATGTAGATCATTGCTTAGGTCAACCTCTACACATATATTAACAAATGTGATGATTCCTTTGTTACGATGGCTAGCGCCAGTTTTAAGATTTTTTTTTAAGAATGTTTTCAATGTATGTTCAAATTTTGATTTTCCAAAAGTAAATGAGGAGGTTGGGAAATTTCACCAAATTAGGGTTGTAGAGGCAATTGATCTCTAAGAACCATGGTATGAGGAAAAGACTAATGTTTCCTTGGGGCCATGGACTTGTTTATAGGGTTAATGCAATCCCTCAGACTATTTCAAATTATAATGGAGCAAAGGTTTTCCATCAATAATTTGTACCATTTAGCAGTGAACCATATGAGCATATATATAATAATGGTCCACAGTCCATTAAATATGCAAATTACAATATGGTCTAAGTAGCATTTTATTATCTTATTAACCACCAATGGCTTCAACTTCAAGTCTTGAAGAGCTTCTAAGCTCTCCACAACAAAGCTTTTGATTGAGGAGTGCAATGATCGAAATGAGATGCTAATTACTTTGTATTAGTTCTTTGAAAGAAAAGGGGCACGAGGAAGAGGTTATACACTACTAGAAACTATTCCATTAAGATGTAACATTGGAACATGATGGGATTCTTTTGAATATTGTAATTAATTAAGATGCACCTATCTTGTAGTGGCCAACAAAAAATATTAATCTATGTTGGACAACCAAAGTTCCCTCCCTATCTTGTATTTTAATCTTAATGTTGGTGGTAGAATTTGAGTTCTTTACCTCAATAGTGATAGTTACCCTAGAGAGGATTACAAAGCTCTATATTCCTCTCTTTGATTGAAATAAATATTTTGTTGGTTCACATGGCATCACCTTTAGTGCTTGGAAACATTTTCTTAGATGGCTGGCACACATCTTCAATTCTTCATTGGTGTGTTAGAATTTGTTGTTGCAGTGATTGCTCCCTTCCAAATATGGTTGAAATGCAACTATGTACCATGTCCAAGAGCCTTACACGAGCCTCATAATAGATGTTAATGACTCATCCATGATGAATGTTCCAAGGAATATGTAACATCAAATCACTAGCACCAATGAACTTATGTACCACTGCAAAATTGATGGCTCGTTGGTTGGAATCAAAGAAGACACAAATTTACAACTGTCAGTATGCTCCCTCGTCATTAACTTATAGTCTCTGCTAGGGCATCGCTAACGACGTCCTCCTGCATCAACCTAGCATGTATCCTCTTAAAAAAGGTATTCCCCCCTCATCGAATCCTTCCACAAAGAAAAAATGAGTTTTCAACTCACATAACTATCATTTTGAGCAACTTTCATGTGTTGCATTTCCCATTCATCATGGTTTCCCTCTCCCTCACTACAATTCACCTCTGCAAACCTTTGCAACTGTGCTCAACATCACGTTATTTGATATGATAAAGGGTAGTTTACCAAAGACCAAGACTTGTCCTTTAGAAAAGGATCCACATAGATGTGAGAGGTGATTGGGATGTAATGATACTTTCTTGCTTTTAAAGGATGCATGCTTGAAGAAAAGAATAATCATTGTGGAACAAAATCTGAAAAATAGAAATATGTTATTGTAATAAGGTAATTGACATCACATAGATAATAATTACAACTTAAAGAGGACTCACAAGACATGACATTAAAATTGTCAACAATGTTAATACATCTTGCAAGAGAAGACACTATCAGACACTATCACATCAATATAGAGACTTGCACCTTAATACCAAATTCGAGACTGATAAAGTTTTAGTGTTTGTAATCTGAAAGCATGGAATTAATTTCACTCTACTATTAACATAGAATAAGCTAATCTTGTAACAAACATACCCTTTTTTTTTTGGACAAATTTGACATGAATACAACAAAATTTTCAAAAATGATTAAAATTTCACTATGATCCCAATTTTCTATATGGTAAAATGATGCTCATTAGAATTTTGCTTGATTTTAATTTTTGAAACTTTAACTTCTTAGTTAGTTATTGAATTCCAACCAATCATAAAAAAGAAGAAGTTATTACATGATTAAATGACTCCTATTACAATTGCTCAAGTATGAGTGTACTTTACAATTTTTTACACCATTTTGTTTATTAAAAAAAGTGACATATTCATATAGAGTAGTTTATTATATCATTGGATCCCTTCAATAATTATCATAAAAATCAAAATGATTGACGGGTTAAACTACTTATACTCTTCTTTGAAATTTGTTGGTTAGGTACAACTAAATGCTTTTTAAAAAGTTGGAAATCCATGTTTCGTTATTTTATTTGTTCAATAAAAGTTAAAAGACGAGATACTTTATCTACTATTCATTAAAATTAATGTAACTTGTTGAAAACGTATTAAGGCCATTGATAACGAAGTTTTTAAGATAACAAAAAGAAACTAATTCTCCATCAAACACATTCCCTCATTTGTCGTTATAAGTCTCATTAATGAAAATTTAAAAAGACGCTATGTCTCCTTGATAAAACCTTAAAATCTTTACCATTACTTCTTGTCATGATGTTGACAGCTTCATTGAAGATTTCACTGGCTTCTACAGTCGAAATGATTCTAATTTTGTCGATATCTATGCATTTGCGCAGTTTTGGAAAAAAATAAGATCATTTTAAAACACAAGAATCACTCGATTTTGCTTTAAAAAAATGAAAGCTGTGGTAGACTCCACAGTGCCACGTTGTGACCGCTAGATCAAAGCCGTGGTAGATTCTACAGTGGCACCTGACTACCGCTAGATCAGCGCAACCGACAGAGACTCATTGGATTATAATAAAGCATGAAACCAAAACTAGAAACAAACTTCACACAGTTCACCCACGTGCCCATCACTAGCACACTGCAGCACAGCTCAGTTTTGCCTGCCAAAATAGCAAATCTGCCATCATTCATTTCACACAAGACCAATATGGTCTGTTTTCAACCAAGGCGACATATATATGAGTATTCCCCAAGGTTGTTTTCATTTTATTACCCCAGTTTCATGTGAAGACAGACCCACATAAGGGGCCACAAACATCACACATTCCGCTACAGAATACAGGTAAAACGACTGCTTATTACCAGCTTACAGTTAGTTCAAATCAGTTTGAAGGCCTTCACAGTGGAATCTCACGCACATTGTTCATTGTCTTTATTTGGGGTTTCTTAAGAGAAGGGCATGACTGTTTCCCACTGAAAAGCACTTGCACAGCAGTGTGATAACAGTGGAAAATTTCAGTCCGGAGGTGAGGAAGGCCTGAGCTTTGCCTTTTTCAAGTTGGGTATTTGCATTTTTGCACAAAGTGTGTGAAATTTTAGTCCCCAGAATGCCTGAGCTTTGCCTTTTTAAAGTTGGTTATTTGCAGTTTTGATTAAGGCATTGCAACTGGGTTGTGTTGAGTTAAAGTGAGTTTTGAGCATACATGTGATTTCTTTCCCTCTCTCTCTGTTTTCAGGATGGGTTTTATGTCAAGGAAAGTTCTGCCCATATGTGGGAACATGTGTGTATGCTGTCCAGGGCTGCGATCACGGTCTCGCCAGCCTGTGAAGCGGTACAAGAAGCTGTTTGCTGATATTTTCCCCAAGAACCAGGTCAGCATTTAATCTTTTCTTCGGGAATAGTATTGTTATTATTTATGGATCCAGTGCTGCTGATAATTACACGCAACGGCAATTGTTCAGTAAGATATTACAATGGACAAAAACGTCTCCACTGCTAGAACAGCTACCCTTCGGCTAAGCTGCTCTCAGTGGTTATCTCATTTGTTGAAGTTGTCAAGGACTTGCACATGTCCCCAACCGCAATCACCAGTACTGGCGGTACTGGCACAACCAGCACAATCACAAGTGGCAGACATGTCATTGGAGAGTTGTAGACATGTCATTAGAGAGACTTGAACCCTGGTGGGCAATACCATCGCCCTGCTTTCTAGAATAAGTTGAATATAGTTTTGAGATACGTGGTTAGAACTTTTCGTGTCTGCTTTATCAATTTACTTACCTCGAAGTAGATTCCCATGCCTCAAGGTAGATTCTCTTGCCTCTTAAGGCTTATTTGCTAACTGGAGTTTGATTTGGAGCTGGTTAAGCGCAGGGATCAAATGAAACTCTGTGCTTATTAGGCATTTACATTCTCACCATCGCTCGGGAGCATAGTTACCCTGAACTTTCTGACTGGCATCCGGACTGAACCTCTGAACTTATCCTAATATGCAAGAAAAAAACTTAAATAAACGATTAAGAAAAAAACACTTAACAGTCCTGTTGCCCTCATATCATATTCCATCATCTTTGGATGATGTTATATATTTCATATTTCTGAAACTGCTGAACTCTTTTTGAACTCCCAAACTTTTCTTTACCTGTTCCCCTCCCAAACCTACTGCACATTTCGAACCTGGTAACTATGTTGGAAGGTTGGGTCACCCACTGCAGATTTGGTCAGTTTGGAAACCTTTAGCCAAGATTAAGTTCAAAATAACCCATTGTTGAAAGCCACTTTTAGAAGACTTTGTTCTTTCCTTGGTTCCTTCTAGGCCCTATACTTTCTGCTTGTCCTGTTAACACATTGGGAATGAGGCTCACAGTATGAAACTTGATTGAGATAATAGTAAAATTTTGACAGGAAGAAAGATTTTGGATAAGCACAGTGCAGTCTATCATCCCTGAAGAGAGCTTTAAGCAATAAAAGGGAGTCTCGAATCTATAGATCCATTTTCAGATTTCTATGTTTAGTCCTATTGCAAAGGAAATCCATCTATTTAAAATCTTTTGGCAGGCCATTCTTTACAGATGTTACTTGCGATGGCTATAAAATTGATACTAAGCTTTGGCATGATATCTACATTACAACTGAGACAAAATCTTTCTTCACTAGAGACATTAGTAGAAGATGTTTTAGAGACTTTCTCATTCAAGCGGGAATTCCTATTAGATGATATCTACATTACAACTGAGACAAAATCTTTCTTCACTAGAGACATTAGTAGAAGATGTTTTAGAGACTTTCTCATTCAAGCGGGAATTCCTATTAGATGAGAGGTAGACTAGTGCATTGTATGGCTTATCATTTGGGACTTCTTGATGCAACTTGTACTGATTACATAATGAATATCTCTTTATTACATCAATAATTTATTTTCAAAAAATATTTTTTTTAGTGTGTTTTTGCGATTAAGTCAATGATAATAGATTTTTCTAGTACACTGACACAAGCATTAGTTTATCAATCATATAAAATGCTTTTTTCATCACAAGACATGGAAAAGTAAGGTAAGTTTGCCATGAAAACATGCGAGGATGTTGTACTTTGTTGTTGTTTGAGTCACAAGCTACTGGGTGTGATCAACCACTAACCCTCGAAGACCTTCGTGTGATCCTTGATGAAATGGCCGATGATAAATCCTTGGGGCTTGATGGATTTCCTTGTTAGTTTTATGTCACATGGGTTTCATGGGGCCTAACCTACTACAAATCTACCTAGACGATATTGAGATTAGATCTCTGGGAAGCCTTATCAATCGAGGGAATATACAATTTATTATCAATCAAGGGAATACTATAAAATTCATTAGCAAGGCTTATGATATTGACCTCAAAATCAAACACCTCCTCTTGAAGAAGATTATTTGACCAAAGCAAATCGATTTTATAAAAGGTTGATATATTTTGGGTAACATTGTGGTTATTTGGGAAGACATGGAGTGGGATCAATTGATCGATCAACTACAATATTTAATTTATGAAAATTGATTTTGAGAAGTCCTATGATAGGGTGGAATGGTCATTGATCTTGGCCATCCTTTAGGCCTTGGGGATTTTTCCCCTTCCTACAAGTGATTGAAGCTCTTTTTGCCAATGGTGTGCCTAACCATTAATAGAGTTACATTTTAGGAAATTGGTCTTCATAGATTGATTTGCAAAGGTTGTCCTTTGGCATTTACATTGCACAGGATTGTAGTTGAAGCATTAGGCTATATGTTGCAACAAAGTGCAAGCCGTGGCAAAATATGAGGTATCCCTTTGTGTAGGCATTGATGATTTGCAATTGATAAATGTGCATTTTGTTAATGATTCCTTTCTTATTGTTCAAGAAAATAGAGCCTTTTACCAAGCCATAGTCGAATGCCTTGACACCTTATGTTTGGTCTTTGACTCCATTATTCAACTCGAAAGAAAACTTTGTGTTATTGTCACAGCATGGAACCCCTCCTAGATTGGCTTGTTGACACTAGGTGGGTTTGGAATCATTTGAGGTAGATTGTTAAATTCCTCAGGCTTTTTCTTGTGGCAATTTGGTGGTTGATAGAATTGAAAAGAAGGTAGAAGTGGCTTACTATTCCTATTTTTAAGTTGCATGTTAAGAAATCTCTACCAAGGTCCTAGTAGCCATGCATGTTCATTATTCATGGTGTTAGGCCCTTTTCTCTAGGCCAACTGAGAAGGGAAATGGGGCTTCGTAGAAATTTCTTTTGCACCCCAAAGGACCAAGGGGTCTAGGCGCCTTTAAGATATGCAAACAAGGCCTATGTAGAGATTATGTACAAAATATCACCATAACTAGGTCTCTTTAAAACCATACGAAATCTTTAGTGTGGGTAATTTGAGGGCATGCAACTAATTTTACTTCAATACTAACCTCACTTAAAAGTTTGAGTGTTACTCTATAGGTTTGCTTGTGATGGTTGATTTGCCCTTGATAAATGACAATCCAAGCAAACACTTTTAGCTTATAAGACAACCAAATAGTCCTAACATTGTGTAGGCGCCTCACCCAACGCTCCAATGAATCCTTAGAAACCTTAGTGAGTGTTAAGAATAGGGGGAAGAGGATGTTGTGGGTGAAGAACTGAATACAAATGATAGGAGTCATATTGCAATAACGATGGACCAAAACTCCATCCCCAATCTCTCTAGAAGGGCACATACATACTAGTATCCATCTTATATAACTTGGACTTGGAATGAGGGCATGCAACTCCCTAATCGATAGACGGTTGGAAGAAAGAAGCTCGTGGTCTTGAACAAGAGGTCACCACTCATCATGCGTAAAAAGGATGCCCTTTCGACTTAGTTTACAGATCGAAGAGCACAACATCTCCACAACGCACACCCCTTGGTCTATCCAACACCAAATTGGTTGGCAAGCTAAGTACCACTTGTCCCTATTGCCCTCACAACACCACCGAACCAACCTCAAAATAGTTTTCCAGTGCTGCCCTCCTCTAGGGGCACTGAGAGACAAATAGAGGACGGTACTGCTTCTGACCACAGATCAGTTAGGACACAACAAACCACCTCTACGTCCACTCGACCCTAGCGACATGGCCAACCTCGACCCCATCTCAGCAGTCGATTGACTACATCCAGATCACAACAACAAGCTCCCCACTTCCGACAGTGGCACATTACCCATTATAGCTCTTCTTCTAGTTCTTCTCTTAGACATATTGCTATTTTGAGATTCCTTCATTCGGCTTTGGATGTTAGGAGAGAGGCTTCCAGTGATTTCAGTGTTCCTAGTGGGCCACATATTCACCATTTTTGTATCACAGATCCTAGATTCACTCTCCTTGCACATTTTTTTTCTTCGTATGGGATCTCTTTGTACTTATCTTTTCTGGTTGGGCTATCCATCTTTGGAATTAGCTCTTTTTGGCTTTAGGATAGAGCTCTGCATCTTGCTTTATATAAGAGCCACCTTAGCATTCTTACTTTGTATTGACATCCTGGTACCACTCAGTCCCATTGACATACTTTTGTGGTCATTAATAAAATTATCTTATCTTATCTTGAAGTGGATTCGTTGCTTTTGAAAATGGGCAAGCTTGAAACTTGAAAGAGGCAGTGAGTTGAATTAATGTCACATAGATCAAAAGATTCTTGAACTCTGTTGAGATGTTACGATGACTTCACCCGGTGCTGAAAAAGAACTTGTCAAAGTGTTGAACCTTCCAAGCATCTCACCACCCACTAAGCTACCAAGACACTTCCCTGAGAGGTGACATCCATCAAACTTTCAAACCAAGACCCTCTTTGTTCTTGGGCATAGTGAAAACATCCCAAAGAACTAGAGGCAAACCACACTCACCACCATGCTTTGACCACAAATATGTCCTCAAGAGTTGCTCAAGTTGTCGAAATTAAGTCTTGTTGGGGCATCGCCAAGAAAGCCAATACATGTGCAAGGCTTGTAGGATAAGACCAACCACTGTTAACTTCCCTACATAGGGGATGTCCTTATATCTCCATATATAAATAACTTACTTTGCAACCTTTGTATGCACCAATCCTGCATAGCAATTGGAGACAATTGGATCTCTAATGGGATACTTAGATATTTGACTATATCTTTTGGATGAATATCGGTTTGGGTTTCAGGAATCCACTCAGAAGGGAAGTATAATCCAAGAATCCAGTAATTAGTTTTATGAACATTGACCATAGCCCCAAAAGCAACACAAAAGCTATCCAAGTAGGAAAGAGCCCCATCAACAACCTCTTGATCAACAATAAACCCCATCAACAGACTCTTGAGCAACACTAATAGAGTGGAGGGAATCATCTACTAAATGATTATTGACCATCTTTGAGCGCCCCTCTCACTTGTCTCGCAATGTGTGATTGCCACCTCCAACAAATATCTCAAAACATCAATAGTCGACCCATATAAATAAGGTGCCCTTGATTAATGAATTGATGAAGAGTAGGATGTGGGAACAAGGAGTTGTTAACTGTATGAAAGGCTGAAACATTAGTGCAGACAATATTCACCATGGCTTGGTGGCCACACACTAGGCACCAAAGCCCAAAAAGACAACATCTCTAAGATTAAGGACCAATGAACCCTATCATAAGCCTTATTGAAGTCAATCTTCAACATAAGGTATTGTTGACTAGTCTCCAGGGTGTTAAAGTAAATGTCAAATTATAATGGTCAATTAGATATTAGACATAGGCAGTAATAAAGTCACTTCGACTTTAGGTTATTTTATGCTTTATTTCACTTTAGTGTGTTTATCAGTCTATTCCACATTCATAAAGTGGATTGACTAGACTATCTAGTAAACCTTTATAAGAAAACTTTCACTTTCTCATTAATGAAATGCAATACTTAAAACATTTTTGTGCATATTGTTTTTTAGGAGTAAGCTAAACAATATACAATTTGTACTTTTTCGGTGATTTTTCCCGAAATCCAGCAATGCAATTTTTTGCTGAAATCACGATTTTCATTGTTCAAGTTGCAATTTTGATTGCAGAAATGGATTCAGGGCTCTCGAATTATTCCTAGAGCACCTTGAGTATGCAATTCCAACAACCTAAAACTGCAATTTCAACAATTTCAGCTGGATTTTGGCTAGAAAAATCACTGGAAATTGGGTGCAAATCGTTGACCATTTAGCCGAGTCATGGAGTCCATGGGAACGCGAAGATCTAGGGATTGTTGTTAGTAGAGACAGATGGAGGGATCGCTAGCGTAGCACATTGAAAAGCCAAAATGGTTTCGTCAAACCCAAGGATTGATTTGTTTTAAGTTTCGATTGAAGAAACTCAATTTCATGAAGGGAACCTTGCTGCCATGATTATGTAAAAAAATGGTTGCAAAGGTGAAGGCTGTATGGAATCCGTACAACGATCAAATGTTAGTTGCCAAAGCTAAATTCAACCTGCATGTGAGTTTGTATGATTTTACAACTGTAATTCAGCCGCCAAAGTTCAACCACTGGCCGTATGTGTATAGATTTGAGCCATCAGATTGTAAAGAGACCGCGAGGGAGTCATCAGATTGTAAGGCGACCGCCGGGGAGGGAGCAGTACGACTCAACTGTATGCTGCATGGATTCATAATTTCAGCCGCCAAATAGAAATTCAGATTGTATGGACCAGTAGGGTGTTAGAGTTTGCACTTTAATTCAATTTATCTAGGATCTTTAACTGAAAGAATAACAAGCACAACAAAACACAATAGACACAATAGTTTTCCTCAGGGAAACCATAAAGGAGAAAACCCCGCAACTTCCTCAAAGATAGAATCGTCACTAATACAATATCAAGCAAAAATGGAAAACCCAAATATATGTCTTCTGCAGCTTCTCTCTTTCTCCTGCAACAAACTTGTCTTCTCTCTCTTGCGATGCGAACTTGTGTGAGTGAGTAGTGTGTCCAAATGAGAGAGCAAAGCTCTCTATTTATACTTTACTTTTGGAGTGAACTTTTGTAAATTTCCTTTAAATCCAGTCTTGAGTTAAAGTATGCCAGATTATTTTATTAACCCAATTACTACTTTTAATCACAAATGGATTTCTTCACTATGCAGCGGAAAATAAAACACTGAGAGAAATATAACATCAATCACATCAATGGAGACACAAATCTTTTTGGGTATAAACCCCTAGATAAAACCCAAGATGGGAAAACCGGTGCAGCAGTCTGAGAAGAAATTTTATTATGAAGATATGGAAAAAATACAATCCAGAAAATCGATTTACCCAATTTGGCAAAATCGAACCTCTGCGAATCACTGAGAACACCCCACCAAACTGTACGACCAGCCCTGCGTCAGCTGTACGGATGAATCCGTATGGCCCTGCTCACACATGCAGACTTCCTTTGCGGATGCTGTACGGCCCAGCTGCCTCTTCAAATCGATACGGCCTCCTCTCTCAGCAAAACCATACGGCCCTCTCTCTGCCTGATAACTCTGTCGATCCTCTTGATGAATGCTCCTCCGTCTTCTCTGCACAACTTCTCTTCAAGCTTCTCTTTCTCACTCTCCGGCTGAAAGCTATACGTAAGAAATCTCTCTGTATCTCCGTGTGTCCTCTCCACCAAATCAATCCTCCTTTTAACTCAATGGCCAAGCGAAAACCCTAACATCTCACTATGGATCAATGGATGTAATCCTCCGGTGAGATCAATGGCCAAGATTAGATTAGCCATCACTTAAATTATTTTCACTTGAACGTTATAAAAGTGACTCCATTAAGTCAATTGATAATTAGATCACTTAATGCACTTTTCCTAAGTCTAAACTTAGGAAAATTACATTAATACATTTGGATTCTTGTTTTATGTCTTCTAGCATGCAAGGACACATGCAATGATAGAAGCCCTTCCTTGTTGCCACTTTCTAACACTCCCTCTCAATCAGTTCCCAAAGCAGACTAACGTATTGCCTTGTTGGACCCTTGGTATAACTGCATCCGCGCTCACTTCAAGAGGATAAGTTCTCGGTGGGCCACACATAGAATAAACCCATTAATCACTAGAAACCATAATAATAAAATCAACCAAGAACAACTTGTAACACATTTACTTTTATAGCATTTTACTGTACTATTGGGACTAGTCTTATTTTGAATATCTTTTGATGTTGATGCTTTAATGATGAGAATGGATTATGAATGTTGTTAAGATTAGAGTTGTACTATCCTTGTGTTTTCTATAAGCCTTAGATTATTTTTATAAGGACCCCCCTTGGTTTCGCTAGGAGTAAGCATAGACGAAGGAGTCGAGTTTTCAGGTGATAGCATTTGACTTTGACTTGCCCCCAAGGACACACCGAGCGGCTTGAAGATTTCTGCCACGTTCCCCCCTAGGTGTGTATTAGGCGGCAACAATATTCATTAGCATTTCATCGTATGAGTAAAACAAGCTACCATCAATGAATCCTTAAAGCATCCACAACACTTGTGACAATATGAGCAATATTACCAAGTGCCAAATTAAGGAGTGCGAATTGATTTAGTAAGTAATGTTTCAAAACATCAAATCAATTCATCATACTTAGTAAATCTAAAGTGTTAATTGATCTACTAGATTGTAGCACTTAGATTGTATCATTCACATTTATATGTAATTGCAATTCATAATCCAAAAGAGAGTGAATTATTGAGCTTATCTTGTCACAATAGACCACAAAAAGATTATAGCGTGTGGTGCATTCTAAATTGTCATTTATGAATGGTAAGATATCAACACTTATAGCAGCTGTATTAATGATCCAAGGGTCATACAATTTAAAGTAAAAGAGGGATATTTCAGATCATAATGACAGTGAACAGTAGTAACATTTGTTCCATGAATTAATACCGAAACAACTGTTTTGAATTGCTTATATGACCACCAGTCACAGTAAATTATTACAGTGATAGCATTGCATGTTTAGGAGTTATAGAAATCAATTCATCATGGAAATAAATCATAACATAGCATGCTTTAGTATGTAAATATGAAAGCATGATTTAAGTTTGCTAACAACAGGGATTAAAGAGCAGATTCAAGTTTGTTTAGTGTTGAGTATTAAATGTTACTGTTATCACACAAGTTGTAGTTGTCCCTAGTGGTATCCCATCCAGGATGGTAGAGGAGATGGACAACTAAAGAGGTAACCCAAGAGATGCCACAATTCCCAATGCAAGCTGGGGGTCACGTCAACCGAGGCACTCTTCACTTTAGATCGAGATGAGTCAAGACCTAGGGGGAGACCCTATGACCAATCAAAGATGATTGGACCCAAACAAAGGTTCCTAGGTATATGTAAAAGACAAGTTACGGAAACCAATGCAGGGTTAGGTGGACCTAGAATTTAAAGTATGGTTGAAGGAGGCTTAGGAAATGGTTAGTGTTTCAACCAATGTATGATTTAGGCCACATGATAAGATGAGATGACAAGATCTAGTACCATGAAATAGACATGTGGGACCCACTTCCTTGGGATATGGAAATGGCTCAAATGGGACCCACAAAGTGAAATTATGGGGTGCAAATGGTACCAAGGGGTATGCAAAGAATAAATCTAAGGATCTAAGGTAAAATTAGAGATACCCACATATGGGATCTAAGACTTGACACAACTCCCAAGGAGTGCGAATTGCCCTAGGTGGACTAGTGCCTTTATGGATGGGTTAATGGAGTCAAAAGATATGTCAAATTGTAGATCGGGACATCGAGGATACAAATCAAGTGGGCTAATTGAGATATGATGGTTGGATCTTACTAGATCTAATGTTTCATGATGTGACCCAAGTGGACAACAATCCCTTAAAACAAGGAATGCTACCCCCAAGGCAGATCTTCACAAAATGAGACACTAGATGTAGGTTTCAAGGTATGCTCTTTCCAAATCCAATGGAATCTCAACTACGTAGGTTCTCAAAGTGGGATAACTCAATCACCCAAGGAGTGCGACTTTGCCCAAGGAGGGCTAAAAGCATGGCAAGGTGTGTCAAATTAAGTCCAATGGCCACCAAATTATAGATCCAAGTAGTTTAGGCAAGTATCAATGTGGATCTTGAAAATCAAGGGCATCCAATGGCTAGATCTCCATAGATCTGAGATTGAAAATGCATCGCCAAATTGACCCAAGTGGGGCACAACCCTCAAAATGAGGAATGGGGCCCACAAGGCAAAAATCAACAAGGTGAAGCACTAGGGGTAGGTTATCAAGTATGAGGATCATGAATCAAGTGGGATTTCACCTACCCATGTCTTGGAACCAACCAAACTAGCTTCTCCCAAGTGGTGCGATTTTGCTCAAGGAGGGCTAAGTACCTTGGAAAGTGTGTCAAATGGAACCCAATCACCACCAAACTATAGATCCGAATTGCCGTGGATACTATAGAGGTGGGTTTTCAATATCTTTCCAAAAGCTAGGCTAGATCCAAGTAGATCTAAGAAAAACAAAAATGAGGGTTTTGATTTTGATGTAATTTTGACCAATGGGATAGATAGCAAGCGAAATCAATACGTACCTTGTAGATCTTACCTCAAAAGCTTGTGGCCTCTTAGCATATGGAGAATTCTTTGCCCTAGTTACAATTCCAAGCTTGATCCAAGTGTCTTCAACCAATAACATCCAAACCCTTGGAGGAAATATGTCTCATGAAGACCTGCAAATCAAACTACATCAAGTTAGATTTGATCTACAAATCCATAAGATCTAAGCATGTCATATCAAGAAAGCAATCAATGGACAAAGCACAATTGAAAAACTCCCTCTCTATGAAGTCGATTTTCCCATGGGGGATGTGAGCAACCCCTACAATCTTCCCACAAAGCAATTCGATGAGCTAGCTTGAGAAATTCGGCCTCCCTCTCTTGAAGTCGATTTCACCTGAAAAGCAAACAATGTCTAGAAGCAAGGTAACCAAGAACATATGCAAGAGCAACCCAATCAAAGCCAAGAAGTAGATCTCCAAAATATTATTTTCATTCCAAGTTTTCCAGAGCCCAAAGGTGAGCTATACAATAGGGGGTCTCCTCCATATATAGGATAATAAAGACCAAAACCCTATACCACTTTACAATACAATATAAAATGAGTGGTTGAGATTAAAAGATCTCAATACAAAATCAATGGCTAGGATGAAGCATAATAACATAACACATGGATCACTCAAAAAAGTGATGACGTCATAGCTAAAGATACTCACGGAGGGTGACGTCATCCACTAGAGGGGGTAAAAGTACAAAAGCCCACCTCATATGACTAGGACATGACACATGGATCTCACGGTGGGGCTAGGAGGCATCAATCCTTACTAGCTCATCTCCATGGCACAATAAAATAATATAATATGTCCACAATAAATATAATCTGTCCTCAGAATCTGGGACAAACAAGCAGTAAAAGACCTCCTGTGATATCTGTGGACCCACCCAAGTGGTGAAAATTGGCTGGAAGATAGTGGGTTCACCCTGGAAGACCTCTGTGAAAACCAAGTGCCAAAACCTTGCCTCAATTGCCCAAATCGAATTCCTCAGTGACCCCTTTATCCCATTTCTGAACTGCCTCAGTAACTGTGAAAGTGTTGAAACTGCCTCCTAGGGCACCTGCGATGTCAAACTGAGCCCACCAGGCTCTCCAGAAGGGGGGGATAAATGGTAATAACAAGTGGTTGGACCACCCCCTCCTCATACAGTGCCCTAGGTGAACTGGCCTCTCATGGCCCCTGCTGCTCAGGTTGGGAAATCAGTCCCAAATCTGGTCAACAAGTGTAAAAATGCGTCTATCACTGTCAGAAGTGCTCAGAACTGAAAGATAAGTGTCTCATTGGATCCAGAAGACCCAAATCTACTCGGAATGTGTACTCATACACCATGGGTTGCCCTGATGGGCTAGCTGTAGGGTCCACCATATATGGACAATGTATAATCTGATGATCTGAAGTAATAATAAAACCTGTTGAACTGCATCAATCATCATCTGAATCATATGTCCATCATATAGCATCACCATCAAGAGTATGTGGGGCCATCAATCATCATCCATAAGCATATATGGCCCACATCATCACGGATTCCAAGAAATGACCATGGTCAAACTAGGTTTGACTAGGTCAACATACAACCAAGGATAAATCATATCAATAGACTAAGACATGTTTCTCTAATCATACTCACAACTTAACTTAAAGTATAACATCATTCAGTGGCATTAAACATATTTGTTCATTCCGTTGTTATTTGTATTCACTTGCACAATAGCTTAAATGACAAACTCACCCATTGGACATGGTCTAACTGCTAGTTAGGAACAAGGTTGGGCAAAGGGGGTGACTTGTCTAAACTCAACTAAAAGGCACTTTTGGACTGGGAGAGAGGGGAAACTACAAACTCTGTGCTGGACAAAATAACAAGGGGGATGGCTGTGCCTCACAAATGGGTAAGTTGTTTAGAGAGTGCTTATTCAACTGAGGCATAATGTCTACATCAAGTTGATCCAAGTTCATTAGGATCATTCAATTTCATTTCATGGCCTTTTTGGCCTACATAACCCTTCGGATCTCAGGTGTGTTGATAAGCAGAACTAATTGCAGCTTGCATCCAGGGCATGTTTACATATACATATAAGGTCAACAATTGTTTAGATATAGCATTTAAGAACCATTGCTTTTTGGACCTTTTTTATACTCTTCGTGGAGTATTTTTAGCAGTTCATCACTCTTGCCCTTTCTAGTTTCCATGGGCGAATTTATATAAGTTTCCATAGGTAGTACATGAGCTTTCAGTTTTAGCCAACAACATCTCAAGTGACTAAGGGGAGTTCGGACCAGTGCCAAACTTCGGGACAATTGACCAGAATGATTTAGGCCTACAATCCAACTTACCAAAGGCAAGTTTTGTCACCAACTCAGAGCTGAGACACTAAGCATACAGGGATGCCGTCCAAACACAAAGGTAGAAAAAGGGGAAGTCCTCTGTACCAAAAAGTCAAGTAAGACAAGTCAAGGTTTAAAGTCAAATAAGGAAAGTCATGTATGGGTGGAGTCAAGTGAAGGTGGAGCCTAAGCTAGCTGACAAATGGTGTCAAGAAAGACCATATCTATGTAGGGTAGTGAACCAGTGAGTTTTGTCAAATAACCTCAATGTGCAAGTAAAAAGGCCGTTTTAAATTATTATCAAGATAGTTCATTTTATACAGTTTGCCACATCATGAATTATATACCAAGCCAATGCTGTGAACATGACAAAAGCAACAAGATAATAATCCACAGTCAATGATAAAACATCCATAGGTCGTATAACATCATCACAAGAATAATCATCATATATCATCTGAAACACTGCTGCAATACATCTCTAAGCACTGAACTGAAACTGTATGGGATAAAGGGTCACATCGGTCATCAAATCTGAACTCTCAAGGCTTAGCCTTGACACAAGGTCTAACATAAGTCTGAATAATACACTGCTCTGATCATGAGTGATCTCAAAATGTACAATCATCATAGCCAAGCTCTGAATAATGCAAGCTCTGGAATTTACAGATATCTGCAAGCTGGTTTGTATGGTGTGTTTGGAGTTTAAGCTCCTTAAGGTTTAGATTTGAAAGGCTATTCAATAAGGAGGGGGATTAATCCCCTAAGCATCTTCAAGAAAAATGAATCCAAGTACCTACACAAAACAAAAAGAGTGAGAAATCGTATAAGTGGAAGAAATTGAGAAAGAAACACATTGAAACTGCCCAGACCTTAGATCTAGTGCCTTGAGGGAAAATTTTATTGGGCAAATGGAGTCCTAGTAATTTTTAATTGAAAGTGAAAGATATCCAAGAAAGAGTAGAGGACAAGTAGTCTCTCTCCTAATAGCTTGAATCAACCAATGGGTCTTTTACTCCATACTTGAGATGAGTAACTATATAATAATAATAATAATAATAATAATATATTTTTAAGGTCACAACCAAGCTAGGCACCAATTTGGTGTATGAGACCCCCTTGTATGTGGGATAGGGGACCCCCCTCTGCGCAACGATGTAATTGCTAAAGTCTATATAGGTGTACATAACCTACCCCCCTCCGGATTTGAACCCATGACCTCCTGGGAGGAAACACACGTTCTTAACTGTTAGGCCCACTCAGGCTATACTTGCAATCATCAAGAGGACAAAGCAATCTATCCAATAACACAACTCACCACAAGGTTAGTAAAACATTTAGTGAATGTAATCGATTTGAAAAAGATAGAGGTTGCAACAATCAAAATAAACAAATCAATTACAATTCCTAGAGAACAAGGTTGCAACAATCATTCTCTAAGCTACTTGATGCAAACAAAATAACCATTAGTTAACTCAAACCCTTATTGGATTGTCCACTATCATAGCAAATGCACTGGATCCACCATTAAACACCAACAAGAAGTACTAGAGCAAAGAGGAAAAGGTAGAGTATTATTATTTCCTTCAACAAAATTTCGACTCTTAGACTGAATTTGGCGCTTCCTTTTAGAGGATAAGGAGGGAGAATTTCTCTTGAGAAGTGGTAAAAGGGTTTTGTTACAAAGTAGTTACATGAGTGATGATCTCAAGGAGGTAGTTTCTAGAGCAATAGTCTGGATCTACCTTTTTTACAACAAGAAATAGTAAAATATGCCAAGTCATCTAGCTTGGAGAGGGCGAATTCAACCCTTGACAAGTACAATAATAAAATATTTGCCAATACCATGGGTCTTGATCAATACAAGAGGTAAATACCACGGGTTGCTTGAAACCAAATGCAAAAACGATGAGTTATTTTCCTTGATCCAAGGAGTTGGTCAAATCCACATTCAAGAGCAAGTCGTTGAGCCACACGATTTGGCTTGAGGAAGTAGATCCATGTGCTTGGAGGGCAAATCAAGGGCTACGACTTAATCTGAAGTTGAGATTTGCTTTGTTTGATCCCAATGTGCCTCCATTTGTGTGCCAAGTGAGCCACACCATCTAATTTGCCTCAACATGTGCGCCACTAGCCAACTAGGTCAAATCAACTGAGGGAAATTAGGTTAATTTCTCTTAATTAATCCATAAAGTGCATTGTCAACTGAGAAATAGAAGATAAAGTGCACTTTCTTCCTTTTAATGATCGATTAGACACAAGCTTAGGCTTTTTATAAATTAAAATCTAATGTGTGCCTATGCCTGGAAAAGCCTTCAGATGGACAACACCCTCAAAAGAGATGGTTGATCTCATTACTAGGGCCAATTGGGTGCCCAAATCTACCATGTTGTTGGCAAGATATTGGATGAATCATTCCTATGTACGATCATAAAGTTTTTAGGATGTTCGTTGACATTGAAAATATACTCTTGTAAGATTTGACCAATATGTAGGAAGGCTTGGACATGCAAGTATGCGGGGCTAAAGAAGATCCAAATGGATGCTTAAATCTATTCTCAGAATTGAAAAATACTGAGTTGATCATCCCCATGCACGTCCATGAAAATCAACACTACAGTATCTTGGGAAAGGCCCACCACCTTTTTGGAACTGATTGATCTGAGGTAGTAGTGACCATTTTGATGTCATATACAGGTGTAAGTAGCCAAATGGATTAACCCATGGAGTGGGTTACGCCCTAAGATGGACTTCTACATTAAGCACTTCTTGGAGATGAGAGATAGTCTCATTATTCAATCTCAATATACCCTCCGCCATTGGTTACATGCTCTTTGCATTCCCCTCGGTTAGTTCAGAGTGGGATCTCATAGACTTGAGTATAGATGGACCACTAGATTGATTGTTTTGATAGGATTTGCTAGCTATACCATCTTCAAGAGGTCTAGATAGGGGAGCACTTCATCTTTCATTGTCCTGTCTACTACGAGATCACAGGGAGATTCCACTACGTTTTTAGGGGGGCAGACCCTCACCAGCCTCATTAGATACCTCGACCAGAGATGCTTGGCATTATACATACAGGAGGGCCTCAGGCTCTGAGCCCATATTCTTTAGTCTTCTGCTCGACTAGATTCTACCTAATGGATCACTTTCTTTATTAACCGTGCGATACCCTAGAAGGGGCACTAAGAGACAGTCCAATAGTAGCACAACCTTAGCCTCCAATAAGTGTGGACCCATGAGACCTTTCCTTGTCCCCTAGGATCTCAACGACATGACATGACCAGATCCCTTCCTATGAGGCAAACAAGACCCCCATGGCCTCAACGATAAGATACCTCCTCTAGACAACAACACAATGGGTGATCCAAACTTTCCACTAGTTCTTCCTTTGGACAACATACAATTTTGAGTTTCATTCATTTGCCCTCTGATGTTAGGAGAGATGGTTCTATTCCATGATGGACCTACCTCATCACTTTTAGATTTTCTTGCTCTTGCATTTTTCACTTTGGTACTGTTATCACACAACTTGTAGTTGTCTCTAAAAGTTATCCTATCCAGGACTGTAGAGATGTAGACAACTAAAGAGGTGACCCAAGGGATGCCACGGTTCCCAATGCAAGTTGGTGTCACGACAACCGAGGCACTCTTCGCTTTAGATCAAGCATAAGCAAGACCAAGGGGGAGACCCTAGCTAACCTATGAGGGCTAGCGAACCCGCTCAAGACCTCCTAGGGAAATGTGAAAGACAAAACGTGAAGAGATCAAGAGGGATAGATCTAGATCTAGAATGGATAAGTGGACCCAAGGAGTTAGGGCTTGGTTGAAGAGGCTTAGGAGATGACAAATTGTTCAACCAATAAAATATAAGGCCACTTATAGGTTAGGAAGAGTAGATCTAGATAGATCTAATGCCAAATAAAAGTACCCAAGTGGGGCCCACCCTTAAAATATGGAAAATGGTCCAAATGGGGCCCACAAGGTAGAGATTGAGATGAAATGGCACTAGGGGGATTGCTATGACATGGATCTATGGATTTGAGAAGAAAATAGCAATACCCACGAATGGGATCTAGCAAATGGCCACCTACCCGACAAGTGTAACCTCCGTTGGAGAGGCCCAGTGCCTTAGATTGGGGGGAAAATGGAGTCGGATGTCCACCAAACTTTAGATCGGGAATGTTATGATGATTATTAAGGTGGGTTTTAATTATTAAGCCCAGATGTTTGCTAGATCTCCATAGATCTGAAAAATAAAAAAATACAAGGGTTTTGACTTTTAGGGTTTTGAGATCTAGAAATAATGGATAAGCAAAAGAAGTAAAATATGTACCTTTCAAGCGTACCTGGATAATGAGATGGATGCCAATTATGACGAGGATTACTTCCCCACAGATCAAATGAAGAATTTGTAGTTTCTCTTCTTGTGCGATTTTCCCAACTCCACATGTGCGCTCCTCTCTTCCTGCAAGACCAAGGAGACAAAGCTCAATTAGCCAACAAAACGAGGGTAGATACAAGCTAGAGGTAAAATATAGAAAATGATTTGTACAAAGACGAAATCACTCCCCGTTTGAACCCAAAATTTGACAGAAGATTGTAGGGCAAGCCTCCCCACCAATGCGCACTCCTCCAAATTGTCCTCTTCACCTATAAATCAAAATTGTGGAAAAAGATACAAGATAGCTACAAAATATCCTTCAGTGCAATGGAAGAAGCATTTACAATCATCACAATTAGACACCCAAATCAAGATCCAAGTATGTGCTCAAAAAATATTTCTTCTATTCCGGTAGCCAAGAGCCAAAAATCTCTAGATGCCTTTACAAGAGGGAGGTCTCTTTGTTAAATAGGATGAGGGAGACCAAAACCCTAAACCACTTTTGAAATGAGTGGTTGAGATCAAAAGATAAAATAATACAATCAATGGCTAAGATGAGTTGGTATAGTATAACATGGATCACTCACTTAAAGGGGGTGCACACTACATGAGGGATACACTAGGAGGGGTGCGCACTACATAGAGGTGGCCAAAATACAAATATGCGACATAATATGACTAGGACACAACACTAGGAGCACATGGTGGGGCTAGGAGGCACTGCTTTCCTTCACAAGCATGACCCCATGGCACAATGATATAACATGAGACTCAATAACTTGTCCAAGTGAACAAATGATCAAATCCTGGCCCCCTCAACTGAGAGAAGAATACATCAAAAGACAACCTGTAGACTGTGTGGACCCCACTGAATGCTGCAAACTGATCTGGAAGGAGTGGGATACACCATAGATGACCTCAGAGTAGACCTCATGCCAAAACCTTGCCTTAATTTCCCAAATTGAATTCCTAAATGACCTTTTTATTCCATTTTTATACCACCTGAAAAACCACCAAACAGCCCACAGCCCACTGTCTAGTGCCCGGGCAGAAAATCCGACTATACCATCATGTCCGGAAGGGGGGTAATATGGTAATAACAAGTGGCTGCACCACCCCCTTCCTTTGTAGCGCCCTAGGGAACGACTTGCCTCCAATGCATCAGCTGGACATGCCACTTCAGCATGGTCAAACTGGTCAACAAGTGACAAACTGCTCAAATCATGTCTGGGAGTGCCTGGAACTGAAAGATAAGTGTCTCAATGGATCCAGAAGACCCAAATCCACTAGAGATGAGTACTCATACACGTCATGGTAACCTATAAGATCATCTGTAGCATCCACCATACCCGGACAAGTAAAAAATATGATGATCTGGCAATAATAATAATCAATAAAAACTGCATCAATCATCATCTGAAACCTGTGCCCATCATATGGAGTCATCAAAAGGTATATAAAGGACCATAGATTAGCATCATATAATATAAGTGGTCCATCTCATCACGGATCCCGAGGTTGACTTGGGTCAAACTGATCAAAATATGACCAAGGCTAGAGAAGCCATGCTGCTGCAAGTGCAAATGGTTAAGACATGCTCTTTAAATCATTTTCATATCAAGACTTTAAAACATTAAGCATCATTTCACTGGCAGTTAATGGATAATAGTAGGTTAATTAATAATTTACTTTCAAAGTGTTGGATTTTGTGCAACTTTGGAAGATATTATTTATTGTACTTGATTGTACCTCCTAAGGGAGATGAACTTGATGTATTTAATTATGTAAACCCTTGAAAGAATCAAAACCTTAGGGTGAAAAGAAGCAAAAGAAAAGATTAAAATTAAATTATTAATTGCCCCCCAAGTGAAGTCGGCCTAGTCAAATAGAGAAGTCGGCTCAGCTAGGGTAAAATCTAGTTTGGCACTTGTATAAATAAGAGGGAAAACTCACCTCATTATTCAACCACTCACTTCACACAAGTTCGCATTACCCGGAGAGAGATGTTCGCACTGCAGCAGGAGAAGACTATTTTGGGGTTTCTATCTTTGGAATGCATTTCCATCTTTTCTCTTTTATGATTGTACTTTGATCTCATAATTATCATCTCTATACGAAGGTTGCTGGGTTTTCTCCAGTTTGGGTTTCCCAGGATAAACTCTTGTGTTATTGTTTTGTGCTTTGTCTTTCTTCTAGTGATCCTGTTTATGCATTTGAATTGTTATATTGTGAATGTATGAAAAATTAACATGGTATCAGAGCAGTTCTAGAAGAAGCCATTGTTGGAACATTGTCGGAACCCTGCCAGGGTTTCATCTTTTGAAGTCTTCACTCAACTTTTTGAAGGAAAAAGAGTATTGGGAATTTGGCTGTAAGGCAGCACATCTTTTGGTGACGACAGAACTCAATTATGAGAATTTTCAAATTTTGACCTAATTCTGCAGCTGCAACATAAATTAGGGTTTCAGGTTTTACCCACTTTTCTCCATAGTTTTGGATCAGCCCTACCTCATCTCAACTTGCCTTGCTAGGGAACTAGTTATTGATTTTAAAAGTTTATCTTGCAAATTAAAACTGCATTTCATTGGCTGCCTTAAACAAGCAGACCATGATCCCTTGCTTTCCTTGGTTATTTTTGTCATTTTTCATAGTTTAACTTAGCTTTTTTTTTAGTAATTTTTACAGTGACCCAAACTCACTTTCTAAGTGTTTTTGGGCACATTAGCTTGCTGTTTTGCAGCACTTTATGAGCAGAGAGGAGGAGACTCTACTCGAATTTTGGTGGATTGGGCCATCCAGAGCACCCAGAAACATACATTTTTCATTCGGAAACTTCTTCTGTTCAATTTGTTAAGCCTTTGAGTCAGTTTTAAATGACTGGCGCACTTCTGATCATATTGTAAAAGAAATATTAAACGAGAGCAAGTGGGCTAACCAACGCCCACACCCCATCCCCCCACGGGGGAAACTGTGTCGACTCAAAATTTTGTGGTTTGCATTTTTAGTTTAGATTTGCTTTCCGGCATTTAATTAAAATTAACTAGGGATAAAATTAACCTTGTTGGTCCGTTCCATTGGTGGGCCACAAGTTCACTCAGGACTTAGTTTTATCATTTTTTACAATCTACAATTTCTTTACTTTCAAAACAACCCCTTGCTTTCTTGAAGTACGGTTTCAGGATAAGGGATTGCCCGAGTACTGGCCTGAAAAGAGACTCTTGGGGCATAGAAAAGTAAAATATTTGTTCAAAAATACATAAAATTAACAAGGCTTTGTCCCCGTATGCTCTAGATCATTGCAACTTTGTCTAAACATGTTGATCAACTAGAAAGGGACTTAGTGACTAGTAATTAGTCTAACACCGCCCAATTAACCACCCTTTACGAAAATCCGGCTAAAACTACTATTGACACTGGTGGGCAAATTTCTCAAATGAAGCGGGAACCACGGGGAGCGACCTCGGGATACCGTTAGACTATACCCTCATTTGGTATAGTGTTGAGCACCTCCCAGAGACTTCGATTCAGCCCACATGTCCAAGTGAGGAGCCACCTTGTCAAATTCAAGACATATTTCCAGTACCTTACGGTATTGTTATCACACAACTTGTAGTTGTCCCTAATGGTATCCCATCCGGGATGGTAGAGGAGATGGACAACTAAAGAGGTGACCCAAGAGATGCCACGGTTCCCAATGCAAGCTGGGAGTCACGTCAACCGAGGCACTCTTCAATTTAGATCAAGATGAATCAAGACCTAGTGGGAGACCCTATAGCCAATCAAAGGTGATTGGGCCAAAGCAAAGGTTTCTAGGGAAGTGTGAAAGATGAGTTACGGAAACCAATGCAAGGTTCGGTGGACCTAGAAAGATGAGTTACGGAAACCAATGCAAGGTTAGGTGGACCTAGAAGTTTAAGTATGGTTGAAAGAGGCTGAATGGATGACTAGTGTTTCAACCAATGAATGATTTAGGCCACATGATGAGATCAAATGACAAGATCTAGTACCATGAAATACACAAGTGGGACCCACTTCCTTGGGATATGGAAATGGTTCAAATGGGACCCACAAGGTGAAGTTAATGGTGCAAATGGTACCAAGGGGTGTGTAAAGAGTAGATCTATGGATCTAAGATGAAATTAGAGACACCCACATATGGGATCTAGCACTTGACATTAATCCCAAGAAGTGCGAATTGCCTTAGGTGGACTAGTGCCTTGAAATGGATGGGCAAATGGAGTAAAAAAGATACGAAAATGTAGATCGGGACACTTAAGAGGCAAATCAAGGGTATTGTTCAAGATCGAGTGAATAGGATAGTTAGATCTTACTAGATCTGATGTTTCACCAAGTGACCCAAGTGGACAAACAATTCCCCAAAATGAGGAATGATACCCCCAAGGCAGAAATTCACAAAGTGAGACACTAGATGCAGGTTTCAAGGTATGCTCTTTTCAAATCAAGTGGGATCTCAAACACCTAAGTCCTTGAAGTGGGCCAACTCAAACCCCTAGGAAGTGCGACTTTGCCCAAGGAGGGTTAAATGCATGGAAAAGTGTATCAAATCAAGTCTAAAAGCCAGCAAAGTTTAGATCTGGGTAGTTTAGGCAGTTATCAATGTGGATCTTGAAAATCAAGAGGATCCAATGGCTAGATCTCCATAGGTCTGAGATTGAACATGCATCACCAAATTGACCCAAGTGGGGCACAACCCTCAAAATGAGGAATGGGGCCCACAAGGCAAAAATCAATGAAGTGAAGCACTAGGGGTAGGTTATCAAATATGAGGATCATGAATCAAGTGGGATCTCACCTACCCATCTCTTGGAAATAACCCCAATAGCTTCCCTCAAGGAGGCTAAAGTGCCTTGGAAAGTGTGTCAAATGGAGGCCAATCCACACCAAACTATAGATCCGAATTGCCGTGGATGCTATAGAGGTGGGTTTTCAGTATCTTACCCAAAGCCAAGCTAGATCCAAGTAGATCTAAGAAAAAGTGAAAAATGAGGGTTTTAATCAATTAGGGTTTTATGATCTAGAATTCATGGATAAGCCAAGGAAGAAGAAGACCATACCTTTGGAGCATACCTGGATGAAGAGATGAATGCTAGTTGAGATGAGGATTACTTTTGCCAAAGATCAAAGATCAAATGAAGAATTTTGAAACCCTCTTGCCAAATCATCCTCCAGTGCAATGGACAAAAGCATTTACAATCAAAGCAACCAACATCCACTCCAAGATCCAAGCATGTACTCCAAAAGATTGAATTTTATTCCAAGAGCCAAGAGCCAAATTCTCTAGATGATTTTACAACGAGGGGGTCTCCTCCTTATATAGGATAATAAAGACCAAAACCCTAGATCTCAAAACCACTTTTTGAAATGAGTGGTTGAGATTAAAATATCTCAATACATAATCAATGGCTAAGATGAATCATAACAACATAACACATGGATCACTCAAAATAGTGATGATGTCATAGCTAGAAAGTACTCATGGAGGGTGATGTCATCCTGTAGAGGGGGCAAAAGTACATGGGTCGACCTCATATGACTAGGACATGACACATGGAGCTCATGGTGGGGCTAGGAGGCATCAATCCTTGCTAGCTCATCCCCATGCAAAATAAAATAATATAATATGTCCGAAATAAATACAAATGATCAAATCTGTCCTCCAAATCTGTGAGAGACATGCAGTAAATGGCCTCCTGTGGCCTCTGTGGACCCCACTGACTGATGAAAACTGGCGGGAAGATATGGGGTTCACCTTGGAAGACCTCTGTGAAGACCAAGTGCCAAAACCTTGCCTCAATTGCCCAAATTGAATTCCTTAGGGACCCTTTTATTCCATTTCTGACCTGCCTCGGTAATTGTGAAAGTGTTGAAATTGCCTCCTAGGGCATCTGCGCTGTCAATCTGAGCCCCCTAGGCTCTCCAGAAGGGGGGGTAAATGGTAATATCAAGTGGCTGGACCACCCTCTCCTCATACAACGCCCTAGGTGAACTGGCTTCTCATGGCCCCTGTTGGTCAGGCTGGGAAATTAGCCCCAAATCTGGTCAACAAGTGGAAAACTGCATCTATCACAGTCAGAAGTGCCCGGAACTGAATGATAAGCCTCTCATTGGATCCAGAAGACCCAAATCTACTAAGAATGTGTACTCATACACCATGGGTTGCCCTGATGGGCAAACTGTAGGGTCCACCATATAGGGACAATGCATAACCTGATGATCTGAAGTAATAATAAAACCTGTTGAACTGCATCAACCATCATCTGAATCATATGTCCATCATATAGCATCATCATCAAGAGTATGTAGGTCCATAAATCATCACCAATACTCATACATGGCCCACATCATCACGGATTCCAAGAAATGACCATAGTCAAACTAGGTTTGACTAGGTCAATATACAACCAAGGATAAATCATATCAATAGACTAAGACATGTTCCTCTAATCATATTCGCAGCTTAACTTAAAGTATAACATCATTTGGTGGCATTAATCATATTCGCATATTCCATTGTTATTTATAATTACTTGCACAATAGCTTAAATGACAGACTCACGCATTGGACATGGTCTAATTGCTAGCTAAGGATGAAGGCTAGGAAGAAGGCTGGGCAAAGGGGTGACTTGTCTAAACTCAACTAAAAAACACTTTGGACTGGAAAGAGGGAAAGCTACAAACTCTGTGCTGGACAAATAACACGGGGAAGGGCTGTGCCTCACAAATGGGTAAGTTGTTTAGATAGTGCTTATTCAACTTAGGCATCATGTCTACATCAAGTTGATCCAAGTTCATTAGGATCATTCAATTTCATTTTTGGGCCTTTTTGGCCTACATAACCCTTCGGATCTCAGGTGCGCTAAAAGGCACAACTAATTGCAGCTTGCATCCAAGGAATGTTTATATAGATATAATGTCAGCAATCGTTTAGATATAGAGTTTAAGAACCATTGCTTTTTGGACCTTCCTTATACTCTTTGAGGAGTATTTTTAGCATTTCATCGCTCTTGCCCTTCACTCACGTGTGTTCAAAAACACATTCTAGAGTTTTTAGTTTCCATGGGCGAATTTACACAAGTTTCCATAAGTAGTACATGAGCTTTCAGTTTTAGCCAACAACATCTCAAGTGACTAGGGGGAGTTCGCGCCAGTGCCAAACATCGGGACAACCGACAGGAATGATTTAGGCCTACAATCCAACTTACCAAAGGCAAGTTCTGTCACCAACTCAGAGCCGAGACACTAAACAAACATGGATGCAGTCCAAACATAGAGGTAGAAAAAGAAAAGGGAAGTCTTCAATATCAGAGAGTCAAGGATTAAAGCCAAATAAGGAAAGTCATGGATGGATGGAGTCAAGTGAAAGTGGAGCCTAAGCTAGCAGACAAATGGTGTCAAGAAAGATCATATCTATGCAGGGTAGTAAACCCTTGAGTTTTGTCAAACAACCTTAATGTGAAAGTAAAATGTCTATTTTAATTGATCATTAAGATAGTTCATTTTAAGTTTCACAAAATTTGCCACATCATGAATTATATAGCAAGCTAATGCTGTGAACATGACTAAAGCAACAAGATAATAATCCATATCAATGATCAGAAATCCATAGGTCATACATCATCATCATAAGAATAGTCATCATATATCATCTGAAACACTGCTGCAATACATCTCTAGGCACTGAACTGAAACTGTATGGAATAAAGGGTCACATCAGTCATCAAATCTGAACTCTCAAGGCTCAGCCTTGACACAAGGTGTAACATAAGTCTGAATAATACACTGCTCTGATCATGAGTGATCTCAAAATATAAACTCATCATAGCCAAGCTCTGAATAATCCAAGCTCCGAAATGTGCAGATATCTACTAAGCGAGCATAGTAGCCCTGCTACTATGATGTGATAACAGGTATATTGGAAATCCCCCATCCATAATAAAAACTCATTACCACAACATAATAAAATTTACCAAGAACAATTGCAAAACATCGTTATTTCATTTCCAGCACTTTATTTTTTACTCCATTTATCAACACTGGTCTTATTATTGGATATTTCATGATGATGGATGTTATGCTCAGAAACAGGATTCGTCCTTGACCCTTGCCGTGTCCCGAATCGGTCGAATCGAACACGATTCGATTGGAATTCGTGTCCGATTCGACCTTGCATCGAATCCTGAATCGGGACACGACTTTCCCAGCGAATCAGACACGCAGATGAAGCGAATCGCGACTGTCGGACACGTTTTTGAAAAACAGGACACGTTTTTGGCGGAAAAGTGCGTCCGGGTTCACTTAAAAATCAAAATTTGCCTTTCTTTTTGTCATTTCTAAGGAAGCATTTGATTGAGAGTGAGTTGTATGTGCAGGTGAAGGAGATTTGAAGGAGATTTGAAGGCTATCCATCGTTTCCAAGCGATTCCAAGTGCATTCCGGTGGATTTGTGGAGAAGATTGCAAGCTCAACCATCACAAAAGAAAAGGAATGTCTCAATCAGCTAGGGCAGGAGGTAGGGGGCAAAGGAGAGGGAGAAATGCACCATCTAGTGCCTCCCCTCCTATTCCACCAAGCACAAGCGGTTCTCCTCCGTCAAGTGCTCCATCGGCTGCTAGTGGAGCTCATTCTATGGCTCCACTTAACCCTGTTTTAGCAAGACAACAAGCCCAAGAAAAAAAATACCCTTTGTGGAAGTATGTGACAAGAAAAGATGGGCCCGGGGCAAAGCTTGGTGGGGGAGGCAATGTGTCTTGGAGATGCAATTTTTGCAAGCATGAGTTCATGAGCACATATTTCCGGGTTAAGGGCCATTTGTTGGCCCTTCCTTCTTGTGGGATTTCTTCATGCAAAGCGGTGACTGTTCACCAAAGGAGGGATATGGAAAGAGAGGATCATGTTGGCTTAGGGAAGGTGGCAGCAGCAAGCAAGAAAAAAGAGGATGATCCTCTTCCATTCTTGAGGAAGTCCTCTAGCACCAAGCCTCCATTTCCACCTAGCATGCATGGGCGTGGGCGTGGGGATACTTATCAAACAAGAAAGAGGCAATCTACAGGTGGTCCAATGGATAGGATTTTCCAAAAAGAGGCGCGAGAAGAGGTAGACCTTACTATTGCATTTTTCTTCTACCTCAACTTCATTTCATTCAATGTTGCACGGTCACCATTGTATTTTGAGACGGTTAAAACTATCTTGGAACGTGCTCCAAATGGTTATGTGCCTCCTAGTTCAGAGAAGCTTAGAACCACATTGTTGGTTAAAGCAAAGGAGGTAAATAAAATTCTTGAGCCAATTAGATCAACATGGCCCTCATCCGGTGTGAGTATTGTTTCTGATGGATGGACGGATCCCGCACGCCATCCACTCATCAATTTCATGGTATCTTCCCAAAATGGACCGGTGTTCTTGAAAGCGGTTGATGCTCTTGGCGAATACAAGGATGCACAATTTATGGGTGATTTATTCATCAAAACCATTGAAGAAGTGGGTGTTGAGTCGTGTGTACAAATCATCACGGACAATGCACCTGTTTGCAAGGCTGCTGGCATGATTGTGGAAGCTAAATATCCACAGGTATGTTCATTTTGGACACCTTTCATTTCTAATTTGCTCATTGTTTGAATTTGGTCATTGCAATGTTAGTGTTGTAGAGTCATTGATACATGCTTTTATTGCTCTTACAGGTTTTTTGGACACCTTGCATTGTCCATTCCTTGAATTTAGCACTGAAAGCCATTGCTTCGGATGTGGCATGGATTGACAACCTTATTGAGGATGCACGCCATATCCGTAACTTTGTACAAAACCACACAAATGCCCTCACCATCTACAAACAGTACACACAGCTTTCATTGCTGAAGGTTGCAGATACTCGGTTTGCTTCCTCATTCATCATGCTCAAGAGGTTGAGGGAGGTCAAAACCGCTCTTGGGTCCATGGTGATTTCAGAGTTTTGGGCTTTTTGGAGAAAGACGGATCAGGCTGCTTCACAAAAGGTGAAGGACTTGGTGTTAAATGATGGTTGGTGGGACACGGTGGATCTTACTATTAAGATCATGGAGCCAATCATTTCTTTGTTGCGGTATGCAGACACGGACCAGCCCATCCTAGCAGAGGTTTATGAGGGGTGGGATTCCATGATTGAGTCCATGAGGTCCATTGTCATGGAGAATGAGTGTCCCGAGTATGGGACATCGGCAGAGAACTTATGGACCATTATTCGGGATATTCTTATCTCCAGGTGGGATAAGAATTGCACACCTTTGCATTGCTTGGCCCACTCCTTGAACCCCAAGTTCTACACTCAGGAGTGGCTCACTGGTGGATCGGGGGCCTCACACAGAGTCCCTCCTCACATGGATGCAGAGATTGCAAATGGGAGGAAGATAGCACTTAGACGGCTATTTCAGGATAGAGACATGCTTGAGGAGGTGGAGGATGGCTTTGTAGATTTTTCCACTGGCACTGGGAGATCTGGAGGCTATGATGTGCTTAGAGATAGGGAGGGTAAGACACCCTATCGTTGGTGGGCAACTCATGGGGCAACATCCCCTATTCTACAGAAGTTAGCCTTCAGGGTCATCTCTCAAGTTACATCATCCTCTTGTTGTGAGAGGAATTGGAGCACATATGGGAACTTGTACAGTGTGAAGAAGAGCAGGCTTGAGCAGTCCAGGGCAGAGTCCATGGTGTATGTGCACTCCAACCTTCGTCTTATTTACAGGAAGAGGGAGGAGTGGGTGAAGGGAAAGACAAAGATGTGGGATGTCTTTCCTGATGATATGGGTTTGGACAGCAGTACTGAGTTGGCATTAGACAACATGGATCTTAATGATCCAGTGCTAGAGCCGGTCACTTTTGATGAGAGTGATCGTATAGAGGGGTCATCCTCCACAGCAGCAGATGCAGATCGTCAGATGGGCACATTGGGCAGAGAGGAGGAGGAGGGGGAGGAGGATGAGGATCAGGGCAGTGGCAGTGGCAGTGGCAGTGATGAGTATGTTGATTCAGGCATGGAGGACGACTACTGACATATGGGATTCTCCCATCTTGATCCACCCCTTTTTGTATTTACTATTAGTATTATACTATTAGACTATTAGTCTATTTGGCATTTGCCAGTGGCCCAGTGCCCAGTGGCATTCCGACATATATGTATACATTTTGATTTTGATGACTTAATGAGAAATATGGTTCCGACATGCATCTGTGTCTCATTGTGATTTGTGAATGACAAATGTGTTGTGAATCGTGATTTGTGAATGACAAATGTGTAATCATTAATGTGTTTTTATTCTAATTTCTATTGAATATTTGTAAATGTTCTAGTTTCTAAATATTTTTGGATCTATATGTCTATATTTTTAAATTTTAATATATTTAAAAAAAATATATATATATATGTATATAAAACGTATCCTACGTGTCCTGATTTCGGGGGTCACCGTGTCCGTGTCGGACTCTCGTATTTTCGTGTCCTACGTGTCCCGTGTCCCCGTGTCAGGTGACTTAGATGTTATGTATCAAATGATAATGATGATGTGGCACAATGAATGATATTATCTTTTATATTGCTTTGTTCTTGTAAATCAATTTTTCCAACTCCTAGATATTTTTAGTTTTGTAGATTAAACACTTTAGATCTTTTTTTTTACTTTTAAGGTCCACCCCCCTTGGCTTCGCTAGTAGTAAGCCTAGAAGTACCTTCCCAAAGGGAAAGTGTTATCAACTGATCACTATTCAAATAGTTATCTTTTTACCTTCTAGAAGTTCATAAGTAGTCTCAACCAAGGAATAAATGTTTTTTGAGTAGAATTCAAGTTACGATGCCATGTTGTTCCTGCAATACCCATGCACTCTTCGATTTATGTGAAGAATGTATTTCTTGATGCCATGCATACTGGACATCTTTTCATTAGGAAATGAATGTTTCCCTGATAGAAATTGGAAACTACCTTCATTGCATCTGTCAAACCCTTGGCTGTGCGGCTTGGATGACAGGCTTTGACATACTATAAGCAACTAATGCATTGACAGCAAGTAGTCTCAGAACTTCAACAGCATTCTTCACTCCACATGAACTTGCATAGGTAGATCTGCTCACTGTTTTTCTAGACTGGAGTGATGATAATATTTAGGTACAATTTGCCTATGAATAAGAAATTGAACAGTGTTCATGGAAGACTCAATAAAGTCTACACAAACTATGTTTTCTTTGAAATCAGTACAAAAATATTAAAACTTCTCTTTTCCTGAATTAGTTTGCTGGAATTTTGATGTTCATGTTATGGTGTCATATGCATATTTCTGAGCTTTCATTTGTATTTGTGACTTATGCAGGATGATCCGCCGAATGAGCGTAAACTTGTTAAGCTCTCTGAATATGCAGCGAAGAATCCATTGCGGATACCAAAGGTTTTTTATGCTATTCATTCCTAAGTGTTCATTATTTTAGTAGTTGAAGTCTCTGATTTTTATATTTGAATTCTTTAGTATCTATAGTTAGGCTCCCCCTCTCAGGGTAGTGCAGACACAGTTGTATTATCTGTTAGCTGACAACACATTCAATCTGCATTTGTTACACATCTGCTGTCTTAACTTCAGATAGCGAACCTTTTGGAGCAAAGGGGTTACAAGGAATTGCGGAATGAGCACTTTGGATCTGTCCGTGTTATCATGACTGCATATAGCAAGCTACTTTCATTATGCAGGGACCAAATGTAAGTATTTCTAAATCATGTTTTACCTACTATAGTTAATTCTGTAGTATTAGTTTGAGGCTGGCAACTGGCTTTAATGACCGCTGAAAATTGCATTTGTGTATAGTCACTTCTAAAAAAATATTTCTGTGATTATCTGTCTGATAAGTCAATATAAATGTTTCTCTAACATTTTTGTACTGTCATCTATCTCTGACTGAGCTTAAAAAGACTGCTTTTGAATCTAGCTCTTATTGAGCTTTAAAAAGACTGCTTCGGGGGCCTGTTACCAGGTAATCCCCAAGAAGGTTAGTGTGGTGGATCGAGATTGCCTGGATGCTGCACTTTCTAAGGAGGAACTCTTCGCAGCTCTTTTCTAACAAACACAGTAATAATAAAATAATAATAATAATAGTTAAGCTAAATGAAAGGTCAAAGGACATACCTCTTACCTCGTGAGTCCGTGACTAGTCAATGCATATATGTACATCGTCATGAGGCTCATTGTTATCATTGTATCAATTATACTTATTTAATATATTCTTATGGCAGAAATCTTTTGTCAATTTCAATAGAAACAGGGACTGTTTCTTACATTGGTATTAGAGCCATTAACTTGGGCAGCTCTGGGTTAGTTTTGAATAATTGTCACATTGCTGTTCCGTACAGACACAGTTGTACACTGCCAATTCTGTACGATCCTTACAGTCCATCCACCAAATAAATTCCATACGCACACATTAATCTGCTGCAATCTGTTTGTACAATTCGCTGAAATCCATACGGTTTGAAAAGGCACACTTGATAGTCCATACACTTGTTAGATTTTTAACTTTTAATCAATAGTTATCTAGGATTGTACTGAGAGAATAACAAGCACAACATAACACAAGAGACACAAAGATTTTCCTCGGAGAAACCATAAAGGAGAAAACCCCGCAACTTCCTCAGAGATAGAATGATCACCAATACAATGTCACAAAAGTAAAACCCAAAAATAGAAAAGGTCTTCAGCAGCTTCTCTCTTCTCCACTTGTGCTAACTTGTCCTTCTTCTCACTAATGTGAAGTGAGTGAGTGAGTGAATGATTCAAATGAGAGAGGCACCCTCTCTATTTATACTTTAGCTTTCACTTGACCTTTACCCCAACTAGGTCGGCCCCTAGTTGTACCTGACTGGGCCGACTTCTCTAGGAGAGTCTAATAACCCATTGACAACTTAACTTTGGGGTCTAATGCCCCGACTTACAATGGAGGGTTAACCTCAATGACTTTCCATGACCCAAATACAATAATGACTTTCCCGAGCGGAGGAATAAACATCTTCACCGGAGGTACAATAATAAAATACAAATACAACATAAAATATACAAGTGAATATCTTCCTAAGTTACAATTACATTAACACTCCCTCTTAACTAGGAAGGTATTCTCTTGACACAGTCATCAACACAAGTCTTCGTCACTAGATCAACAATGCTGGGACATCATCATCAACACTGGATCGTCGTTGTCACTGCTGCTGCAATCCACGTCATCTCGACCATCAATTGGTGCTATCTCTCAGTTCTTCTCGTTATAGGATGTTCTACAGAGCCAACCCTTTTTCATGATGGATGTAGGCCTAACCTCCATGTAGGTCTTCATTATCTTTGCGAGCAAGCCATCAAGTAGGTACAGCCTAGGACTTATTATGTTGCCTTTCCAAAAACCTGCGTACAACCCAGGACTTATTATATTGCCTCTGCAAAAACCTGCGTACAGCCCAAGACTTATTATATTGCTTCTGCAAAAACGTGTGTCTCCTACTGTCCCCCTCATCACATCCAGATCATCTCAACTCAACGTAGCACAGCCCAGATGCACATCACACAACACTTACATCAACCGACATGGGAGGACCAACCTACCACCATTCGGGAAAGGCTCAACGCTTACATCAACGCACATGGGAGGACCAACCTACAACCATGTCGGAAAGGCTCTGCACTTACATCAACGCACATGGGAGGACCAACCTACCACCATGTTGGAAAGGCATTGCACTTACATCAACGACCATGGGAAGACAAACCTCAACCATACCGAAATGGCTTAGCACTTACATCAACAGCCATGGGAAGACAAACCTCAACCACGCTGGAATGGCTCGGCACTTATATCAACGACCATGGGAAGACAAACCTACAACCATGTCGGAATGGCCCGACGCTTATATCTACACCATGGGAGGACACACCTACCACCATGTGAGAATGGCTCATGTGCATCTTTGTCTTTCGGACTCGTCACTTCTCCTTGGAAGGAACCTCGATCTGAAGTACACCAAGCTTCTATCTGAAGTACTCGAACTTCACTCTGGGTAGCGGCTTGGTCGACACATCGGCTATCTGCTCGTACGTCGCAACATACTGGAGCTTCACTGCTCCTCTCTGCACCATATCCCTGATATAGTGGTACTTGATCTCAATGTGCTTCGACTTGTCATGGAACATCGGGTTCTCAGACAACTTCACACAACTCTGGTTGTCACAAAATATACAAGTCGTATCCAACTGGAGATCAAACAAATCAGACAGTAGCTTCCTAAGCCATACTGCCTCACAAATAGCCGAACAAGTTGCGACATACTCTGCTTCGGCTGTACTCAGTGCTACGCAGGACTGCTTCCCGCTAAACCAAGAGATCACACCCGATCCCATGCTGAAGCAACACCTCGAAGTGCTCTTCCTATCAGTGGCATTGCCTGCCCAATCCGAATCAACATAACCCTCTAGGTTAATCTTCTGATTCGCATCATACTTGAGCCCATAATAAACCGCACCCTTCAAGTACCTCAGAATATGCTTTGCAGCAATCAAGTGAACATGTCTCGGATTTGTCAGGAACTGGCTCAATGTTTTCATAGCAAAGCAAATATCTGGTCTTGTATTCGTCAGGTACATCAAAGATCCAATCATCTGACGATACATCGTGGCATCAATCGACTCTGATGAAGCATCACTCAATAGCTTCAGGTTCAATCATGGCATCCTTCCATTCCTTCCTTTCTGCCGCTTCTTCATAGTTGGTAGGTTCCTTGTCAATGATGTCACACAGCAGGGCTACATAACTGGAGTATGGTCTCGGTCTTTTGCTTTCTCTGTGCATTCCTTCTGGAGCGCCATATCTCTTTGCATCTTGAATTTCCTCTCATACCCATGTTGATTTCCTCTTGTGAGAATTCTTCTCATGGGGTGGATCTACAGGTTCTTGTGGGTCTTCCATCTCGCGGTCTTCATATTCTTCTGGAATCGCTTATTCCATTGTTGTATCTCTTATCCTGGGAACTTCAGGTTCTTCAATATCTTCAATAGGTATTTTTCTTGATCTTCGTCACTTGTTCTTTGAAACAAGTCTCTCTTGTAGGTGATGGTACACGATCTTTCCTACGAGTCAAGTTCAATTGCATGATTAGAAACATCTCATAGTTTTCAGAACAAATTTTTACGCATAAAGACATAGGTCATACAGTCATGCAATTATCTTAGCCAATGCTTCAGTACAACATTCATCCATATCCTGTAACTTTCTAGAGGCCTTCCATCTCTGCCAGAGCATTGTTAAGAGTGTGCACTACTCCCAACATGTCAGCAAAAAGGTTTCATTTTAGATAAGTAGCAATGGAATGTTGTATAGTACCATAGGCCACTTATCCATTACTTGCATATTAGTAGTATCTTGTTCATTAATGTAATTTTTCTAACATGCATAATACACACCCTAAATCTAGGAACATGAGTAAGTACATGACTGGATAATATCATTTAAGTAATCAGATATACAAGAAATGTCAATTCAAATACTTATCTTTGTTTGGTTTGGGTGGACTCCCTCTCAATCTTTGCTTCCTTGCAGGAACTATTGGAGTGTGCTCCGTCTTGATCTTTTATTCCTTAACCAATGCTGAAAATGGATGAGAGGTTCTTCCATAGATTTTATTTGTTTTCCGAAGTCCAACTCTGCATTAGATTCTTCTACTCCTTTCATGTAATACTGAAAGACATCTCTAGCTTCACCTTATGAGGTGGAACCTTCTGAATGGACCCATATAACTGGTTCCCTTCATTACAATACATGTTCTTCATCACTTGAAGAATCGTCACTTTCTTCTCTGGTTCTCTTTCTTGTAGGTTCATCGTCTTCCGCGGTGTGAGCATGGTGTCTTTTCTTGTTGGAGACACTTCTGTTTCTGGGACAATCTCTAGAGTAGTGTCCCTTCTCATCACATGTATAGCATCTAATATTAAAGGGATCTTTTCTGGATCTTCTAAAGTTCTCCTTTGACTTTGGTGGTGATGCTTCTTCTTCTTACTGTGGTGGTACTCCCTCTTGTTGTGTTGGAAAGTCTACATACTCCCCTTTTGTCTTATCTAACCATGTTTTTGCTGCTGTTTTACATGCCCAATTTCTCCCCCTAACCTCATGTCCTATGCTGCTGCAAATGATTTTCTGAAATTCAAACTTGATCAATTACTAGTGTTTATGATCATCTCAAAAAGATGCTCCAAAAGTTGAGCCCAAAGATGATCACTAATCTGCTCTTTATTTACTGTTCTTTAATGACTTTAATAACCTTGAAAGGCTGCCATAAGATGTGATCATTGTAAATATTCTTCATCTACTTGCTGCTACTGTCAGTTATGGTTCCCAAAATGTCTTATGAACTGAGCTTGATGTAACCTTTGCTATCTTCATCTAGGCTTGGAAAGATGCTGCTTCTAATCTTTGAATGCCAATTTGTCCTTAAGCTGCTGGTTGTCTCCTTGTATAAATAAATTGTGATACCAATTCCACTTCCAACTCTTCTTTGGATGTGCCTGACTTACTTAAGTCTACTGGAACTATGCAAGCTTCAATTGTGTCACATGGTTCTGCTATATATTTTTTTTCTTGTAGATTTTCAACAAATATTTTCCTGATAGTACTGCCCGCTGTTCTTAAGAATGAAACAATCATCTAGTAAATTCATAAAAGGTAAGCATACATCAAATACAAAACTTCAAAACATCATCATGTTGCTTTGCATCATTAGCTAACCATACTCCCCCTATCAACATGCCACGATCCTTGCACCTTTTACTTGCTTGGAGTAGCAATCAACTTTCCTTGAGTTCATCCTCCAATTTCATGGACTGAAGGTGTATTGAAGTCTTTTAAAAGACCTCAAGTATGGCTTGTCATATGGCAGCCATCAACCCTGTTGTGGTCAACCTCATTTAGATTTAACAAATTATTTTTCTTCACCCATACCTTAGAATGTTCTTGGCTATGATCATTAGTCTTAGAATGTCCTTGGCTGTGATCATTAGTCCTTTGGCCTTCAAATCGTTTTGCATTGTTCTCCTTCCAAGATTCATCTACTTTCATTGTTGATGGATAAGAAAAACTTTTCAAAGATTGTCTTCTTGTGCTGGCATAGTCTTGGGCTTTATGACCAAAATCACTACATGTGAAGCATCTTAATGTGTGAAAGTTAGCAACAAGGTGTCCAATTCGGTCACATGTCCAACATTTAATTGTATCACTTCGTCTTTCAACACTCCTCCTTCCATGGTATGCACAGTCCATAGCCTTGTGACCAAATCTATTACATGAATAACAGTAACCATTAAAATTATATTCATACCTTGATGCCCGACTGCATCTTGGAGTTGTCTCTCTTCTGAAAAATTTGCTTTGAGGAATAGAACTAGCCCTTGGATGCATTCTTGAACTTCCAATGTCTTTGTTGTCATGTGCAGGTGCATGGGGAGTAGCTTTGGACGATGATGGACTTGTTTCTGGAGTCTTGGGAGACCAAGTGTCATCTTCAGATTTTTCTTCTTTCTTTTTGTACTCAATACCAGATGTGTCAAATGGAGACCTTTGACATTTCAGTATTTCATCCAAGATATGTAAACTTTTGTTGAACTTCACATAGGCATCAGAGTTCTTGTCCTTCTTTTCGAGACCAACTATTTCCATCTCAAGCTTTTGACATGTTTTCTCTTTCTCATCCAACTGGTTTCTTAACACTCTTCAATCGTCTTGGCTTCCTCCAACTGAGTTTTTAGATCAACATTAGCCTTCCTTGTCTTTTCAAGTTCTTTAGGGTCCGTTATCACTGATCTTGTAGTTGTCCCTACAGATGGATCCAAGGTGGATGGTAGAGGGGACATGCAACTAAAGTGGTGAACCAAGAGAGCCCTAGTTCCCAAAAGGATGGTTGTCACGCCAACCAAGGCACTCTTCGCTTTAGTTATCAAAGCCAAGATAGCAAGGGGGAGACCCAGATCTACTCCCGATAGGAGAGATCAACCCAATCACCAAATTAAATCAATCTAATGAAGTACGTAGGGTGACAGGTACAGAACCCTAGAATTAAGGAAGTAGGACCACGGTGGAGGCTTAGGAAAGGTGTGATATGATAAGGAAAGATAACACACAGTGATTCTCTGATTATCTATGATTCCAGGATTCAAAGCTAGTTCAAAATGGTCGAAATCAACTGCCTTGGGAAACTTGACCCTTAAAACTGGGAAATTGTCCCAAAACGTAGATTTGATAGTTAGGGCTTTCTAGCTATGCTTGATGAAGGGATATGACAGTGTTTAAGTGTGCAAGTAATCAGATAGTGATCAACCCACAGAGAAATCTGACAACCTAGGAAAGTCGTGAGGGCTTGGAGAGATCAGTGTCTTGGAATTTGGGCCAAATGGAGTCGGATGTCCACCAAAATGTAGATCGGGGTTGTCAAGGTGCAAAGCAAGGTGGGTTTTGAAGATCAAGGGCATCCAATGGCTAGATCTCAGTAGATCTGAGATTGAAAGTACATCACCCAATGACCCAAGTCGGGCACAACCCTCAAAATGAGGAATGGGGCCCACAAGGCAAAAATCAAAGAAGTGAGGTGCTAGGGGTAGGTTTTCAAGTGAGAGGCGTTCAAATCAAGTGGGATCTCACCTACCCATGTCTTGGAACTAGCCCCAATAGCTTCCCTCAAGGGGTGCGACCTCCCTCAAGGAGGCTAAAGTGCCTTGGAAAGTGTGTCAAATGGAGGCCAATCCACACCAAACTATAGATCCGAATTGTCGTGGATGCTATAGAGGCGGGTTTTCAATATCTTACCCAAAGCCAAGCTAGATCCAAGTAGATCTAGGAAAAAATGAAAAATGAAGGTTTTAATGACTTAGACAAATGGATAGATCATGGAATGAGAAATTTACCTTGAGATCATACCTAAGTGATGCATGAAGTTGCCATGTTGTTGAGGAATGTTCCCGCAGAGATCAAATGAGAGATTGTTGATTTTTCTTGCTTTGAAGTGATGCCCTAGTCCACATGTGCGCTCTCCTCTACCCGTCAAACCAAGGAAACAAGATTCAAACAGTAAGATCAAGAATGGAGGAAATACAAGCGAATGCAAATGATAACATTAAGTAGAAGGTACTAAGATAGTAATACTCCCTGTTACCGACGAAGAAACCCCAAAGAAGAGATAGGGAGAGTCTCCCCTACCAATGTGACCTCTTTGAAGCAAACCGACCTCCACCTGTAGATGAAAAATACATGGACAAAAAGATAGCAAGATAATCTCCAATAACCCAGTGCAAAGGAAGAACAAACGAACGAACTCCAAAAGCATTCACCACAACACAACAAGTAGATGCAATAGTATTTTTCTATTTCAATAATCCAGAGCCAAAAGTCCCTTTACAATGAGGAACTCTCTCCTTTAAATAGGATGGAGAGACACCAAAACCCTAACCACCTTTTGAATGGATGGCTAAGATTCAAAGATCAAAGTGATCTAATCAATGGTTGAGATGAGCTCAACATAAAGTTCATGGATCAATATAACAATATAATACATCAATGGTGGACCAAATCGCCCTAGGAGAGGGGGTCCCACCAAATGTCAATGATAAAACATAAGATCTAGCTCATGGTGGGTCCACGGGGTAATTTCTAACACCCTTTGTCAATCCTCATGGCACAATATCAATAAAATAATGCTCTAAGCACCAAATCGTGCCCCTCTGGAAAAGTTGTGACCCTTACGAGGCTTAAGAAATCAACAAAAAATGCCGGAGTGATGGGTGTGGGTCCCACTGGAAGCTGAAACTGTTGGAGAAGGTGTGTAAGATATCCCACTCATCATCAAACATCATACCATGCCAATCCCTTGCCTCAGTAGCCCAAATTGAATCCCTCAGTAGCCATTTTCACCATTTTTAATTTGCCTTGGGAAGTGTGAAACTGCCCAAACTGCCTCCTGGAGTACCTGCGCTGTCAAGGTGAGCCCACCAGGCTCTCTGGGAGGGGGGTAATATGGTAATAACAAGTGGCTGGACCACCCCCTCCATGCACAACGCCCTAGGTGAACCAATCAAATCTCATCACTGCTCTGGCAGCCCGTCTAACAGGCCAAAACTGCACTAGGACAGCCAAATGAGGCTAAAAATCACTTTAACTGCCCGGAACTGAAAACAGACCATCCCATTGGACTCAAAGAGCCCAAATCCATCTAAGGTGTGTACTCATACACCATATGGATCTCTGCATGATCCCATAAAATATCCAATATGCCCAACAGACCAAATAATAATGATCTGTAAAAGTGCTGAAAAACACTAATCATCATCATAGGCCTGAAACCACTGCATAGAACCATCTAGTGACCTGTACCAGACCATATATCATACCTCTGCATCATCTGAGGTTTGCCACCTCGTGTCTTGTGGTTGACTTTTGGTCAAACTAGGTTTGACCAAGTCAACATGACCCAAAATATAACTCAGGCTATCACCAAACTGCTTTAAGTGTCAGAGGTTAAAACATGCTTTAAAATTTATTCAAGTAACAATTATAACAAGAAGTAATCATTACTGGCGATCTAAAACCAAATATAAATAAGGCTTTTAATTATTATTATGATTCAGACCAGACTTTCAAGACCAGACTCACTTCATAGTTGTGATCAATTTGCTAGTGAAGGGTGAGGGCTAAAAGTTAATATGCTAGGCCAAGGGATGGCTACTTACTTGACATTGTGACACTGTGGAATGGAACGGGAATACACACTCTAACATATGCTGGACAAGCAGTAACACGGGGGATGGCAGTGTCTCATAGATGGGTAAGTTGTTTAAAGAGTGCTTATTCAACTTAGGCATCATGTCTACTTTTATAAAAGATGATCCAAGTTCATTAGGATCCATTGATTTCATTTCATGGCCTTTTTGGCCTACATAACCCTTCGGATCTCAGGTGTTCCAAGAAGCACAACTAATCGCAGCTTGCATCTAGGGCATGTTCATACATATACATAAGGTCAGTAATCGTTTAGATATAGAGTTTAAGAACCATTGCTTTTTTGGACCTTTCTTATACTCTTCAAGGAGTATTTTTAGCTTTTCATTGCTCTTGCCCTTTACTCACGTGTGTTGATAAACACATTCTAGAGTTTACAGTTTCCTGGGCGAATTTACACAAGTTTCCATAAGTAGTACATGAGCTTTCAGTTTTAGCTAGCACATCTTAAGTGACTAGGGGGACTTCGTACCAGTGCCAAACATCAGGACAATTGACCAGAATGATTTAGGACTACAATCCAACTCACCAAAGGTAAGTTCTGTCACCAACTCAGAGCCAAGACAAGAAAAAGGGAAGCTTATCCAACACAGAGGCTAAAGTGGGGGAAGGTCCTCCATGCCACTGGTCAAGTAGTAAGGTAGGGTAATAAACAAACTGGGTAGGTAATGGATGGATGAAAACAATGAATAATGAGACCAACACTAGCAAGCCAAAGTATGGTGGGAAAGATCACCTCTATTCTCCCTAGGGAGGGTAAAACCAATGAGTATGGGTAGTGAACTTCTAAGTTTGAGTGGGGACAATATAATATATATAAAGATACAACAAGGTCCACATATCTATATGATTGCCAGATCATGATACTAAATGCTAAGACACGCCACAAGAATGCATATAAAAGCAATATAGCCATAACACCAAAATATACCTGTTGAGTCATATACCTGAATGCACTTAATCTGAACCAACATCTCTCCTCTGAAACTGCTGCTGCAACACTGGGCAATATTGACTGCTCTGCATAAATGGCTAAATGGCTACATCTGTCATCTCTCTGAGTATCCTGAAACTCAGTCATGGCATGGGGAACAAAACCGCTGTCCATAATATAATCATGATCCATGACAGATGCTCATCTTAGCATCGCAAATGCAAGGGAACTGGCTGAAAAGTGTACTGGAATCAGAAAAATAGTATATGGTAGCCCGACTACTATATATGTGATAACAGGGTCTTTACAAATCTCTTCTTGTTCTTTTAATTCAATCTTTAATTTTTTGACTTCATCATTTTGATCTTCTAGTTCACCTTGTAAATCTTTGTTCTTGAGTTTCAATTTCATGAGCAAAGCCTTTGTTACTTTCTGGTAATTTTCAAATGATCCCAAAATCTTTTTCCTAAGCCTTGGATTGAATTTGAGCTCAACATCCAATAAAGCACATGCAAATGCCTTCTCGACTTTTAACAATTCTTCCTTTTCATCCTCTGTAAGTAGAACTTCAACATTATCACATTCAAAATTATTACTAACAAAAGAGTTCTTACCTTCACTTACATCTGAAGCTTGTTCCTGCTTTGCTTGTTGCTTCTCATCCTTGACTTTTGTTTTCTTTTCCTTGTCTTGACTTCCTCTTTGGTATTCTTCTTCCAGCTTGAACCAAAGATCTTTGGCAGAGGTGTATTCTTTTACACTTCCTTTGATAGGTCTTGGGAGTCAATCCAATAGAAACTTCAAGGCAATACTATTGTCTTTCTCGGCTGCTGTCTTTGTCTTCTTGTTGGGCTAGACATGTGGGTTAACCACGATTTCTCAAACACTGAATTTCTTCAAGTAATATTTCATTCTACTTCTCCAACCAAAATAATTTGATATTTCTAAGACTGGAACTTCATGGTTGAAATCTACTGGTCCTTCCATCTTGTGTCCACGGATCCCTTCAAGCTTGTTAGGCTTGTGATGAAGGCCTGCTTTGAAACCAATTGTTGGACACAATGGCTCACTGAGAGGGGGGGGGGGTGAATCAGTGGGCCAACACTTAATTTCATGACAAAAGGACAAGTTCAGAATTGAAATATAGAAGTCAGATCAGATATGACAGAGTACAATGAAGTTTGAAGACACAAGATAAGAGGGAGCAACTTGGCATGTAAAACAACAACAAAAACATGGTGAGCTAAGTCAAAGGGGGAGTATGTTTAGTTCTCAACAATTGGTATGAAGAATTGAAGATGGTGTTATCCCCCTTTTTGGCAGGGGTGTCCACATAACAACAAATGAAGAGATATGGTGTGAAGACTCAGGTACATGGGACATTTGCAAGCAAAAAGGTAGAAGAGTTTGAACAGATAGAGGCAGATGCTGAACTTCGAAGACCACGTTTGGATGCAAAGAGATGCAAAGACACTGCGGCGTATTCCTGGACACAAGCTGCAGCAGATAAGAAAGGACCAACTCTGAAATATTCATCTATCAGCAGAGGGATTGCAAAGAAAACCTACTGTATATGGAAGTGTGGAAAATATGATTTTTATGGTATTCATCCTCAGTAGGTGCAACTGAGTTTACCTTCAGTGATTAAAAGTTTAAAGCGCTGCAATCCAGAGAATACACCAAAGTGGCATTAAAACGGAGGGTTCTGACCCTGCTCCTGTTTACATCAAATTGAGAGAAATTCCAGAAATTACAGTTCACCATGTTCCATCTTTGGCTGCCATATATATACTTGAGGTTTCTGGGCAGCATCTAGGTGAATCCCGGGCATCAACATCCCCAATATAGGACAAGCTTCAAGCAGATCAAGGCGCTGAACATACCATGATGATTGAAGCATATATTGTAATGGACCAAAATTGCAGGAATCTATGTCTGATCAAGGAAGTTTAGACAACTCTTTACGGTACCTAAGGGCTGATTGGTAGAAGAGGGAGCGGGATTATAGTATTGCTCGAAAAGCAATCGAGGACTTTCAGGCCCAGGTTACGATGCTTTTTAAGGAATGCAGAGATATTCAAGTTCGATTTGGTAATAGTGAAGGCATTTCTAAATGATGATGCTATTATTAAAGCTTTTCCTCTGGCCAATGATGAAACTACGATGGAACAAAATTAGCGTAGTCTGTACTCTTGCCCATCAGAAATCTCTTTTAGCAGGTAACAGCGTGAAGCTTGGACCGTATCGCCACCATCTATCATTCGGTGGGTTTTAATTCTGAGATTCGCACATTTTTAATTTTTCAGCACCGCCAAGACTCGGGGTTCAGTGAGATAGTCGGCATATAAAAAATTGAAGCTAATCGGGGGCCATTTCAAGCATTTGACACCTGCTGAGGGTTAGTTTCACGGTCATTATGGAGCGCCTCATGAGCAGCTAATGAACCCGTAGTTTCATATGTTTCAGCCGATGGAGTTCAATTTTGTCCAACAGTTTGTGCTCGCCGGTCCTCTTATCGATATTAGTGGAGAAATCCCGCATTCCTGAGCTAGCAGGGAGGAACAAAATCACGATTTTCTTTTACCCTCGATGGCTATCATCACTTAACTGCTATTTCAGAAATTCGTGACGGTTGATTGAATCCACCAAATCAGTCGAGGCACCAACTGTTTACAAGAGATAAGTGACCCGTGATTTCACTACCCACCAAAAAATTGGAGCATGGCTTTATGTGAGTCGAGTCCCGATTGCCTTAGTCGGTGGGGAGAATCTTCATTTAACATCGAATTCTGGAGGAGCAAACCTAGACACTTGTCGATCCACGTCATCGTGAACCTGCAGTCCTGTTGAGAGCCGATGTAACTGGATTCATGGCTGTTCACAATTGCCATCCCACCGCACTCTTCTCATCTTCAACGCTTGACAACTATTTTTTCCTACAACCGATGCAGTGGGAATTAAAACTGATCGGGGGTTCTCCTTTGATTTCGTGGCCGCCATCACAACCACGGTTTTCTTGATTTTACTTTCGGATCTGGCCTCTGCTAGTTTGGAAATCGTGTTTATACCTAAGCTTGACAGCATACGTTATTTCTCTGACATAGAATGACAACGGAATTGGAGGTCACGTCGAGTGGTGAAGTGGGACACATGTATCTTTCTAGCAGCCGAGCTTGCAACGAAACGGAAGGCAGCTTGTAGTTCGGACTCCAGTTGCATTGAGTGTCGGTTTTGCTTATTGCCCTAGTCACTGACGGGTCTTCACGTAGCAGTGAAGTGTTTCAGCGTTTGACTGCGTAGGTGTCTGCTGTGGATAAGTCGTTTCTTTTTGACTTGTAACTGTGCGTGATTTGAGCAATCTATTAAGGAAATTATGGGTAATAGCTCGTTCGCTTGGCACTTAAACCTGGCTAAAAGAGAAGATCCGATCTAGAAAAGATTTCCATTTTGATGAGCTGTCTACCTTTTTGACAGGTCGTGAGGATTGGAGTGATCAAACCAGAGGGGGGTTCGATTTGCTAAGTGATTCATTTTTTCTCATTTAGTTTATTTTTCTTTATTTTCATAAGAGGTTTTTGGTCTATAAAAAGCCAGCCTCCTTCATTGTAAAAGATGGAAAATTTTGGGAGCTTTTCCCTCACCTTAATAGAAAAAATACCATGACGGGACTTTTTGGATAGATTGAGAATCTTTTATGTGGTTGTGAGTTTTATTTCAAGTTGTAGAGTAAATCTAGCGTAGAGGGTTTCTAGCCCATTGGGCAAACATTTGCGGTTGTCAAGTTGTTTGTTTACGTCACATTTTCAAACTATCTTAGGGGTAGCAGAATGTAGTCGGTTATACTTATGTTCCTTGTGTCTTTGATCATGCAACGTCCTAGACTAATCTCCCTTGTGTGAGACGCTCGGCTCCCTTGAGTTCTCTTTGACTCCATTCTCCCTGCTAGTATTGGCATTGGCTCTCTGAGGATTGATCCTCCCGTCTTTCCCATCACCCAAGTAAAAAACTTTTTTTTGTTGCTATTGTTTCTCTAAGGCAGCCTTTTCATTTCACCTTGCCCTCCATTGCACCTGCCTTAGCGATCCTACCTTAGGGATACCCCCTAGAGTTGGAGAAGAGCCAACCTGAAGTGAGAGGAGAGAAGTGTGGTGACATTGGCCTCTCTCCTGAGAGTTGTCATTCAACTGGTGTGCTACATTTTGGGCTTCAACACACGCATGTCAGTTTCGGGAGACAACATATGGCAAGGTACAAGGATGATCTTAGAGAAATGGTGGAAAAACACACCAAGCTCAGTCAAAGGGGGAGATTTGCTCAGAAAATCAAAGGTCTATATGACAAGGGAAGATCAACCAATAAAGAAGAGAAAACACCTCAGTCTGATTTCATGCAGATTCCAAGAATAAATATTTTTGGGCATTGTGAAGCTATTGATGGCTTAAGGAGTGGCCCTTTGTCATTAATGTCAAATGGGGAGATAAATTAAAGGAGGGTTGCCATCAATGACAAAGGGGGAGATTGATGACCATAGTTGTCATTGATGACAACACATTAATGACAAAGGCCAGAGGATGATGACATGTTGGCAAAGGAGAACAACATGACAAAGATTGAGGACAAAGAAGCATGACAATGTTGATGACAACACATTAATGACAAAGGCCAGAGAATGAAGACAAAGAGGAGGATGTTGGACAAGGACAACAACATAGAAAGAACCATGACAAAGAGAGAAGGACTTAGCTTGAGGACATGGCAAGCACATTGATGACATGGAGGACAATAACTGTGGACACATTTGTGATTGATGAAGCTTGGTGATGGACTGATTGAAGACATAACTGTGGACACATTTGTGATTTATGAAATGAGGATGAAGACAGAATGCGATGCTAATGATATAACTGGTTATGGAAAGAATGATGTGCTGGGTGCAGAATGAAGATTTGTTTGTGGACAGATTTGATGTGTTGGTAGACAGATTGATGATATGGCAGTAGTACTAGCAGGTTACTTGATAGTGATGACATGCTTGGATAGCGGAATTGGCAGCAGGTTATTTGATGACAGTGATGACATATGACATGATTGATGAGATGTAATTTGTATGTAACTACAAGTTGGGCCTTGTACTATTGTTCTTAGTTGGATCTGAATGGACTTACCTCACCATGTTGGCAAAGGACAACAACATGGATCTTGTACTATTTGAGCCTTGTAGATATGACATGTTGGCAAAGGACAATGACATGGAATGAACCATGACAAAGAGAGAAGGACTTAGCTTGAGGACATGGCAAGCACATTGATGACATGGCTCAAAAACTTAGCAAGCACAAGTTGATGACATTTCAAAGGACTTAGGCTCATGTGGCATGCAAGCATGGAGCCTGCGGGCATCTCTAGGACAGCCTGCGGGCATCCTAAGTAGCCCCTGTGGGCATTCCAATAATCCCTTGCGGGCATATTCTGGACCCCTTGAAGGCATTTCAGCTGAAGTTTATGCAGACACTTTATTAAGGCATTGCAAGCATAACAGAGGGCTTGTGCGGGCATCCTCAAAAGGCTCCCGTGGGCATAACTTATGTAAATATTTGATCCAGAGATCACTACTCCCTCTGGATCACCCTGAGATCTCACGTGGGATGAGTCTCGATATCAATACAACATTAACATGAACTCAAACAACTAGATCTGCATTTACCAACCGAACAATATAAATGCAATCATACATAAACACCAAATGTACCCTCGAACCCTTTCGGGAAAAACCAGCGAACTATGGGGCTATCTTCATTCTCGAGCCCAGAGCATATAGGAAAAGAGACAAGTACAATACAGGGTTACCTCAGTAATCTTTTTTGGCCAACTCAAGATTTGCATGCATCTAGCTGATGCATGCACGGAAGAGATAAGCCCTAAATGGAAAACTGGATTTGAATGTCCCTGTATCCACCTCTGCCCGATCTATCTGTCACTATCCTCAGATCTGCTCTGCTTGCTCAGAAGACTGCCCGGTGACTGAAAACGTCCTCTTATTGCATGCACAAGTGCACCCTCCCTCCAACAATGAAAGACTCGTACTGAATCAGATCTCAACGGATCTGAGCTCTGATCATCACTGATCTTCCTCAATCTCTGAGACGAAGATACTCTGTAAGTTACAGACACTCAGATGATCTACCGGATGCGGTACGAGCTTCTCCCTCCTTGAAGAATGACCCCTCCTTCACATGTGAAGTCGGCCTCCTCTGTCTTGATCTATCTCAGATCAATGATCACTCTGATGAAGACAGTCACCTCCTGTCTTCCTTATAACATCTCATCATCAAGTTAGGTTTACTAAAACCCTAAAATGGCTGCATTCAAAACTCACTTTTGCATGCACTTTTTCTCCAATCATTTTCCTGGTTAATATTTTAACACTCCCTCTTAACTAGGAAAGGATTCTGTACCACTCCCATCTTCTCCCTGAAGTACTCAAACTTAGTCTTCATCAAGGACTTAGCCAAAATGTCTGCAACCTGCTCATCTGTAGAAATGTACTGGAGCTCAACTGCTCCCTTCTGCACATGATCACGAATGAAGTGATATCTGATCTCAATGTGTTTGGATCGACCATGAAACACTAGATTCTTAGAGAGCTTGATACAACTCTTATTGTCACAGTGAATCACCGTAGGCTCCAACTGCTGATCAAATAGACTCACCAACATCTTGCGAAGCCAGATGGCTTCACAACTAGCTAAGCTAGCCGCCATATATTCTGCCTCAGCAGAGCTCAATGCAACGGACTTCTGCTTCGTACTGGACCATGACACAACTGTTGAACCTAAGCTAAAGCAACACCCGGAGGTGTTTTTCCTGTCATCCGCATTCCTTGCCCCTTCTGAATCTGTGAACCCTATAAGCTGGACTTCTCCCTGCCTCACATAATTCAGTCCATACTCTACAGTTCCATTGATGTATCTCAAAACATGCTTTGCTACTAGCTAGTGCACATCTCTGGGTTCAACCATGTACTGACTCAAGGTGTTGACTGTGTTACCAACTTTTTGTACCATAGTTGGATTATCTGAAGAGCCGCCATTTGACAAACATGATGAGTTTTTGTACTCCAGTGTATCAGATGATCGAACATTTGTGCCTAGCCAATTTTGGCTAGTCAGTTTTGTTTTTCAGTCCACATGACCATGGCCCCACGGGGTTTGTAATAAAGTGTGCTAGTAGGATTTTGGATTTTGAGTGGATCGGTTCCCCATGACTTGATTAAGCAACTAAGGTATTCCAGAGAGTTTTTTCCCTTGTCAATTATACTTTGCCTATAGTCGAGCTATAATCGATGAGGTTTTCTCTCGCTTCCTCCAAAGATGGAATGCCCGATTTTGAAAATTTTAGCCGTGGGGGGTTATTAGAGTCCAACTGATGTATATAAGCCTACTAGACACTATTAGAATAGGTTTTGGTCATGTCCTAGGTCCCTAGAACCCTCAGAAAAGATTTCGAAATTTTTTTACCAGGTCCTCTGGTTTTGGGTTTTTTAATTATTTTTAAATTTTAATAAATTTTTCCATAGTTTAAATGGAAAAATTTCAATTTGTAATATGTCAGTCATCCCGGATCCGAATTCAGTGATTGAACCAACCTTAAGCCAAAAATCATTCATGATCCCCGAACCAGTTTATCCTATGTTTCGGATGTTAATTCAGCCTCATAATTAATAAATTCTCAAAAAAGCCATTCGCAGAGAAATTATTAATTAAAATATAAAAAATTGAATATTTGGAGATAATCCAAATCTCTCCAAAATAATCCAAATGGATTAAAATAAAGGGCTAATTGACATGGCACTCGACATTAATGAAGATTCCAATCATCTCAGTCATCATCCAGTCAAGCATCTAGTCACTACAAGAGATCTCCTTCAAGATAATTCGCCCTCCTTCACCAAGAATTCGATTTGATGATGTGTTAAGTGATTAATGGTTGGTTGGTATGCATTAAAGGCTATGGTAGGCGCCTCCTTAAAATTGTGTGAACACATGGCATTGGCTTCATTCAAGTTCCAGTTAGCATTCAACTCAAGACTCCAAGCTTGTGTTATGTGGCATATTCGCTCTCCTTGATATCCTCACGTCAAACCTCTTTGGAGCTTGAGTTTACCACATGGCACATTACCATTTGGTGGGTGATTATTCCAGAGAAAGATGAGGGGTGCTGTTATCACATATATAGTAGCCGGGCTACCATACATTATTTTTTTGATTCCAGTACACTATTCAGCCAGTTCCCTTACATTTGAGATGCTGAGATGAGCATCTATATTGGATCACTATCAGATTGTGGACAACAGTATATATTCCCCATGTCATGACTGAGTCTCAGGACACTCAGAGAGATGACTGATGTAGCCATTATACCATTGGTACAAAGCAGTCAGTAGTGCCCAGAGTTACAGCAGCAGTTTCAGAGGACAGATGATGGTACAGGTTGATGAGCATTCAGGTATATGACTCAGCAGGTATATCATTGTGTTATGGTTATATTGCTTTTATACTTATTCTCATAACATGTCTTAGCACCTAGTGTCATGATCTGGCAATCATATATATATATGGACCTGGTTGAAGCTTATTATATATATTATATTGTCCCTAGTCAGACTTAGAAGTTTGCTATTCATACTCATTGGTTTTACCCTCCTTAGGGAGAATAGAGGTGATCATTCCACCATACCTTGGCTTGCTAGTGTTGGCTCCATTATTCATTGTCTTCATCCATCCATTGCCTACCTTTTTAGTTCATCACCCTGACTTACTACTTGACTAGTGGCATGGAGGACTTTCCCCCACTGTAGCCTCTGTATTGGATGAGCTCCCCTGTTTATTGTGTCTCGGCTCTGAGTTGGTGACAAAACTTACCTATTGTGAGTTGGAGTTCCTTGGAGTTCCCCCTAGTCACTAAAGTTGTGTTGGCTAAACCTGAAACTTTTAGTGCTGCCATGAATACAAAATTTGGAAAATGAAATGCTATATCTTGTATGAAAAGCCCATTCATGCAATGTGTTTCTAAACACACATGAATGAAAGGCATGCCAAACGAAAATGGCCATGAAAATAAAATGTTATATCTTTTGGAAATATAAATACCTAGGTAAACAAGCTGTCCATGACACACCTAGAAGTGCTCAGGTAAACAAGTGCCTTAAAAACACACCTACAGCAGAAACCCTAAAATAAATGAAAATCTATGCAATGTGTTTATAAACACACATAGACCAAGGCTACGGAAACTTCAGGCCCAGAAAGCAATGGAACTTAAATGCTATATCAAAACAATTGCTGGCCTTATTTGTATTATGGATTGTGCGCATCTGTTAAAGGTGAATAAACCCTCTTTGAACAACTCATCCATTTGTGAGACACCGCCATTCCTTGTGTTGTTGCTCATTCAGTATATACTATGGTGTGTATTCCCTTTCCCATTGCCAAAGTGTCACAAAGTTAAGTAGGTCAAGTCATCCCTTAGCCTAGCCAGTTATTTTAGCCTTCACCCTTCACTAGCAAATTGATCACAGCTATGAAGTGAGTATGGTCTGAGTAATAATAATAATTAATGACATTATATATTTAGATTTAGATCGCCAGTAATGATTACTTTGTGTTATAATTGTTATTTGAATAAGTTGTAGAGCATGCATTAACCTTTGACACTTTGCAGCAGCTTCCGATGATGGTCTGTGTTATATTTGGTCATGTTGACTTGGTCAAACCTAGTTTGACCAAGGTCAACCATAGGATATGAGATGGTTAGACCTTATGATGATATGGATAGATGATATATGTTCTATGTACATGTACATGATGATTCTATCCAGCAGCTACCGGGTTATGATGATGATTCATGGTTTACAACAGTATTTGATAATTTATAGATTATTATTATTTGACCTGTTCCGGTATATTCGATATATATTTTGATCATGCAGAGATTCATATGGTGTATGAGTACACATCTTGGATAGATTTGGACCTTCTGAGTCCAATGAGATAGTCTGTTTTCAGTTCCGGGAACTTACAGTGATGATTGAGCCTCAGTAGGCTATCCCAGTGTAGTTTTGGTCTGTCGGAGGCCCTGTCAGAGCAGAGGTGATTTTTATCCGGTTGACCTAGGGTGCTGTGCTTGGAGGGGGTGGTCCAACCACTTGTTTTTACCATATTACCCCCCTCCTGGACACACTGGTGCCCTCACCCTGACAGCGCATGCACTCCAGGAGGCAGTTTGGGGCAGTTTCATGCTTCCCGAGGCATTTCAGGATTGGTAGAAATGGCTATTGAGGAAATTGATTTGGGCTACTAAGGCAATGTTATGGCATGGGATGATCAATGATGATGGATTGATGTCTTCCACACCTCCTCCAGCAGTTTCAGCTTCATCAGGGCCCGCATCCATCACTTATGGCACTTTCTGATGATTTCTGAGGTCTTTTAAGGCCTACGATTTGACCATGGAGGCATGATTTGGTATATTGATGACTATACTATTATTATTGTGCTATGGGGATTGACCAAGGGTGGCTAAAATTACCCCTTGGACCCACCATAAGCTTCTTATTATATTTTGTCATCATGATTTGGTGGGATTCCCCTCTTCTAGGGCGATTTTGTCCACTCATATTATACTTTATTAGTGATCGATGTATTTTATTGTTGAGCTCATCTCAACCATTTGTTAGACATTTGTATCTTTTAATCTTAACCACTCATTCAAAAAGTGGTTAGGATTTTGATGTCTCTCCTTCCTATTTAAAGGAGAGAGCTTCTCATTGTAAGTGGACTTGTGGCTCTGGATTATTGGAATAGAAAATTATTATTGCATCTATCTCCAGTGTTGTGGTGAATGTTTTTGGTGTTCGTTCGTTGGTTCTTCCTTTGCACTGAGTTATTGGAGATCTTGTTTTGCCATTTCTTTTGTACCACGTTTTTGCATCTACAGGTGGAGACCGATTTGCTTTGAGGAGGAAGTATTTGTAGGGGAAGACTCACCCTACTTCTTCTTTGGATCTCTTCGTTGGTAACAGGGAGTATTACTGTCCCAGGACCTTCTATTTCATGTTACTATTGCATTTCTCTTGTATTTCCTCCATACTTGATCTTACTGATTGAATCGCTATTCCTTGGTTTGACAGGTAGAGGAGGTCGCACTTGTGGGCTAGGGCATCAATTCGGCAAGCAAAATCAACAATTTCTCATTTGATCTCTGCGGGAATCTTCCTCAACAGCAAGACATCTCATTCACATCACTCAGGTATGATCTCAAGGTAATTTCTATCTCCATGATCTATCCACTTGTCTAAAACATTTAAAACCCTAATTAATCAAAACCCCATTTTTACATTTTTTCAGATCTACTAAGATCTAGTGGCTTTTTGGGTAAGATATTTAAAACCCACCTCTATAGTATCCACGGCATCCCGGATCTATAGTTTGGTGAGGATTGGCCTCGATTTGACCCTCTTCCCAAGGCATTTAGCCTTCTCCAAGCAAGGGCGCACTTCCTAGTTTGGGTGGGTTGACCTAGATCAAGTACGTGGGTAGTTGAGATTCCACTTGATTCGTGATCTACACATCCAATAACCTATCGCCAGATTGTCACTTTTCTGATTTCTACCTTGTGGGCCCTATTCCACATTTTAAGGGATTTAATCCCTATTTTGGACCACTTGGTATCTTTAAACTCAGATCTAGTAAGATCTAGCCATTGGATTGCCTTGAAATTATAGATCCATATCCTCACCTGATCAACCTACTTGGATCTAAAGTTTGGATGCCATTGGACTTGTCTTGACTGTTTTATCCCACATTTTAGCCTCCTTGGGTAAAGTCGCACCACCTTGGAGAAGTGAGTTGGTCCACTTCTAGGACGTGGGTACATGAGATTTTTGTGGATTTGGAACGGGCATAATTCAAAACCTAGGTCTAGTGTGTCACTTCATCAAAACTTGCCTTGGGGATAACATTCCTTGTTTTAAGGGATTGTGGTCCACTTAGGTCAAACCTAGATCTAGACCTATTCATCCATCAAGACTTTGATTGCCCACTTGTCTCATGCAATAGGAGTGCTTAACCACAAGTTAACCTTACTTTGACTCCATTATCCCAATTCCCAAGGCACTGGTCTCTCTCCAAGTCAATTCGACTTTCCTAGATTGTTGGATTAACTTGTGGTTTGACCCTTGTGTGGTGAACTAAACCCTTTGATGCCTTCATACTTCATGATCAAGCTTGTCACTTGTACTAGTTAGCCCCAATTCAACCCTAAATTACCCTGCATTGGACACGGTTCCCAAGGCAGTAGATTTTCTCACATTGAGCTAGTACTTTAATCCTGGATCCTATTTCACAAATCATAAGTCACTCTCACATCAATAATGAACCAAAGCTATACTCATTGAACCCCTCACTTGTCTTGTGACTTCATCCTAAGGTCTAGGATAAACCATACACCTTACTTCACTTAGAATTAACTTGAATTGGTGTCTTGGTTTTGATCTCTCCTGTCGGGAGTAGATCAGGTCTCCGCCTTTGTTGTCTGGGCTAGATCACATAAAGGGAAGGTTGCCTCGACTGGCGTGACAACCATATATTGGAGGTCGAGGTGATCGTGGTTGCACCTTTTGAGTTGCCCTTCCCTATTGCCATCCATGAGTGGATACATCCATATGGGTAACTACAGCTTAGGTGATAACAGGCGCCTTTCCTAGGTGGAGGGCACCTCCTCATCTCCTTCAATGCAACTCAAATTGTTTGGTGGAGTTGCACTCAAAAACTTGGCTTGACATGGATTTGATAGAGATTAGATGGAATTCGATTTGGTGACTCATACCATTGGCTCCCTTCTCAATGCCAATTCGAATTAGGGTAGATTGGCTCTTGTCTTTTGTTATATAATGAGGTCTTTTCTCTTCATTCCTCATGGATTGTTTAGCAAAGAAACTCTGGAGGAATTGTAACCTATTTTGATATTTAATAAAGTTGTGACTTTGAAGGTCAATTCGTGGAGGCTCTTGGTGGCCATGCATCATCCCAAATCCGAGGTGATATTGTGTATTACTCATATGCTTAGGAATCTTAAGTTTTGATTTATGTTTCAAGAAGGCTAACAATCTGGCACATGCAATCATAAGTCTTCCCTTTTCGCTTGAGCATATTTGTCTTGCAGGTGTCTTCCAAGGTTTAAGATCTTTTGCAGGTTCACCGTCACTCTACTTGTGGCCAAAGGACTCTCAATCTTATAAGCATAAGAATAAGGAGATCTTGCTTCACTCATCAAACTTTCAACAAACTTCTTTTTTTGGTTACTAGATCTACCCATCCAAACTGTGGATTTCCAAGCTTTCCTTTCTCCAAGTTTGAGATCACTACCTGGTTTGCCTTTGTTTTCGGCTTACTTGGTTTTTGCCTTCCTGTTTGCCTTTTCAAAACCTTTTTTTCCCCTCTCTACCTAGCTCTCGTCCCTCCTAGTTCTCTACCATTCGTCTTCCTCTTCGTCTTCTCCCTTCCTCCTCTCATTTTTCCTTTCTTCCCCTCTCGTTTTTCCTCTCTTCTCCTCTCGTCTTTCCTCTTTTCTCCTCTCGTCTCTCCTCTCCTACCTCCTCTCGTCCTCCTCTTCATCTTCTTCTTCCTTCTCCCTCACCTTGTCCTTTTTCCCGTCCATCAACCTACAAAAACACATAACAAAAACAAGGATTAAGATGTTTTAGTGTTAGTAGTATTTCATGTTTGAGATCTTATGCTTTGCCATGGTTTAAACTTCATTTCAATATCTAAGTATTACATCTAGTTTCAAAGTTCATTGATTAGATCTTAGTTCTTATATCTAGTTTCAAAGTTCATTGATTAGATCTTAGTTCTTACATCTAGTTTCAAAGTTCATTTTTGCTAACATCTAATGGGTAAATTGTTGAGATGAGTTTTAAGGCTTGTGTAGGTATTTTTAAGGAAAAGAAGGACTTGAAAGAACAAGATTCAAAGAAGAAGACGAGCAAAACCCAAAGAATAAATTTGAACCAATAAGAATATCCAAGACAAATGAAGAGGATGATAACCATGAAGACATAAAACCATTCTCCTTTCATAAAAGCCATTAAGGGCTTCCAAGTTTTTCTTTCATAGTTTGTTTATTTTCTTGAAAAGACCTTTCAAGGGTTTAATTCCCAAAGGCAATTGTAATCCGTTTAATAAAAGGGCTAGGTGGGATAAGGCCTCCGACACATTGTTTCCCCTTCCCCAGTTGGGGAAGTTTGTTCATGAATGATTAGTTAGTTTTACTTCAAGTCATTTAGATTAAAATTCAATTTCTGTACTTAGATTAAATTCTCTTCCAAGTATTGACCTGAGTTAGCAACCTTGGGATTTCATCCCAAGGGCCTCATTATTTTGTGGCGACTTCTCTATCCCCATTAGACTCCTTGTCGAAATTCAGCTAGCTGGAAGTTCTCAAGGACTCGTGGTTCTAGTCGCCGCCTTGTTCGGAGGTTGATCCCACTTCTTGTTTATTTCTTAGATTAGTTGGTTAATCTTGGCCTTAGAAAGCGTACTTGTTATCATATTTATCAATTGTTTTACTTCTGAAAGTGCACTTTTCTTTATGCAAGCTGCCTCTATTCTAATAAACAAACAAAGTCTCTTGAACTTGTAGTAATCCAAGTCAAGAGCACTTTCTTTCGGAGAGCATTTTTAGTTTGCATCTTTCCCCCTTGCATTAGGCATATTAGATTAAATAAGTCTCTTGAACCTTGTCATAAGACAAAGTCAAGAGCACTCTATATCGGAGAGCTGAACTGTGTGCTTAAACAACAATAAAATATTTCAACTCACACTCCCATAATAATTTACCTTGGTCGCTATCTAACACTCGTATGCTCTGCCAACCTGAAAGGGTTGGGCTAGTACTCAGAAAGGTGTTAGATCTGATTAACTTCTACAACATAATAAAATTTTCACCCCCACAATCGACGAAGCGACGTTGACTATTCGAGACATACTCAGGTAGTGGGCAAAGTTCCTAAAACTGGTGGGGCCGGAAGTTACTGCTGTCTTAGACATCAGGGTGGTTAAGTCATTGGACACTTCCTCTTTGAAATCTGGGCCGTCCGACATACCATCAGAAGGGGAAGCCATTGAAAGTATAACTTTCCGGACTTTTGCTTACCTCATTGTTCTTACCCTAATAATCAAGACCACTAAAACTTTCAATATACCAAGATAAATTGCACAACAATCTCACGAATGGTTCTCCAAGACTCGTACTTTCAGCATCCCCCAGCACTATATAATTTTCGACTCCATAATGCACTGGTCTAATTGTTACATTTTCATACATTCATGTTGTTGGGCCATTTGTCCATTTAAGTCATTTATCTGTGGATGCTATCTCATCTTCACAAGTCTTTGATATACTGCTAATCTTGTAATCTTGTGTTGCAACGTGGATTGTGTTTTACCTTGTGTTTTATTTAAAGTATTTTGTGATCTTATCTTTTCATCTTTAAAACTCCTAAACAACAGCCATCCGCATCACCACACATTTAAACACATTTAAAAACACATTGAGCCATAGTTAAACTCTTTGTAGGGACTACCCCCCTTGGCTTCGTTAGGAGTTAGCCTAAATGGAGGAACTGGGATTCAGGTGACAGTACCTGGCTCATTGCTTGCCCCCAAGGCCACACCTTTTCCCCACTTCCAGTGAGGGAGACAACTTTCGAAAGATTTCTGCTTCTGGTGTGCATCTCGGCGGACAACAGACTGCAAAGCTCAAATCTGGTTTGGTGTTGACCAAGTACATCAAGGAACCGATGAGCTGTCTATACTTAGTGGAATCGACCAACTTACTCTCAGAAGCCACTTGCTTCTTCCAATTGGTCGTCATAGGGGTAGTCATAGGCTTGCAATCTTGCATTTGAAATCTCTTCAGAATGTCCATTGCATACTTGCCCTGACTGAGAAAGATATGCCCATCCTCCTGCTAGACTTCCTATCCTAGGAAGTAATGCATAAGCCCAATATCTTACATTTCAAACTTAGATGCAAGATCCTTCTTGCACTCACTGATGAGTTTCTCTGCTGCTGTAATAAACAGGTTATCCACAAAAAGCACAAGAATAAGAGGATCCCCTCTCACCACAATGAAGTAGAGATTTGGATCTACTTCAATCTTCTGAAACCCTAGCTGCTGCAAATAGGTATCTATCCCAGAATACCAAGCTCTGGGTGCCTGCTTCAGGCCATATAGAGCTTTTTTCAATCTGCACACATGAGACTCTCTCTCAAGTTTCTCAAAGCCCTCAGGGTGCTCAATGTAAACTTCCTCCTCGATGAGTCCATTTAGGAAGGCTGTCTTGACATCCATCTGATGAATCTTCCATCCCATCTCTGCTGCAACAGAAATGACAGTCCTGATGGAAGAATACCTAGCCATAGGAGCAAACGTCTCCTCATAGTCAACTCCCTCCATCTGTGAGAACCCTCTAGCCACAAACCTGGCTTTGTATTTCTCAATGCTGCCATCTGCTGCATACTTGATCTTATAGAGCCATCTGGAGGTGACTACTGATTTTTCCTCTGGTCCGGGTACCACTTCCCAGACATCATTCTTCATGATGCAAGCATACTCTTCCAACATGGCATCTCTCCAAGCCTGCTTTCCTGCTGCTTGTTCGTATGAGGAAGGATTTGACTCACTGATGCTGCTTATTAATCCTAAGTAACTGTAGAATCTCTGTGGATCCTTTCTTTCTCTCACATCTTTCTTGGGAGTTCCTACTGCCTGAGCATCCTTCAAGGTGTCTTGAAGCCACTTAGGCTTCCTCTTTCCTGAAGTGACATCTTGAGATGAGAACTCCTCATCCTCGTCCCAATATCCTGTATGTGAGTGAGTACCTCCAGTAGAGGTGCCGGTAGCTGTTGATCTTGTAGCTCGAGAACCTGTAATCTGGAATCCTGATCTCAGTTGATCACCAACCTGAGATCCTGTGCCAGTCCTTGTTGCTGTGCCTGTGGAAACCGTATCCTGTGTATATGTCACTCCGGACACTTGGGACCCTGTTGCTTGCTGAGCAGTACTTTGTCCTGTGTCAAGTGGTGATGTAGCAACTTGCTGGTTTTCCTTCTTTGACTCATAGACTTCTGAAAGGCTCGATCCTCCTTGAACTTCACATCCCGTCTCATAACAGTCTTTTTGAGAGCAGGGATGTAAATGCGGTATGCCTTGGAAGTCTCATCATACCCAACCAAAATTCCTCTTTCTGCAGTGGGTTCTAGCTTTGCCCTTTTCTCTGAAGGAACATGAGAATAGGTGAGGCATCCAAAAATCCTGAAGTGCCCAACTTCAGGTTTCTTCCCAGAGAAGGTTTCTGTTATCACACAACTTGTAGTTGCCCCTAGTGGTATCCCATCCGGGACGGTAGAGTAGATAAGCAACTAAAGAGGTGACCCAAGAGATGCCACGGTTCCCAATGCAAGGTGGGAGTCACGTCAACCGAGGAACTCTTTGCTTTAGATCAAGGTGAAACAAGACCTAGGGGGAGACCCTATAACCAATCCCAGATGATTGGACCCAAACAAAGGTTCCTAAGGATAAGTAAATGATGAGTTACGGAAACCAATGCAAGGTTGAGTGGACCTAGAAGTTAAAGTATGGTTGAAGGTGGTTTGAGAGATGGCTAGTGTTTCAACCAATGTATGATTTAGGCCACATAATTAGGTATAATGACAAGGTATAGTACCATGTGCTACACAAGTGGGTCCTACTTTCTTGGGATATATGAAATGGTTTAAAGTGGACCCACAAGGTGAAGTTAGGGGATGCAATTGGCACTAGAGGATATGTAATGAGTAGATCTATGGATCCAAGTTGAATTTAGGAGTACCCATGTACCGGATCTAAGGTTTGACACAATTCCCAAGGAGTGCGACTTGCTTTGAGGAGGACTAGTGCCTTGTTGGATGGGCTAATGGAGTCAAAAGGTATGTCAAAGTGTAGATCGGGACACCTAGAGGTCAAGTCAAGTGGGCTAATTGAGACAGAATGGTTGGATCTTGCTAGATCTAGGTTTTCATGAAATGACCCAAGTGGACGACAATCCCTTAAAACAAGGAATGCTACCCTCAAGGGAGATCGTCACAAAATTATACTCTAGACCTAGGTTTCGAGGTATGACCGTTCCAAATCCACAAAAATCTCAACCACCCACGTCCTCAAAGTGGGCAAACTCACTCACCCAAGGGAGTGCGACCTTCCTCAAGGAGGGCTAAAAGATGGATAAGGTGGGCCAAATCAAGTCTAATGGCCACCAAACTGTAGATCCAAGTAGCTTATGCACCGATCTATGTTGATCTAAAAAATGAAGTCAATCCAAGGGTTAGATCTCACTAGATCTGAGTTTTAAGATGCCAAGTAGTTCAAAAGGGGGTTTTAATCCCTTAAAATGTGGAATGATGCCCACAAGGTAGAAATCACCAAAGTAAAAGTCCGAGGGTAGGTTATCAAGTGTGTAGATTGCAAATCAAGTGGGATTTCACCTACCCATGTGCTAGATCTAACCAAACAAGCCTCTTCAAGGAAGTGTGATTTGGCTCAAGAGGGCTTTATTGCCTTGAAAAGTGTGTCAATTTTAACCCAATCACTACCAAACTATAGATCCCACTAGGGGTGGATGCTATCGAGGTGGGTTTTTAATATCTCTTCAAAAGCAAGGCTAGATCTAAGTAGATCTAAGAAAAACCAAAATGAGGGTTTTGATCAATTAGGGTTTTTATGATCTAGAAATTATGGATGATTCAAGGAAGAAGAAGATCATACCTTTGGAGCATACCTGGATGAAGAGATGAATGCTAGTTGAGATGAGGATTACTTTTGCCAAAGATCAAATGGAGGATTTTTGAAGCCTTCTTGCCAAATCGATTTTTCCAAGCCACATATGTGTCCCTCTAACCTGTCAAAACCAAGGAGCAAAGCATCAATCAGTTTAACATGTTGAAGGTAGATACAAGCAAGAAAGAGATAAGCAAAGAATAGTTGGTGCAAAGACAAAACCACTGCCTGTTTAACCCAAAACGTCCTCCTCCGAGCTTGAAGGGCAAGCCTTCCCACCAATTCGCACTTGTTGAAGAAGTCTTCTCCACCTGTAAAAAGATATGGCAAATATGCAAGATAGCTACAATAGATCCTCTAGTGCAATGGACAAAAGCATTTACAATCAAAACAACCAACATCCACTCCAACCCAAGCATGTACTCCAAAAGATAGAAATTTTATTCCAAGAGCCAGGAGCCAAAAATCTCTAGATGATTTTACAATGAGAGGTTCCCTCCTTAAGTAGGATGGGGAGAGAGCATAATCCTAACCACTTTTTACATGAGTGGCTAAGATTAAAAGATCAAAAGATCTAATCAATGGTTGAGATGAGCTCAACAATAAAATACATGGATCAACCATAAAATATAATAATAAGTGGATAAAATCGCCCTAGGAGAGGGGATCCCACCAAATCATGATGACAAAATGTAAAAATAAGCTTATGGTGGGTCCAAGGGGTAATTTTATCCACCCTTGGTCAATCCCCATAGCACAATAATAACAAAATAGTCATCAATATACCAAATCGTGCCTCTATGGACAAATCGTAGGCCTCCAAAGACCTCAGAAATCATCAGAAAGTGCCATAAGTGATGGATGTGGGCCCCGATGAAGCTGAAACTGCTGGAGAAGGTGCGGAAGACATCCCACTCATCATCACTGATTATCCCATGCCAAAACTTTGCCTCAGTAGCCCAAATCGAATTCCTCTGTAGCCATTTCTACCAATCCAAAACTGCCTCGGGAAGCGTGTACTTGTCCCAAACTGCCTCCCGGAGTGCCTGCGCTGTCAAGGTGAGGGCACCAGTGTGTCCGGAAGGGGGGTAATATGGTAAGAACAAGTGGTTGGACCACCCTCTCCATCATTAGCGCCCTAGGTGAACCACATAAAAATCATCTCTGCTCTGACAGGGTCTCTGACAGACCAAAACTGCACTAGGACAGCCTACTGAGGCTAAATCATCACTGTAATTGCCCGGAACTGAAAATAGACTATCTCATTGGACTCAGAAGGTCCAAAACCAACCAAGATGTGTACTCATACACCATATAGCTCTCTGCATGATCATATAATATACCCAATATACCGGAACAGGTGAAATAATAATAATCTGTAAATGATCAAATAATGCTGAAAACCATAGATCATTATCATAAACCTATATCTGATGCATAGAACCATCATGTATATGTACATAGACGATATATCATCTACCTGTGTCATCATAAGGTCCAATAATCTCATGTCTTGTGATTGACCTTGGTTAAACTAGGCTTGACCAGGTCAATATTGACCAAATATAACTCAGACTACCATCTGAAGCTGCTGCAAAGTGTCAAAGGTTAATGTATGCTCTACAACTCATTCAAATAGCAATTATAACACAAAGTAGTCATTACTGGCGATCTAAATCTAGATATATATTGGCATTAATTATTTATATGACTCAGACTAGACTTTCAAGACCATACTCACTTCATAGTTGTGATCAATTTGCTAGTGAAGGGTGAAGGCTAAAAATAAACTAGGTAGGCCAAAGGGTGACTGATTGACTTAACATTGTGACACTTTGGATATGGGAAAGGGAATACACACCATAGTATATACTGAATGAGCAATAACACGGGGAATGGCGGTGTCTCACAAATGGATAAGTTGTTTAGAGAGTGCTTATTCAACTTAGGCTTCATGTCTGCATCAAGTTGATCTAGGTTCATTAGGATCATTCAATTTCATTTCATGGCCTTTTTGGCGTACATAACCCTTCGGATCTCAGGTGCGCTAATAGCACAACTAATTGCAGCTTGCATCCAGGGCATGTTTTTATACATACATAAGGTCAGCAATTGTTTAGATATAGCTTTTAAGAATCATTGCTTTTTGGACCTTTCTTATACTCTTCGAGGAGTATTTTTTAGCAGTTCATCGCTCTTGCCCTTTTTAGTTTCCATGGGCGAATTTAGAAGTTTCCATAAGTAGCACATGAGCTTTCAGTTTTAGCCAACAACATCTCAAATGACTAGGGGGAGTTCGAGCCAATGCCAAACATCGGGACAACCGACCAGAATGATTTAGGCCTACAATCCAACTCACCATAGGTAAGTTTTTTCACCAACTTAGAGCCGAGACACAATAGACAGGGAAGCTCATCCAATACAGAGGCTACAGTGGGGAAAAGATCCTCCATGCCACAAGTCAAGTAGTAAGTCAGGGTGATAAGCTAAAAGGTAGGTAATGGATGGATGAAGACAATGAGTAATGGAGCCAACACTAGCAAGCCAAGGTATGGTGGAATGATCACCTCTATTCTCCCTAGGGAGGGTGAAACCAATGAGTATGAGAAGTGAACTTCTAAGTCTGAGTAAGGACAGTAGAATATATATATATAATAAGATCAACCAGGTCCACATATCTATATGATCGCCAGATCATGACCCTAAGTGCTAAGACATGCCATAAAAATGAATATAAAAGCAATATAACCATAACACCATGATATACCTGCTGAGTCATATACCTGAATGCTCATCCTCTGAACCATCATCTGTCCTCCGAAACTGCTACTGTAACTTTGGGCACTACTGACTGCTCTGCATAAATGGTATAATGGCTACATCGGTCATCTCTCTGAGTGTCCTTAGACTCAGTCATGGCATGGGGAATACATATGCTGTCCAAAATTTGATAGTGATCCATAGATAGCTGCTCATCTCATCATCTCAAAGTAAAGAAACTGGCTGAAATGTGCTCTGGAATCTGAAAAATAATGTATGGTAGCCCGACTACTATATATGTGATAACAGTTTCCTCGGGGGTCCTGTCCCCTAAAGCCTTATGGGGGCACCTGTTCTGATTGTAGGCTGTAGTGTTGCATGCTTTAGCCCAAAGAAAAAATGGCAATCCCTGATCATGCAACATGGATCTCGCAGCTCCAATAATGGCCCTGTTCTTCCTCTCAGCCACCCCATTCTGTTGAGGTGTATAAGGAACAGTCAACTGCCTCTTGATGCCTTCCGGAGTGCATAACTTATTGAACTCAGCTGAGGTGTACTCTCCCCCATTATCTGATCTGAAGATCTTAATCTTCCTTTCTGTCTGCTTTTCCGCAAGGGCCTTGAACTCCTGAAACTTCTGCAAAAATTCCTTAGACTCTTTGCTCTTCAGGAAGTAGATCCAGGTCTTCCTGGAATAGTCATCAATGAAAGACACATAGTATTTGTATCCTCTCAGTGATGTGGTGGACATCCGACCACAAAGGGAAGAATGAATCAAATCAAGAGCTCCTATAGCTCTAGTGTCGCTCTTGGGAAATGTTGTCTTGACTTTCTTTTCGAGAGCACACCCCTTACACACATCAGTGTGCTCCGTGCTGAACTCAGGTACTTCTGTCACAATCTCCTTTAGAATCTTTAGAGCTGGATGGTGGAAATGAGCCATCCTTCTATGCCAAAGCTCACAGGGATCACATCCCCCATCCCGACTACTAAGACTTAGGGCATGATGCAGTTGGAAACTCAGCTTGTATAGTTTCCCGCTGCAGACTCCAATCCTCTCAGCTGAGGCAACATTGGATCCCTTGGGATGAACTAGTACATTTCCATCTCTTAACATCACCCATAGCCCTTGATCTTCAATGGTGGAAACGGAGATCAAGTTTTTCCTAAGACCTGGAACACATAGGACATCACGAACTCTCATCTGTTCTCCAGAGTCTTTCTGGAAGGACATAGTTCCTCGTCCTATAGCCTTGATCGTGGAGTTGTCTCTGAGGATAATCTCAAGATCTATCCCATCCTCTGCTAAGTCAAAGAAATATCTGCGAACACCTGTCATATGACTCGAAGCTCCACTGTCTATGTACCATACACTAGAAGTGGGCCATCAATGATTGACAGGAGTTAAGAGCCATCTCCCTGTCAATCCCGTCTGTAGTACACTCATCAATATCCGTAGCGGAGCAAGAGGTGCAAACAATTTCCTCTTCCCCCATGATGTAGATCTGATGCTATAGCTGTAGATCTGTGTATGAAAGCACTCCCTGACCCTTACCAGGGCCCTGATACCATGTAAATATTTGATCCAGAGATCACTACTCCCTCTGGATCGCCCTGAGATCTCAAGTGGGATGAGTCTCGATATCAATACAACATTAACATGAACTTAAACAACTAGATCTGCATTTGCCAACTGAACAATGTAAATGCAATCATACATAAACACCAAATGTACCCTGGAACCCTTTCGGGAGAAACCAACAAACTATGGGGCTATCTTCATTCTCGAGCCCACATCATATAAGAAAAGAGACTAGTACAATATAGGGTTACCTCAGTAATCTTTTCTGGCCAACTCAAGATTTGCATGCATCTAGCTGACAGTGATGACATATGACATGATGACAGTGATGACAGGTTATTTGATGACAGTGATGACATATGACATGATTGATGAGATGTAATTTGTATGTAACTACAAGCTGGGCCTTGTACTATTTTTCTTAGTTGGGTTTGAGAAAAAGACCAAGCTGTGTCTTGGAATAGGAGTTGGTGCTTCTGATTTGTCTTCTCTTTTTTTTCTAGCTGAAGCTTCATGATTTCAAGGAGGACATGACAATGCATGGAGGACAAGCAATGGACACGGACATGGAGACAATGAATTGAAGACAATGACATGGCAAGCAAGTTTGAAAAGGACAAGGACATGATGACAAAGCATGATGACAAGGACAATGACACACATGGTAACATGGCAAGGAGAATGACATGGCAGAGAAATCCTTTAAACCAGATACACAAAGCAAAAGCAAGAAATTGAAATGAGAAACATATTACCTCATGAGATCATGACAATTTTGGCCCACACACCATAGCGCAACACCATTAGCCTCCAAAGCTTCTTTATTATCAAGCAAAAATATGCCAATAGCATAAGCAAATTACAATAGCAAAGGGTCACTACTCCAACTCGAACTAATGAAATGAGAGAATGAAGCCTCATTATATAGCAAAACCAAAAGAGATCCTCTTTGACACTTGGAGAAATGAGTTGATACACTTGGAAAAGGCTTGTTGACACATGTGAGAGGTTTGGGGAGGTTAATGACACCTTTCTTCAACCATTTGACACTTTTCAACCTCCACTTGACACCTCTCCAACCACAAATTCGCCCCCCCTTTGGTGGATCTCCTTTCTTCAATCAAATCATCGTTTATTTGCTCAATATTCTCCCTGATTTGATTGCCAATCGAAGGAGATTTGATTCCAACACAGTTTCTTGATCGGTGGGATTGAGATTTTGTCTTTATTATGTCTTTTTTGCCAATTAAATTGGTTTTTTTGAGTAAATATTATTTTATGAGATAAATACTTACTCAAAACTTAGGATAAGTGGTTTTATGGGTTTAATGGATGCTCTGGCTTCAAAAACGAGCATCCACTCGACAAATTATGCCCACAAACCATACTTTTATTACAATTTTAATTTTTCCAATTAAACATAAAAAATAGTTTAATTTTACGGGAAAAATTATTTTTCTCAGAAACTAAAAAAAACTTAGGGAGACCTAGCACATGTACATATTATTCAATTTTAATGCCTAGCATGGTCTAGTACATTGACACGTAGGCTCTAATAACCTCATAAGGCCGAGACACCAAGCCAACCACCCCAACTTTGGAGGTATGAGTGAAAAACTCAAAAATTATTTGTCGTTTGTTCAACAACAAATAATTAACAATGGAAAAAACCGTATGGGTTAGTCGGATTAATGTTTAAGTCCTAGGAAGCCGAGTCTTTTACATACAACTACCATGCTAGCACACTTTATTATAATTCCCCCAAGGGGGTATGAACGTGTGGTATAAAAAATTAAAAGGGCCTAGGAGGCCGGATGGACTTCTGAACTCTGATCATTGTTTGCCGGCTCACTTGATATCCAACTAAGTATGACTTAGTAGGCAACAGGCAGTCTGCAGACATATTTGATAAGCTTGGCTTAGAGAAGTTTGTAATTTTTTGGGACAATTTTTGTTTTCGATGTAATTATTAAGGGACAGTGAAAGACTTTATACATTATAATTGTCACATCATAAAGTATTTTACATAGCACTTTTGTGTTAGGAGTTAAATAAATCGACTTAAGTTATGAATAAAGTCACATGTCATTTTAGTGCCATAATGGTGGTTGCCACCGACTTACAACTCCCTCACAAGACCTCTTTTTTTGGTGTATCTTATTATTACACATTGAATAGTGATATTGATTGTCTCTCTTTGTAGCTCTGTTTTACTGTATGTGCATATTTTTCTAATTTTAAAATGTTAATCAACAATATATCTTTTTGGGCGTTTGTTAGTTTAATGTTGATTGTTTGGTGTTGTTATGTTGATTAATGCTGTTTTATATCAATAAATTGTCCTTGAAGTAAGTTACCCCGCCTGAATTGTTTTTTTCAAGTCTTGGTTTTAATTTTCTGATAATTTTTTTTGACAAATAACATGCGCATTGCTTCCATAACGAGGAATCATATTTTAGTGGTACACTAGCAAAAACCCTTAACCTATTGTTATTACTTCTTGTAGGCCACTCTTCGCCATCAGTCTCTTGAGTATGATTCATACACTTCTTGAGCAGACAAGAAATGATGATATGCGCATTCTTGGTTGTCATATATTAAAGGATTTCATATATAGTCAGGTACTTAAGACAAACTTCGTTGGATTCTTGTCTCTGTCATAGCCTCATAAGTTTGCTGGTGCAAAACTACTATTTATCAGTAGTTGTTAATTCTATGTTCTTCGAATGAGATATACTTGAGTTTGAAACGTAATGTTTTGGATTTTGTATGAATAAAATGATATAGACATTCCAAATAACATAAATCCTACTCATCAACATATTTATAATTTAATCGCTTTGTATAAATTGTCATGCATAGATTATGCTTCATTGTCCTTTACTTGTAATCACCATGGATAATTATAATAGATTATTTCTGCCATATTGCTGTTATTACTTCTATAAAGTGCATTATCAGTTCTGTTATTGGCTGATAAGTTTCCTTAAAAGAGTTGAAACTGATACTTGTGTTTGGTATCTTTTCTCCTTGAATTGCTGTGAAGTTTGAAGCTATTTGGAAGTGAAATATCCTGTTCTAATGCTGTTCCTTTCTGTTGCTATTTTGTAGTTTAGTTTATAGCAGTCCTAAGGTTGAAAATTTGAGGGCCAAGTTCTAAGAAACCTTCAAGGCTGAAGGTGAATTTTGTGAATTGCATTGAATTGTCAAATCTGAGCAGAATTTTAATAGTCTTGTTGGGGCATTTAAGAAAAGATCTTGAATTTGGCAATTTTAGGTATCAAACTTCTGGAGCCTATTTTGAGCCCAAAACAAGTTTTTTTAGTCCCCAACATTGGTCAACTACATTGATAAGACTTTTTATCGTGATTTCTTTATTAAGAGCTCTCTAGTTGGCTATCATGCACCTCAATCGGAGTTTTATGTGAAAGTTACATTCTCGACTTTATTTTGCATTTATTTGACCATCTTTGTACCACGTGGAAGGCATGTTAGCCAATTGTTTGTTACTTCACACATTTGAAGCTAGTAAGGTGGGGTTATTCCAAGAAGGTCCTGCTACCTCCCAACTTGTACCTAAGTGAAAAAAGTGTCAATGCATGGGTAAAAGCCAAAGGCAACCTTGTATTGGTTGTCAAAACACAACAATTCCCTTCTCTTTGGGCCAGCCCTCAAAAGCTAAGGGAGGCCTCCTTAATTAAATGATTATTAGCTTTAAGTGAAGAATAATAGTTAATTTAACCTTGCACCCAATTATATATGGAATAGAACTAGGTACTTAAGATGCCAAATGAATCAACAACTAAGAAGATATGCTCAATAAAACACCAAGATTCAAATGAAAATGCTTCAAATAAATATAAAAATGAAACTAGAAGCATTAAATAGACAAGTTACTAATCCACAATATTAAAAAATGTTAAACATACACAATGTGAATTATTAAGATGTCCAAGCCTAAGAACACTGAACAAGCTCTAGGGTGAAACCCTGAAGATTGTAATGGGTCAAGGATGATTAGATTTAATAGATATGTCTTTACTTACTCTAACCAAAGAATGAAACTAATCACCAATCGAATTGAATAATTGCAAGAAATGTAAGATGTGTTATCCACTAAAATTGCATGTAGTGGATTCTGAGTGAACCATCGAAGACTTGAACAATCCAATTGTTCATTATCAGAGTTCCGAGGTCCATCAGGCCAAAGTTTGGCCCCTTTGCTAAATGATTGCATGTTCATACCCCTTGGGGATATTGTAAAAAATGTACTAGCATGACAACTTGTTGTAAAGAATTTGGCTTCCTAGGACTTAGACTTCAATCTGATCATTCCACGGTGTTTTTTCCCTTGTCAATTATGCAATGCTGGATAAGCGATGTATAATTTTAGAGTTTATGAACCTTTATGCTACAACTGTCACATTAATTCTTCTGCAGATCTGGAAAGTTACATCCATTTATGGAAATCCTTTTGATCTTTGATGATGATGCTAAATGGTATTAATTGAATGCTAAAGTGGTTATCAAACAACATTGACATTTGCGTTTGACTAGTTAATTCTTGTTAATGATATTTATGTGCATTGGTGAAGTTGCTATGATACATGCTTATATGTTGAATGTGATGAATGATCTTTCATAAATAAGGATCTTGGATTGACCTTACACTTTCATACTTTGCCTATCTTGAATCTTCTAGCATTGGTTGATTAATTGTTAACTTATCTTCATATTGACTCCATCTAGGCATTGGTCTAATTATTGATTGCATAGAGAACATAGTCTTTAGGTTGGATCAGTGTTCTACATGTTACAAAAGGGTACTTCTCCTTGGAGGTTCCGACGCTCCGAAGAAGTTAGAATCGTGATCAAGGTGACATTGGATCACTTTTCTTATTTTTGCTTATCGGGAATTAGCCCTGCTAGTTTGCTTGGTAATAGGGCCGACTTGTCTTGTTGGGGTCGACGTGCCAGTTTTGATCTTCATCTTTTATTTATCTTTAGGGTCGACTTGCTATTTGTCTTCAATCTTTCTTCTGGGCCCTGTTATCACACAACTTGTAGTTGTCCCTAAAGGTTATCCTTTCCAAGACGGTAGAGGTGTTGGACAACTAAAGAGGCGACCCAAGAGATGCCACGGTTCCCAATGCAATTGGGTGTCACTTTAACTGAGGCACTCTTCACTTTAGATCAAGCCTAAGCAAGACCAAGGGGGAGACCCTAGCTTAGCTAATGAAGGCTAGCGAACCAAATCAAGACCTCCTAGGGAAATGTGATGATGATAAGGTAGAAGATCAAGATGAGATTAGATCTAGATCTAGAATGGATAAGTGGACCTAATGAGTTAGGGCTTGGTTGAAGAGGCTTAAGGAAGGACAAATATTCAACCAATAAAAGATAAAGGCCACATATGAGGTTAAAGTAATAGATCTAGATAGATCTAGTGCCAAAATAATAGATCCAAGTGGGGTTTGTTGTCCGCCAAACTGCACACCAGCAGCAGAAATCTTTCGAAAGCTGTCTCTTCACTACAAGTGAGAGAGGTGTGGCCTTGGGGGCAAGCAATGAGCCAGGTACTGTCACCTGAATCTCAGCTCCTCCGTTTAGGCTAACTCCTAACGAAGCCAAGGGGGGTAGTCCCTAAAAAAAAAAGTTTCACTAAGGCTCTAGGATTTAAGTGTTTTTTGTATGGGGTGATGCGGATGAGTGTTGATTAGGAGTTTTCTTGTGATGAGACCAACAAATATGTAAAAATGAACAACAGATAACAAGCAATCCACGTTGCGAAATAAGATAACAAGATGGCAGTATGATTCAAGATCTGATAAATCACTAAAGCATTCACAATATGAAATAAACACAAGGACAAATGGTCCTGATCAATATATATGCTTTTAAATAACCAGTGCCTTATGGAGTCAAAGAAGAAACAAAGATTGTGATGCGGAAAGTGTGGGTCTTGAAAAATGCCGTTTGTGAGATCGTTGTGCAGATTATCTTTGTAAATTGAAGATTTTAATGGTCTTGATTATTATGATAAAACCAAGGATATCAAAAGAGTGTCCGGAAAGACATTCTAAGCAGCTCCTTTAAGAGACATGTCGGCCCTGTCTGGAATCACGGCGAGGCGCGCAATGCTAACCAGCCATTGTGTCGCAGATTGGGCAATCCGGCGCCTCCTCTTAGAACTGCCTAAAATACTTTTTGAACAACGCCAGTTCGTTGGTTATGGGGGCGAAAGTTTTAATTAATTATCACTTATGAGTTTATCAAATCCTTCACCTTTTTGAGTACTAGCCCAATCGTTTCCGGTTGGCAGAGCATACGAGTGTTGGATAAACGACCAAGATAAATTAATTAAGGGGGAAATGTGGATTGAAAAGTTTTATTATTTAGAGCACTTGTTCAACTCTCCGACAGAGAGCGCTCTTGACTTGATCTTAAGACCACAGTTCAAGAGACTTCCTACTTTAAAATGCCTAATGCAGGGGAAGATGCAAGTCTAACAATGCTCTCCGACAGAGAGTGCTCTTGACTTGGATTTGGCCAAGTTCAAGAACTTTGTTCGTTTTAAGAAGCAAGAAGCAGTTGTGATAACAAGATAGTGCAATTTTATAACATTTAAATCATGTGATAGCTCAAATAGATATGAAATACTGCTAGCATGCTACTTGCAAAATAAAATGAAATAACTGAAAGATCTAGTGTTCTACCAAGCAATTTTACACTAAAGGTGGGATCAACCTCCGAACAAGGTCAACCACTAGAACCTTCAGTCCTGGAAACCTTCCAGCTAGCTGGATGTCCACAAGATGCTGATGGGGGAACGAGAAGCTACCACAAAACTATGTGGCCTTTGGGATAGAATCCCAAAGTTAGCTTACTCTAGTCAAAACTTGAGAGAGAAGCAACAAGATAAAAATAAACTACTCTAAAACATGAACTGAAAAGATCTAAGCTAAGCAAACCCAACACTCTTCCCCAAATGGGGAAGAAACCCAAAGGTGTTGGACTCCTCCACTAGAAACTTTTATTAATTTTTACAAGTGCCTTGGGTTTTAAAACCTTGAAGGACTTTTCGAGAGATAAGACTTTAAACTTGAAATGAACTCTTGAAGACTTTGACAAAGGATAATAAGATCTTGTATTTTCAATCACTCCTTATGGCATTCATTTGATTTTGCTTTGATCTTTTGTTTCAAGATCTACCAAGTATCTCCCTCTCAAATCACTTACACAAGCTCGAAACAACTCAACAAGGCACCCTTTAGTGTTAGAAAAAATCAAATAAACTTTGAAACTAAGTCTATAAATGAAAACTAATGTCTAAAACATAGAAAGCATGAGATTTTAACTTGAAATTATCAAGATGGTAAAACGGACCAGCAAGCTAAAATGCTCCAAAAAACAGTGGGAATGAGAATGCAACCACAAAATTTCACACTATCCTATATGCCAACTTTTCTACTTTTGAAATGAAACTATAAAACTTAAGAAAAAAGGCTAAATGCAAGCCCTAAATGACCTTTTAATATGCCTTAACTAACTCTTTTCAAAGAAGAAAAACTTACTAACTTTAACAAATCTAAGTCTAACTTGTCTTTTTGGGCTTTTGCGAAGGTGGATGGGAGAAGGAAGAGGCTCAACGAGGAAGGGGAGCGAATGGGAGATGTTATCAACTAATTTGTACAATAGTTGAAACCTTGTTGAGCTGCCAGTGTTGGAACACATCAATGTTCACTTCCAGAGTATCTGGGTTTCATTATTTGGGTCTAGCCAGTTTTGTTTTTGAGTCGACATGACCATGGCCCCATGGGGGTTTGTATCAAAGTGTGCTAGTAGGGTCTGAGTGGCTCGGTTCCCCATGACTGGATTAAACAACTAAGGTATTCCAGGGAGTTTTTTCACCGTCAGATTATACTTTGCTTCAGGCGAAATATAATCTCTTGGTTTTTCTCCCGCTTCCTCCAAAGCTGGAATGCCCGATTTTGGAAATTTGGCCATGGGGGGTTATTAGGGTCCAACTATAATGTATAAACCTACTAGACACTATTAGAATAGGTTTTGGTCATGTCCTAAGTCTCTAGGAACCCCAGAAAAAATTTCGAAAATTTTTTACCGGACGCGTCGGAATTGGGGTTTTTAATATTTTTTAATTATTTAAATTTTAATTAAATTTCTCTATAGTTTAAATAGAGAAATTTGAGTCTGTAATATGCCAGTCATCCAGGGTCCGAATTTAGTGTTTGATGGCTCGTTTCATAAGCCAAAAATCACACATGACCCATGGAGCAGCTAAACCCAACTTTCAGATGTCAATTCAGCCTCATAATTAATATTTTCTCTGAAAAGTCATTTACAGAGAAATTATTAATTAAAATAATAAAATTGAATATTTTGGAGATAATCCAAATCTCTCCAAAATTAATCAATTTGATTAAAATAAAAGGCTAAATGACATGGCAATGAGCATTTAGGAAGATTCCAATCAACTCCAAGCCTTCCCAGTCAACCATCCAGTCACTAGAAGATTATCCACTCAAGCTAATTCGCCCTCTCCATGCAAAAAATCGATTTGATGAAGGGTCAGTTGATAGATGGGTTGGTGGTTTTGTATTAATGATAAGGTGGGCGCCCTCATGACTCACCACACCTACCAAGCTTGGCTCCCTTTGTGTTTCGAGCCTACACCTACTTGCTACCACGTGTATCCATCACAACCTACTCGCAATCCTCACCATGCTCACGTCAATCTCTATCAAAGTCGAGTTCTAGCCTTGTTGGAGTGTGCTCATTGGTTAGTGGTTTAGCTTGGCTCTCATCCATGCGAGTTAGTACCTACCTTTGCCACTTGCCATCCTTTGAACTAGCTCGCAACCTACCACTCCTCACGTCACCCCTCACCATAGCTCACGCCATTCCTTGTTGGAGTCGTGTTATTGGATGGCAACACCACTCACACCTACCTTAAGCTCGAGCTTGCCACATGCCCACTCCTACCAACCTCAAAACTCGACTCTAACCTATGTTTACTTGCCAAGCCATTGATTGATTGGGATTCGACCTACATGCTCATTACTAATTCGACCTAGGGCTAGCTAGGGTGTTTTACTATAAAGAGAGGCCCATTTTGGGTTATTATCTCATGGATATTTTGGGTAAACTTACTCTGCCAATTTGTAATCGTGTTCTAGCTTCTTGCTATTGGGAATAAATTCGACTTTGGAGGTCATATTGATGTGCACATTGGTCCATGAGAAATTGTTAAAGCTTCAATGAGGTGATATTGTTTGATTAATGCTATTTCATATATAATTGTTTGATCATTCTAGCTTAGAAGTCATTTTTATGTCCATGGAATGAATATTTGGTTTCAATTTATTCATTTATGCTTGGTTAATTGAGATCTAGAAGTAGCAAAAAGTAATCGGTTATACTCATGCTCTTCTTGCCATTTTTTGGCTAATCATACTAGACTTGATCAAATCATTGTTGAAGTGGTTTAGTTTTGCAGATCTCCTAAGTGCAAAGTGGGACCTTGAGCTTGGTTGCTTCTTCTTCCCCTTTCCTATTATTTTGCTAACCTTTGTGCATTTCAGGTTTCTTCAAAAGATCGATTCGTGCTTCAAGGATTGAGCTTGAGAGGTTTCATAAAGAATCCATCAAATCTTTTCAAAATTTTCAAATTGGTTACCTTGGTCCTAAAAGGCTCCCTCGTCAAGCCTTCTCTTTTTCTCCTTGAGTCTTTCCCCTTGAATTTGCTAGCCTACCTTCCTCTCTCTTACCCTAGTTTTTACCTTCTCTCCCCATTCGCTTTAGCTTCTCCTCTCCTACTTCCTCTTTTGCCCTAGATCTATTCCTCCCACTCGTTTTTATCCTCCTCCTTCTCCATTCGCCCTTCTCTCCTTGTGCTTTCATTTTGCTCTCTTTTACCTCTTCTATCCTCTCTCTTTGCTCTCATTTTAGCCCTACCCTATCCCCAATCGTCCTACTCCATCCACTAGCCCTTTCTCCCTCTTGCATTCGTCCCTCTCTCCTCTTGTTCCATCCTTCACTCCTTCATCCATTTCGCTTTTGCCCTTAGTTTTGTTCCATCTCTCTCTTCTCGTCCACCTCCAAAGTGAGCCCTAAAACATAAACAAATCAACAAAAACTTGTTAGTGATTAAGATCTAGTTGTTATCTAGTCTCATTTATCTTGTTAGTAGTAGATCTTGTACTTGTTTGTTAGTCTTGTTAGCATTAGCATTGTTAGCCTTGTGTTACTTTTCATCCTCTTAGCTTGCATTTTGAATCTCATACTAGAAATCTAATTCTTGCATTCTACGTAGTTTATTGAGCATATAGGGAAGTGATAGGTTGCATTTAGCTAGTAGTTGTTTGCAATCTTTTACATCTTTCAAAAAAGTAGATCTCATATACCAAAAATATTTCAATTTTTTATACTTTAGATCTCTTTTCTAGCACATTTCAAGAGTTTGTTGTTCGCTGGTCCGTTTCATCATAGTTAAGATTTCATGTTAAAATCTCATGCATTTTCCTTCTTAGAGTCAATTTTTTGAATCTAGACTTAACTAGTCTCAAATTTGGATTTATTTTCGCTAATGGTTAATGGGTGCCTTGTTGAGATGTTTTGAGCTTATGTAGGTCATTTGAGAGAGAGATATTCGATAGATCTTGAAGCAAAGAAATCAAAGCAAAACCACGAGAACGCCATAAGGAGTGATTGAATGTACGAAAATCTTGTTATCCTTTGTAATATGCTTATAAGAGCTAGCTTTGTGTTTCCTAGTTATTTCATTCTCAAAAGACCTTGTGAGGTTTTAAACCCAAGGCATTTGTAACCGTTTAATAAAAGTTTCAAGTGGAGGAGGCCTCCACTTTTTGGTCTTCTTCCCCATTTGGGGAAGAGTGTCGTACTTTGTTAGCTTAGATTTATGGTTTCATGCTCTTAGATTAGTTTTTACTTCAATAAGTCATTTTAAGTTATCTTCCATATTTACTTACCCCCATGCTCTCCCGAGTAGGGTCTTTGACCTGAAAGAGACTCTTGGGTAGTTTAGTTTTATTTTTGTTTAAGTTATCTTATCTTCTCTTCCAATCCTTGACCAGAGAATAGCTAACTTTGGGATTGTATCCCAAAGGCCACATAGTTTTGTGGTAGCTTCTCGCTCCCCCATCAACTTCTTGTGGACATCCAGCTAGCTGGAAGGTTTCCAGGATTGGTGGCTTCTAGTGGTTGATCTTGTTCGGAGATCAATCCCACCTATTAGATTAAATCTTGTGTGGTAGAACACTAGTTTGAGTTTAGTTTCATTTTATTTGGCAAAGTAGTTTTTGTTAAGCATTACTTCATATATTTCAAGCTTATTACGTGGTTTTATCTTTTAAAATTGATTTATTGCTTTTACAACACAACTACTATCTGCTTCTTTAAAATAAACCAAAGTCTCTTGAACTTGGCCAAATCCAAGTCAAGAGCACCCTTTATCGGAGGGCATTTTAGTTTTGCATTCTCCCTGCATTAGGCATTTTAAAGCTTAGCAAGTGTCTTGAACTGTGGTCATAAGATCAAGTCAAGAGCGCTCTCTGTCGGAGAGTTGAACAAGGTTCTCTAATAAATAAAATTTTCCACTCATACACCCCTTTAATTAATTTACCTTGGTTTCTGTCCTACACCCGTATGCTCTGCCAACCGGAAACGGTTGGGCTAGTACTCAGAAAGGTGGAAGACTTGTTAATTTACAAGTGAAAATCTAATTAAAACTTTCACCCCCATAACCAACGAACCGGCGTTGTCATAAAGTATTTTAATTAGTTCTCAGGGGAGGCGCCGGAGTGCCCAATCTGCGACACGGTGGCTGGTTAGCATTGCGCGCCTCGCTGTGATTCGAGACATGTCCGTCATGTCTCTTAAAGGAGCTGCTTAAAATTACTTTCCGGACACTCTTTGAACATCCTTGGTTTTAGCCCTAATAATCAAGACAATTAAAATTTTAAATTTACCAAGATAAGCTGCACAACGTTCTCACAAACTTTCCAATTCAAGCACTTGTATCAAGTTTTCACATTCACATTTAATTTTTGACTCCATAAGACACTGGTCCTTCATCTTATATTTTGCTTTCTTAAGTATCAACATTGGAGTGTTTGCTTATATTTACGTGAAAAGTGATTTATTTATTGCCCAAGTGTATCTTTCATTTTGTATTTGCAACGTGGATTGCGCTATCTTGTTTTATATTTTAATTTTATATTGTCTCTCATTTCAAAAAACTCCTAAACAACACCCATCCGCATCACAACACCTGAAAACACTATAAACACTAGAGCTTTAGTGAAACTCTCTTTTAGGGACTACCCCCCTTGGCTTCGTTAGGAGTTTGCCTAAACGGAGGAGCTGGGATTCAGGTGACAGTACCTGGCTCATTGCTTGCCCCCAAGGCCACACCTCTCTCACTTTTAGTGAAGAGACAGCTTTCGAAAGATTTCCGCTGCTGGTGTGCATATTGGCGGACAACAGGAGAGAGAGGCAAAACTTGGAGTGGATGGAAGATGGGTAAGATGGATCGAAAAGAGAGGAAAAACGAATGGATGGGAATGGGACTCAAGTCGAACACTTGAGGGCTTGAAACACTGCCATGGAAATCCTCCGGTTAACCGGTGATACGCCAAAAACAAGTGTTGAAGAGAGCACAAGGGAACAAATCCCAAGTTATTCCCCAAGGTTGAAGGAACTTCAACCTTATGGCAAACTAATCTAAGGCTTTAAAACAAAAATAACTTCAACTTTGGATTAAGATCTGGAAAGGGTTTCCACAAGAATGAAGGTAGATCCAAGTAACCAGTAACTGAGAAAGTGTTTGGGTGTTTGATGGAGAAGAGCTAGATTCTCTTGTTTCTCAAATCCATAAAGCTTGAAACTCCTATGGCCTTATGTAGAGTGAAGATGTACCTGCAAGAACCTTAAGCATGGGATAATATATATAAAACAAGAATATCTAAGTGAAAAGAACTAGATACATGCTTGCTTGTGCTAGATTGTTAGCCATCTTGAACATGATCTACAACTTAAAAGCCTCAAATACAAATGCAAAACAATATCACCTTGATTCTCAAGTGAAGCAATGAACATCAAGAGCCTCCACGTTTTTGACCTCCAAAGTCTTAACTTTATTAATAAAAATGCTTACAAATTCTCCAGAGTTTCTTTGCCTAAAATTCCATCCATAGAATGGCCAAAATGCCATCTCTTTATAACAAAGGCTAGCTACCAAAACCCTAAGTCGAATTGGCATGATGGAAGCCAATGGCACCTAACTAAAATCGATTTCCAATCAATAACTAGTCCAACCAATCGAATTTCAAAACTTGGAGTTTCACCTAACAACAAGTCGAGTTTGTGGATGATGTGGATGGGGAGGTGGCCTCCACCTTGGCAAGGCGCCCCCCATCTCACTTTGGAGACATCACCAAGCTAATAAACATATGCCATGTGTAGAACTCGCCTTTCCAAAGGATATTGACGTGAGCCAAGGTAGGTGGCGTGAATTGGATTGGTAGAAGCTTGGAGTTTGACTACCAATCGTGGTAGGCAAGGCGCCCCCACTCCTCATTTAATGCAAATCACACCAACCAAAACTCATTTATTATGAACTCCACCTCACCAATTCGCAGTTTGCATGAAGGAGGGCGAATTCTCTTTGGGAGATAAGCTTGTGCTGACTGTACACTTGATTGAATGTTGACTAAGATGATTGGAATCTTCATAAATGCTGAGTGCCATGTCATTTAGCCTTTTACTTTATTCCATTTGGATTATTTTGGAGAGATTTGGATTATCTCCAAAATAATCATTTTTATTATTTTAATTAATAATTTCTCTGTAAATGGCTTTTTAGAGAAAATATTAATTACGAGGCCCAAATGACATCCGAAACTTGGATTTAGCTGGTCCATGGGTCATGTGTGATTTTTGGCTTATGAAACGAGCCATCAATCACTGAATTCGGACCCCGAACGACTGACATATTACAAATTATTATTTCTCTATTTAAACTACAGTGAAATTTATTAAATTTAAAAAAAAATTAAAAACCCAAATTCGACGGACCCGGTAAAATTTTTTCGAAATTTTTTCTGAGGGTTTTATGGACCTAGGACATGACCGACACCTATTCTAACAGTGTCTAATAGGCTTATATACATCAGTTGGCCTCTAATAACCCCCCATGGCTAACATTTTCAAAATCGGGCATTTCAGCTTTGGTGGAGCGGGAGAAAACCTCATCGATTATAGCTCGGTTGTAAGCAAAGTATAATTGACAAGGGAAAAAACTCCTTGGAATGCCTTAGTTGCTTAATCAAGTCATGGGGAACCGAGACACTCAGATCCTACTAGCACACTTTATTACAAACCCCATGGGGCCATGGTCATGTCGACTCAAAAAACAAAACAGGCTAGCCAAAACTGGCTATTCACAGATGCTGGATCATCTGATACACTGGAGTCAAACACTTATCATGTTTGTCAAATGGCGGCTCTTCAGATAATCCAACTATGGTACAAATAAGTTGGTAACATCTGGCTCCAGCTGCGGGACGAGTGCTCGTTTGATTTATGGGTCAAAATGAGCATTCGAGAACCCTAGAATATCAGTGTCCTGCACAAAAACGTAAGTGTCTTAGTCAAACATTTTCATGATAAATAATGCCAAAATGAAATACCAACATAATATTTTTTCTTTTTTCAAAAGTACATAAAAAATAAAATCTTTTCTTTTTCAGCATGTATATGAAATATGATACAAAAACTAACATATAAAAAACTATGATACATCAATATGGTATAAAAGAGATTGCATGAAAATTTTGACAAGGATAAGGTTTTAGGAATCTCCTGAGATGACCCCTTGGTCATCTTGAATATTGTTCCGATAAAAGGGTTTCAGCTGTTGCCCATTTCTGGCTAATGGTATCATCTCTCCATCCATGGTATTTAGAAAGAAGGAATGTGTTCCGGCCTGACAACGTATGATAAAAGGGCCTTTCCAAAGGCTGTCAAATTTTCCCAAAGGCTGTCAAATTTTCCATGCTTCCCTGGCTTTTCTCCTCTCTTGTCCCACAAGAGAACAGTGCCTCCTACTTGGAAATCTCTAGGCTTAGCTGATTTGTCGAAAGTGGTTTTCATGCTTTCCTGATGTCTTAGCATTTTGTCCAATGATGTCCTTCTGCTCTCATCAAGTTCAATGATTTGATTTGCCCTGTCATCTAACTACAGTTTTTCGGTACCATAATCAGTCAACATTCTATAAATGGGTATTTGCATGTTGAAAGGTAATGCTGCCGTGATGCCATAAACAAGTTCAAAAGGAGATTTCCCAGTGGAATTCTTCTTGGTGATCCTATCTGCCCACAAGGCATACTTGATTTTGCTATCCCAAGATCTCTTGTTATCTCCCACAGTTTTCTTAAGGATGCTCATCAATTTTTTGTTAGAGGGTTCTGCAAGGCCATTACCCTGAGGATAATAATCAGAAGAGTGTGATAGAACAATGCCATACTTGAAACATAAATCATTCATTTCTGCTGAACTGAAAGCCTTAACATTGTCAGTTGTTATTTTCAAGGGAGTGCCAAACCGGGTGATGATCCTGTCTTCAATGAAATCCATGATAACCTTTTCAGTGGCTGTTTTGGTGGGTATAGCTTCTACCCACTTAGTGAAGTAATCAGTTGCAGTAACGATCCAGCAAAATGCATTGCTAGAGTTATCTTGGAATTTGCCAATAAAGTCAAGACCCCATTGTTGAAAGGGGGCGATGACAACTACTGGTGTGAGAGGTAAAGTAGCCAATTTAGGCTTTCCCGTGAAAAGTTGACATTCTTGGCAATACTTGACATGTTTGTAAACATCAGCGAAAATAGTTGGCCAATAGTAACCTGCTCTCATAATTTTATGAGCAGTTGTGTTCGCTGCATAGTGCCCCCCACAGAATCCTGAGTGGAACTCAGTCAGGATCTTTTTGGAATCCTGCTCGTGCACACATCTAAGTATCACACCGTTAGGGTTTCTCCAACCCAAACCCTCCTGAGTGAGGCAATACGTAGTAGTTTTTAATCTAAGAGCTCTTCTTTTATGTCCCTTGAGATGATCTGGGACATCTAAGTGCAGCAGGAAGTATATGATGTCGGAGTACCAATGATTGTCTAGGTCTTGTAAAGCTGGTGTCATGCGAGGATCGGATGAAAGGTTTGCACAACTCATGTCAATGGCTTCTTCATTTTTCTGAGTTAGCATCTTAGCTAGGTCCTGCCCCTTTATTAGTTTAGTGGGCCGAATCTCTAGATCATACTCCTGGATTTTAGATACCCATGTGCCTCTTGTTCCTAAGCAATCCTGCTGGGATAGGATGTCGTTTAATGCAGCATGGGGGACATACCCTATAACTCTTGAATAACCGATGTATGTCCTGAAGTGCTTTAAAGATTTTACCAAGGCATAGGCTTGTTTCTCCATGATAGTATATTTTAATTCCGAATTTTGGAGGGCTCTACTCATGAAGGCAATTGGTTGCTCGAACCCTTCGAAGTTCTTCTGGAGCAACACCCCAGCAATTGTGTCCTCTGAGGCAAAAGAGAATATCATGAATTCTTTAGTGTAGTCAGGGCTGGCTAACACAGGTGATCTAGAAATAACATCTTTGATGGTTGCAAAGGCTTCCTTCCCTTCATTATCCCAGACAAATTTAGCATCCTTTTTTAACAACTGTTGCATGGGTTTTATTAGCTCGGCTAAATTTGGTATGAATCTTGTTATGAAGTTGATATGACCATTAAAAGATTGGAGACCTTTGACATTTCTAGGAAGGGAAATTTTCTGGATAGCTTCTACTCTTTCGGGGTCAACCTTGACCCCGTCTTTGTTAACAATGTGACCCAAAAGTTTGCCTTCTTCGATACCAAAGACTGATTTTACCGGATTTAAAGAAATCCCATACTCTCTGCATCTTTCAAATACTTTCCTAAGGTGACCAACATGGCTAGATCTTTCTTTTGAAAATACAGTCAAGTCATGTTGGTAGATTTCAATGATTTTTCCCACTAATTCCTTGAAGGCATAATCCATGGCCCTTTGGAAAGTGGCCCCAGCATTTGTAAGGCCAAAAGGCATTCTTAGATACTCGAAAGTTCCCCAAGGGGTTGTAAAAGCAGTTTTGTGTCTATCTTCTTCCTTGATGACTACCTGATTGTACCCCGAAAATCCATCCAGCATTGACATCATGCTTGATCCAGTGACCCGTTGGAGGAGGGTCTCCATATTTGGAAGGGGGTAATTGTCTTTTTGACATGCTATGTTTAGATTTCTAAAGTCTATACATATTCTTAAGCTGCCATTCTTCTTTCTGACTACCACCAAGTTGGAGCACCATGAAGTATGTCGAGTGGGTGCTATAATGCCTGTTGCCAACATCTTTTCTAATTCCTGTTTTACAATAGGAGCTAGTTTAGGATTTATTTGTCTCAGCTTTTGCCAGAAAGGTTTACTTTTTTGACATTCGGGTTTTAAGGGAATGGTGTGTTGGAAGACATCTTCCCTATATGCTTTGAGCTCATCATATGTGAAGGCAAATATGTCCCTAAATTCTCTCAACAAGTTTATAAGGGCATTTCTTTCCTCATCAGGGATACCTTTTCCAATTTTCAGTATTTTTGGTTCCTTTTCCGTTCCGATGTTAATCTCAATATACTCACCCGGTTTCATCTAGTCCACATTACTCTTTCTCCTATCCTGTTTGTCAAAAACATTCTCCAAGGCCACAAAACCTCGTGGAATAGGGTTTGAGCGGTTACCCTCATCCTGATAAACTTTGCCTTCTTCTTGATCATTTGGTTTATAATTTAAGAACTCATCAATGTTATTTATGAACTTTAGTATCTGTTCATCATCTCTGAAAACTTGCCAATGTTCTATATTATCAGGAATGGAAGGTCTAAAGTTTATTTCCAAGGGGCAGTGTCCTTCTAACATTTCGTCTAAAGGTTGAAGTGTTGAGGCTGAAACTGCAAGTTTGTCTGCGGCACTATTCTGGTGTCGAGGGATTGCTTCTATATTAAGGGCATCAAAGAATTCCATTGTGTCCCAGATTTGCATTTCAGTACTTTTTAAGTCTCTGGCACTTACATGCGAATTGACCCTTAATCTGTTGGACAATTAAATCTGAGTCCCCTTTTATAGTCAGCAGTTTGATTCCCATGTCCTTGGCAATCTCTATGCCTAGTAGAAGTGCCTCATACTCTGCCACATTATTGGTTGCTTCAAATTTGACCCAGCAACAACTGGGGTTACAAATTTAATACAACTTCTCCATCTACAACTAGAAGGGGCTACAACCCCTAGGCTTCGTCAGCTGCAACTGACGAGCTACTACAACAGCTCAGCTCACAAAATTGTGAGCCCTAACACCACCCTACCGCCCTTGAGAAGAAGAAGACTGGACCTGTCAAAACCAATCACTGAACTTGCTGCTGATAACCATTGCTCTCTTATTACTGCCAAGTCATCGCTGTGTACTGATAAGTCATTTCACTGCCATACACTGTTCATGTACATCATTGTACACCTCATCATACACAATCACTGATCAAGTAATTCTGCTCTACTGAACATAAGGCATGCATCATCATAGAATATAAATCTTCACACATCACTGTACATATTCTACTATATTCCTGACTGTACATATACCATTGCATTCTTCACTACTGTACATTTGGTATCCATTCTCATCCAAGCATCATCATCATCACGAGGTAAGTATCAAGCATGCACTGTAGAGTATACCACGTATGTGTGACTGTACATATACCACTGTATGTGTAACCACTGTGCATCAACGTTGTTCACACATCACCATCACTGTTTCATCTTCTGTAGATGACTGTGTATAACCTTGTACTGTAGATGACCCTTCAAAACCAGACTGTTGAAACTCGGATGTGTGCTCATCACATTTTTCTCTGCTGTTTATGCTGGCTTAAAGTCTTCAGGAGTGTAATACTGGGTTTATGTGTGCAGGAGGAGGTGTCCTTGGCTGCCCTAGCAGCACATCAGTAACCCTGATATCCTTCAAGCCTTGTCAAACTCCATCACTCTTCATAACTTGGATGCCCTAACAGAAAATTAGACTTCATCTGATTTTCACTGCAGCTGCCTCAGAGACCCGAAATTCAGAGATAATGACTCCTGTAGATGCAAAAATGATAGATAGGATTTCAAGTAAATGTTGGCAGTTTGGTGTATGAATTTTCTAAGAGAAATATCAGTCCTAAGCCGAATTTATCAGAGCTCCAACTCCACCAAAAACAAGAATCTTACTGCGGCTGCTACAGTAGAACTGCTATAGTAAAACTTGTCAAGACACAAAACAAAAAAAAATAAATTTGCTGCTGCAATATTTCGAATCTGCAGTTTACGTCAGCTCTGTCAAACTGTTCAAGCATGAAAGATTTGGCACTGTTCATCAGCAGCAAGAAGAAATTAAACCCCAAAATTATCCTCCATCAAAAAAAATTCAAGCTGTGATAAACCCCAAGTAAGTCCAAAAATTCGGATTGTCATAGACCACCCAAAAAAAATTCAGGACTGCTGCTCTTCACCTGGTGTAACCCTCAGCACTGAGGTAGCCGAAAAATTCAGAGCTATCCCTCTTCAATCCGAAAATTCACATTTCAAAAGTGAAGATGTGATAGTGTATTTATACTGGTTTTTCATACAATTTTGGAGCCGACCTGCAATATAAAAATAAATTTTATTTTATTTTTGAATATTAATTCTTGTTTGGAGTCGACTTCATGGTAAGTATTTTTAAATTGTTTTTTTTTTAATTTGAATTTTAAATTTAAATGTCATCAGAAGTTATTGTAGGGTTGTTTATAATTATTTTGTATTTTTAATATTCATATTTTGTGTTTTATCACACATCCTCACCATTTAGAAATGGTTTTAAGGCTACATCAAGCCACTAGGGCTTCCAAGGACATGCCACCATTTCATGTGCAAGAGTTCCACCAAGGGCTTCATGGTCATCATGTCTTAGGGTTTGTAATCCATTAAGTGTCATGTCCCCACATACAAACACCTTCAAGGGTACAAGGATCATCATTAAGTGCAAGTAAGTGTGTCCAAGTGTCAAAGCACCATCATATGTGTGTGGGTGCCTTCATCATGCCATTTATGACCACATCGTCACCTTTAAGGGGACAAGGATCATCAACCCATCAAGTGTGGGTCCAAAGACTTCTTCATAAAGCAAGAGGCTTCATGGGCTTCTTCAAGGGCAACCCAACAAAGTCAAAGGGTAAATAGGGCTTTGTAATTGTCTCAAGGCCTCCAAGGGCTTCAAGCTTGGGCTTGGACAACCACAAAAGGACTCCTTAGACTCCAACAACACAAAAGACTCTCAAGGGCTCCACAATGGGCACTAAGACACCACAAGCCCTTACCAGGGCACTGTTGGCATCAATGACAAAACTTAATGAAGGGTATGGAAAGGTCCAAAAAGCAATGGTTAAACAAATGCCATATCTAAATATTGCTGACCTAGTAAATGAAAATATGCCCCGGATGCAAGCCGTGATTAGTTGTACTTTTTAGCGCATGTGAAATCCCAGAGTTTTCATATAGGCCAAAAAAGCAATGAAAAGTAAATGAATGATCCTAATGAACTTGGATCAACTTGATGTAGACATGATACCTAAGTTGAATAAGCACTCTCTAAACAACTTATCCATTTGTGAGGCACTGCCCTTCTCTTTGTTATTTTGTCCAGCACAGAGTGTAGCTCCCCCTTTCCTCGTCCAGAGTATCACTTAGTTGAGTTGGTCAAGTCATCCCCTTTGCCTAGCTTTGTCCTTAGCCTTCATCCTTTGCTAGCAGTTAGGCCATGTCCATTGGGTGAGTATGTCTTCAAAGCTTTTGTGCAAGTTAACTATAAATAACATTGAAATATATATGTATTAACTGCCACTGAATGATGTTTGTACTTTAAGTTAAGCTGTGAATGTGATTTAAGGAACATGTCTTAGTCTATTGTTATGATCTAGTCTTTGGTTGTATTTTGGCCTAGTCAAACAGAGTTTGACCATGGTCATTCTTGGGATCCGTGATGAGATGGACCACTTATGCTTATGGATGATGATATATACTCCCACATACACTTATTGATGATTCCATATGTTGGACATATGCTTCAGATGATGGTTGATGCAGTTGATCAGTTTTATTATTATTTCTAGATCATCATATTTTACACTGTCCGGGTATGGTGGACCATATTGATGACTCCACAGGTTATCGTGAGGTGTATGAGTACTCATCTCTAGTGGATTTGGGTACTTTGGATCCATTGAGACATTTATCTTTCAATTCTAGGTAGTTCTGATGATGATAGTTGCGGTTATCCACCTGTTGACTAGTTTGGCCATGCTGATCTAGCCTGTCAAGCAGAGGCATTGGAGGCAAGTCGTTGCCTAGGGCGCTACAGGGGAAGGGGGTGGTCTAGCCACTTGTTTTTACCATTATACCCCCCTTCCAGACATGATGGCACCCTCAGTTTGACAATGCAGGCACCCTAGAGGCCGTTTTTTGCACTTTTAGGGTTTTCAGGAGGATTAAAAAAAGGAATAAAAAGGTGACTGAGGAATTCGATTTGGGCAATTGAGGCAAGGTTTTGGCACTTGGTCTGCTCTGAGGTCATCCATGGTGAACCCCACTTTTTCCAGATCAGTTGGCACTAGTCAGTGGGGTCCACGGTGGCTACAAGAGGTCTTTTACTGCATGTCTCTCTCAGATTTTGGAGACAGGATTTGATCATTTGTGTTACTTGGACATGTCATAGACTTATATTTTATATTATTGTGCCATGGGGACATGCTAGTGAAGGAGATTAATGCCTCCTAGCCCCACCATGTGCTTTAGATGTCTTGTCTATGTCATATGTTGTGGCTCTTTGTCATCTTGCCACCCTTTAGGTGTGATGTCACCTTCCTTAGAGACATTTTAGGCATGACGTCACCCTCCTTTTGAGTGATCCATGTGATATATTGTATTGGCTCATCTTGGCCGTTGATTAGATTGTTATATCTTTTGATCTCAACCACTGGTTTTAAAAAGTGGTTTTGTGGTTTAGGGTTTTGGTCTTTTTTATCCTATAAAAGGAGGAGACCCCCCTACTGTAAAAACTTTCTAGAGATTTTTGGCTCTTGGCTATTGGAATAAAATATTTTCTTGGCAATCTTGGATCTTGGAGTTGGAATGCTTGTGAAGATTGTAAATGCTTTTTCCTCTGCACTGACAAACATTGGTGGCCATCCTGGATTTTATCTTCACTAACACGATTTGCAGGCAAAGAAGACGTTTTGAGGGAGTGCGTATTGGTGGGGAGGCCTACCCTACAAGCTTCAACATGTCGTTTTGGGTTACAGGGAATTGTTTTGTCTATGTACCAACAATTTCATGTTATTCATCTCTTTGCTTGCATCTACTTTCATTTTTGTTGATTGATTGATCTTTGTGTCCTTGATTGACAGGAATAGGGAGGCTGAATTGGTTGAAGGAGGCAAAACGACATCAAGAAGGGCTTCATCAGGTTTGGCATTTGGTCTTTGTGGAAAGTAATCCTCGTCACAAGCAATCTCCATCTTCATTTTCCAGGTACGCTCAAGGAGGTATGATATTCTTCTACCTTGACCATCTATTCTCTTAGATCACAAAACCCTAATTGATTAAAACCATCATTTTACATTTTTTTAGATCTACTTGGATCCAGCAAGCTTTTGGGGATAGTTTTAAAGACCCACATCTATAGCATCCACGACAATTCGGATCTATAGTTTGGTGGTGATTGGCCTCCATTTGACCCATTTCCCAAGGCAAATTAGCCTCTCCAAGGCAATTCGCATTCCCTTGAAGAGGCTAGTTTGGTTAGTTCCCAAAAGCAGGTAGGTGAGATTTTTGTTGCATTGAATAGATCTACCTTGAAAACCTACCCCTAGTGCTTCACCTTGTTGATTTTCACCTTGAGGGCCTTGTTATCACCTATTTTGTACCATAGTTGGATTATCTGAAGAGCCGCCATTTGACAAACATGATGAATGTTTGTACTCCAGTGTGTCAGATGATCCATCATTTGTGCCTAGCCAATTTTGTTTTTCAGTCGACATGACCATGGCCCCATGGGGTTTGTAATAAAGTGTGCTAGTAGGATTCTGAGTGTCTCGGTTCCCCATGACTTGATTAAGCAACTAAGGTATTCCAGGGAGTTTTTTCCCTTGTCAATTATACTTTGCCTATAGCCGAGCTATAATAGATGAGGTTTTCTCCCGCTTCCCTAAAGCTGGAATGCCCGATTTTGAAAATTTTAGCCATGGAGAGTTATTAGAGTCCAACTGATGTATATAAGCCTACTAGACACTATTAGAATAGGTTTTGGTCATGTCCTAGGTCCCTAGGACCCTCAGAAAAAATTTCGAAATTTTTTTACCGGGTCCTCCGGTTTTGGGTTTTTAATTATTTTTAATTTTTAATAAATTTTTCCATAGTTTAAATGGAAAAATTTCAATTTGTAATATGTCAGTCATCCGGGATCCGAATTCAGTGATTGAAGGCTCTAACCTTAAGCCAAAAACCATTTATGATCCTCAGACCAATTTATCCTAAGTTTCGGATGTCAATTCAGCCTCATAATTAATAATTTCTTGAAAAAGCCATTTACAGAGAAATTATTAATTGAAATATTAAAAATTGAATATTTGGAGATAATCCAAATCTCTCCAAAATAATCCAAATGGATTAAAATAAAAGGCTAATTGACATGGCACTGGGCATTAATGAAGGTTCCTGTTATCACACAACTTGTAGTTGTCCCTAGTGGTATCCCATCTGGGACGGTAGAGGAGATGGACAACTAAAGAGGTGACCCAAGAGATGCCACGGTTCCCAATGCAAGGTGGGAGTCACGTCAACCGAGGCACTCTTCGCTTTAGATCTAGATGAATCAAGACCTAGGGGGAGACCCTATTACCAATCAAAGATGATTGGACCCAAACAAAGGTTCCTAGGGATAAGTAAATGATGAGTTACGGAAACCAATGAAAGGTTAAGTGGACCTAGAAGTTAAAGTATGGTTGAAGGTGGTTTGAGAGATGATTAGTGTTTCAACCAATGTATGATTTAGGCCACATGATGAGCTAAAAAGACAAGATCTAGTACCATGTATTACACAAGTGGGAACCACTTTCTTGGGATATGTGAATGACTTAAATGGGACCCACAAGGTGGACTTTAAGGGATGAAATTGGTACTAAGGGGCATATAATGAGTAGATCTATGGATCTAAGTTGAAATTAGGAATACCCACTTACGGGATCTTAAGGTTTGACACAATTCCCAAGGAGTGTGAATTGCTTAAGGAGGACTAGTGCCTTGTTGGATGGGTTAATGGAGTCAAAAGATATGTCAAAGTGTAGATTGAGACACCTAGTATGCAAATCAGGTGGGCTAATTGGGATATGATGGTTGGATTTTACTAGATCTAGGGTTTCATGATATGACCCAAGTGGACTACAATCCCTTAAAATAAGGAATGCTACCCTCAAGGCAAATCGTCACAAAATGATACTCTAGACCTAGGTTTCAAGGTATGTCCATTCCAAATCCACCAAAATCTCAACTACCCACGTCCTCAAAGTGGGCAAACTCAATCACCCAAGGAAGTGCGACCTTGCTCAAGGAGGGTTAAAAGATGGGAAAGGTGTGTCAAAACAAGTCCAATGGCCACCAAATTGTAGATCCAAGTAGTTTAGGCAATGATCTATGTGGATCTAGAAAATCAAGACAATCCAAGGGTTAGATCTTACTAGATCTGAGTTTTAAGGTGCCAAGTAGTCCAACATGGGGTTTTCATCCCTTGAAACGGGGAATGATGCCCACAAGGTAGAAATCACCAAAGTAAGAGTCTAGGGGTAGGTTATCAAGTATGTAGATTGCAAATCAAGTGGGATCTCACCTACCCATATGCTAGATCTAACCAAACAAGCCTCTCCCAAGGAAGTGCAATTTGCCTCAAGAGAGCTATATTGCCTTGAAAAGTGTGTAAATTTTAACCCAATCACCACCAAACTATAGATCCAACTAGGGGTGGATGCTATAGCGGTGGGTTCTTAAGATCTTTTCAAAAGCATGGCTAGATCTAAGTAGATCTAAGAGAAACCAAAATTTGGGGTTTTGATTAATTAGGGTTTGTGACCAATGAAGAGAGAATGGATGGAAAGAGACACATACCTTGTAGATCTTACCTCAATTGCTTATGGCCACCTTGCAAATTGACAGCATTCTCCTATTTGTATATTCAAGAGTGTAATTTTGATTCTCCAAGCCAAATTGTCCTCCTCAAGAAGCCAAATCGTCCTCCTCCTACAAGATAAGATCAAAGGAAACAAGTCAAGTAAGATGATTATGAAAATGATAGAAAGATGTAATAGAAAGCATCAACTATGTCACGAAGATACAATAATGTTAGTTTATGTAACTCTGTAGGTCCTTCACCATTTTGGTAATGTCCGGTGGGGACACATCTTTGTATTTGTTTTTCCTAAGTCAACTTTATTTTATAAAAAGTGACTTTATATTATAAAGTGAAAGTGACTTTATTAAATAAAGTGAAATGTAATAAATGTCATTAAATGAGCAAAAGGACATTTAATGAGTATTTAATATTGACCCAACAGAGAATATGTGGATCCCTCCAACAATAACCCTCAAGAAATCGCCCTCCTCTCCACCAATTCGACTTCCCTGCAAGACAAATAGTTGTAGAACCAAAACCCACAATGATACATAGAAGAGATACTGTATACTCAAGATGCAAGAGAATCCACAAGACAAGAGAGATATGCTCCACAAAGAAGTGTTCTATTCCAATATTCCAAAGGTGAGCTATACAATAGGGGGTCTCCTCCTTATATAGGATAATAAAGACCAAAACCCTATACCACTCTACAATATTACATCAAATGAGTGGTTGAGATTAAAAGATCTCAATACATGAAAAATGGCTAATAATGAATCATAACAATATATTACATGGATCACCCAATATAATGATGACGCCCTAACTAAATGGTACAAAGTGAGGATGACGTCATCCACTAGAGGGGTAAAAGTACAAAAATCCACCTCATAATGACTAGGACATAACATAAGAAGCACATGGTGGGGCTAGGAGGCATCAATCCTTACTAGCTCATCCCCAAGGCACAATAAAATAATAAAATATGTCCAAGATAATATAAATGATCAAATCTGTCCTCAAAATCTGTGACAGACAAGCAGTAAAAGACCTCCTGTGATCGCTGTGGGCCTACCCACATGGTGAAAACTGGCTGGAAGATAGTGGGATCACCCTGGAAGACCTATGTGAAAACCAAGTGCCAAAACCTTGCCTCAATTGCCCAAATCGAATTCCTCAGTGACCACTTTATCCCATTTTCTAACTTCCTCGGTAACTGTGAAAGTGCCAAAACTGCCTCCCAGGGCATCTGCGTTGTCCAACTGAGCCCACCAGGCTCTCCAGAGGGGGGGGTAAATGGTAAAAACAAGTGGCTGGACCACCCCCTCCTCATACAGCGCCCTAGGTGAACTGGTCTCTCATGGCCCCTGCTGCTCAGGCTGGGAAATTAGCTCCAAATCTGGTCAACAAGTGTAAAACTGCATCAATCATTGTCAGAAGTGCCCGGAACTGAAAGATAAGTGTCTCATTGGATCCAGAAGACCCAAATCCACTAGGAATGTGTACTCATACACCATGGGTTGCCCTAATGGGCCAACTGTAGGGTCCACCATATATGGACAGTGTATAATCTGATGATTTGGAGTAATAAATAAAACTGTTGAACTGCATCAATCGTCATCTGCATCATATATCCATCATATGGCATCATCATCAAGAATATATGGGTCCATTGATCATCATCCAGAAGCACATGTGGCCCACATCATCACGGATCCCAAGAAATGACCATAGTCAAACTAGGTTTGACTAGGTCCATATATAACCAAGGAAAAATCATATCAGTAGAATAAGACATGTTCCCCTAATCATTCTCACAGCTTAGCTCAAAGTATAACATCCATTCAGTGGCATTAATCAAGTTAGCATATTCCTTTGTTATATGAAATTACTTGCACAATAGTTCAAATGACAAACTTACCCATTGGACATGGTCGAATTGTTAGTGAAGGATGAAGGCTAGGAACAAGGTTGGGCCAAGGGGTTGACTTGTCTAACTCAACTCAAAAATACTTTGGACTGGGAGAAGGGGAAAGCTACAAACTCTGTGCTGGACAAAATAACACGGGGAATGGCTGTGCCTCACAAATGGATAAGTTGTTTAGAGAGTGCTTATTCAACTTAGGCATCATGTCTACATCAAGTTGATCCAGGTTCATTAGGATCATTCAATTTCATTTCATGGCCTTTTTGGCCTACATAACCCTTCGGATCTCAGGTGTGCTGATAAGCACAACTAGTTGCAGCTTGCATCCAGGGCATGTTTTCATATACATATGAGGTCAACAATTGTTTAGATATAACTTTTAAGAACCATTGCTTTTTGGACCTTTCTTATACTCTTCGAGGAATATTTTTAGCAGTTCATCGCTCTTGCCCTTTTTAGTTTCCATGGACGAATTTACAAGTTTCCATAAGTAGTACATGAGCTTTCAGTTTTAGCCAACAACATCTGAAGTGACTAGGGGGAGTTCGAGCCAATGCCAAACATCGGGACAACCGACCAGAATGATTTAGGCCTACAATCCAACTCACCAAAGGCAAGTTTTGTCACCAACTTAGAGTCGAGACACTGAACATACAGGGATGCGGTCCAAACACAGAGGTAGAAAAATGGGGAAGTCCTCAGTATTAGAAAGTCAAATGAGACAGGTCAAGGTTTAAAGTCAAATAGGGAAAGTCATGTATGGATGGAGTCAAGTGAATTTGGAGCCTAAACTAGCAGACAACTGGTGTCAGAAAAGACCATATCTATGTAATGTGGTAAGCTAGTGGGTTTTGTTAAATGACCTAAATGTGCAAGTAAATGTCCATTTTATAATTTACAGTTCATTTTAAACAGTTTGCCACATCCGGAATAATATACCAAGCAGATGCTGTGAACATGACTAAATCAACAAGATAATAATCCACAGTCAATGATAAAACATCCATAGGTCATATAACATCATCACAATAATAATCATCATATATCATCTGAAACACTGCTGCGATACATCTATAAGCACTGAACTGAAACCGTATGGGATAAAGGGTCACATCGGTCATCAAATCTGAACTCTCAAGGCTCAGCCTTGACACAAGGTCTAACATAAGTCTGAATAATACACTGCTCTGATCATGAGTGATCTCAAAAATAATAGACTCGTCATAGCCAAGCTCTGAATAATACAAGCTCTGGAATGTGCAGATATCTGTTAAGCAAGAATAGTAGCCCTGCTACTATGGTGTGATAACAGTTATAGTCATCTCCAATCAATTCCATTTCAGTATACAGTGAACACAAGTCAATCTCTCCAAGAGAATTCACCCTCCATGCATGCAAGTCGAATTTGGTGATGTGGAAAGGTTAATAATTGAGTTTTGGTTGGTGATGTGGAAAGGTTAATAATTTAATAGGGGTGGGGGCGCCTTGCCTAGGTGGAGGCCATCTCCCACTCCCAACTACCAAGATTGCAATCAAATATATGTTAAACACCAAGCACCTACCACATCAATCACGCCATCTCCAAGCTTGGTCACGTCATACCTCTTTGGAGCTCGAGTTTACCACATGGCACATTACCATTTGATGGTTGATACTTCCAAAGAAGAGATGAGGGGCGCCTTGCCTAGGTGGAGGCCACCTCCTCATCTCAATTAATGAAACTCGACTTGTTTGGTGAAGATTGACTCCAAAGCTTGGCTTGACTTAGTGTTGATTGGGATTTAGACATGGAATTCGATTTGTGTTAGGTGCCATTGGCTTCCATCATGCCAATTCGAGTTATGGTAGCTTAGGACTTGTCTTGTGTTATATAATGAGGTCATTTCTCCTCATTCCTCATGGATTTTTAGCAAAGAAACTCTGGAGGAATTGTAACTTGATTCATATTTAATAAAATTGTGGCTTTGGAGGTCAATTCGGGGAGGCTCTCGGTGGCCATGCATCATCCCAATTCTGAGGTGATATTGTGTAATTTCTCATATGCTTAGGAATATTAAGCTTTGATTTATATTTCTAGAAGGCTAACAATCTAGCACATGCATCTATATATCTTCTCTTTTCGCTTGAGCATATGTGACTTGCAGGTATCCTCCAAGGTTTAAGATTTTTGCAGGTTCTCCTTCACTCTACTTGTGGCCAAAGGACTCCCAGTTTCATAAGCATAAGAACAAGAGGATCTTGCTTCTCCCACCAAACATTCAACAAACTTCTACTTTGGTTACTGGTTCCTAAGGGTTTACTTCTTCAAACCTTCTACTTTCTCCTTGATTCGTTTGCCTTGATTTGCTAGCCATATTCCTCTCAACCTAGTCCTCTACTTCCTCCTTGTCTCGTCCCTCCTCAGACTAGTTCTCTTCCTAGCTTCGTTTCACCTCTTTTTTCCGCATTTCTCCATTGGTTTTTGCTTGTTTTCCTTTTCCTCTTTTGCTCTCGTCCATCCCTCCTCTCCTTGCCATTTCTCCTCCCTTCTTCCCTTTCGTTCCCCATCATCTTTCTTCCCTCCATCCTCTCGTCTTTCCTCTCCTAGCTCCTCTCGTCCACCTTTAAAATTGCCATAAAAACCACATAAAAAAACAACAACAAAATTGTTAGTAGTTAGTTTCATTTTGTTTGTAGGTTGTACTTGTTAGATCTTAGCTTAAGTTCAAGTTTACATTTTCTCATACTTAGGATTTTAAATGCATTTTTGTAGTTGCATTTAGTTAGTTTAGTTTTCAATTATTTTTTGATTTGATTAACAATGACGGGTCTTTGAGCTTTGTTGTGCTTTAGGTGCCTAAAAGAGAGATCCATTAAAGACGAGACAAAAAACTTGAAGAAGTGTAAAACCAAGGAGAAGACAAAACAAAAGAATTGTAGAACCGTTCTCCTTTTTGTATAAGCCATTAAGGGCCTCCAAATTTTAATTTCATAGTTGTTTATTTCTTTGAAAAGACCTTTCAAGGGTTTAATTCCCAAAGGCAACTGTAAACTGATTAATAAAATGGTCAGGTGGGATAAGGCCTCCCACATTTTGTTTCCTCTTCCCCATTTGGGGAAGTTTGTTCATGCATGATTAGTTAGTTTTACTTCAAGTCATTTAGATTAAAATTCAATTTCTGTACTTAGATTAGCTCTCTTCCAAGTCTTGACTTGAGATAGCAATCTTGGGATTTCATCCCAAGGGCCTCATTGTTTTGTGGCAGCTTCTCTTTCCCTGTTAGTATCCTTGTGGACATCCAGCTAGCTGGAAGGTTTTCGGGACTAGCGATTCTAGTGATCACCTTGTTCGGAGGTTGATCCCACTTGTTGTTTATTTCTTAGATTAGTTGTTTAATCTTGGCGTTAGAAAGCGTACTTTTGTTATTATATCATTCAAGTGTTTATTTCTGAAAGTGCACTTTTGTTTATGCAAGCTGCCTCTATTCTAACAAACAGACAAAGTCTCTTGAACTTGTTGTAATCCAAGTCAAGAGCACTCTCTGTCGGAGAGCATTTTAGCTTGCATCTTTTCCCCTTGCATTAGGCATATTAGAGTAAATAAGTCTCTTCAACCTTGTCATAAGACAAAGTCAAGAGCACTCTGTATCGAACAGCTAAACTGTGTGCTTAAACAACAATAAAATTTTCCAACTCACACTCCCATAATAACTTATCTTGGTTGCTAATCAAACACCTGTATGCTCTGCCAACCTGAAAGGGTTGGGCTTGTACTCAGAAAGGTGTTAGACTTGATAATTTCTACAACATAATAAAATTTTCACCCCTACAACCAACGAACCAGCGTTGACCATTCGAGACATACTCAGGTAGTGGGCAAAGTTCCTAAACTTGGTGGGGCCGGAGTCATCCCCTGTCTAGACATCGGAGTGGTTAAGTCTTTAGACACTTATTCCTCGAACTCTGGGCGGATCGACATACCATCAGAAGAGGAAGCCACCGAAAGTATTTCCGGTCTCTTTGTTTACCTTGTGATCTTATTGTAATAATCAAGACCATTAAAACTTTTAATTTACCACGATAATTTGCAAAACGATCTCACAAACATATCTCTCGAGCACTTGTATCAAGCAACCCAAGCACTCAAGCATTTTTTGACTCCATAAGGCACTGGTCCTTAATCACGTATTTTATTTGCTTATTATCAATCTGGAGTACTTGTGTTCATTTCCATTTATGAGTGACTTGTATTTGAAGATTTCTTAAAGTGGTTGTGAATCAGTGTATCTTGATCTTAAACTGCAACGTGGATTGCTAATTTATCTTGTGTCTCTTTTAAAAGTATCATTGTGTTTGTTATTATTCAATAAACTCCTAAACAACCCCCATCCGCATCACTACACATAAAAACATTAAAAAACACATGGAGCCATAGTTAAACTCTTTGTAGGGACTACCCCCCTTGGCTTCGTTAGGAGTTAGCCTAAACGGAGGAGCTGAGATTCTGGTGATAGTACCTGGCTCATTACTTGCCCCCAAGGCCACACTTTCCCCACTTGTAGTCAGGGAACAACTTTCGAAAGATTTCTGCTCCTGGTGTGCATCTCGACGGACAACAGGCCCCATTTCTCATTTTGAGGGTTGAGCCCCACTTGGGTCACTTGGTGATGCATTAGATCTACTGAGATCTAGCCATGGCTTTTACTTAATCTTGAAAACCCACCTTGCTTATCATTTCACTTGCCCCGATATATAATTTGGTGGACATCTGACTCCATTTGGCCCTTGAGCTAAGGCACTAGTCACCCTTGGAGCAATTCACACTCCTTGGGTAGGTGGCCATTTCCTAGATCCCACACTTGGGTATTGCTAATTTTTGGTTATTCCATAGATCCATGTCAAAGCATACCCCTAGGACCATCTTTTTCCAACTTTGACTTTGTGGACCTAACTTGGACCAATTTTCCACTTTTTAAGGAGTGGGTCCCACTTGGCTAATTCTCATGGTACTAAGTCATATTTTAGATCTATTGATTAAGCCTCATAAGTGGCCCTTGTCTTTCATTGGTTGAACCATTTTTCACTCTTTAAGCCTCTTCAACCACACCTTAACTCTTGGGTCCACTTAATATTTCCTAGATCTAACTCACCATTGATCTCCTTGTTTCATTTTCACATTTTCCTAGGAGTCTTTGGGTTAGCTAGTCTTCATTGATTGGCTAGGGTCTCCCCCTTGATCTTGATTTGTCTTGATCTAAAGTGAAGAGTGCCTCGGTTATCGTGACACCCAACTTGCATTGGGAACTGTGGCATCTCTTGGGTCACCTCTTCTTCTCTCCTTCTCTCCATGAAATTTCCGCGTCCCTGCGGGGGATGTTGTAAGAATATGTCAGCATTAGGGTCTAGTTTTGTGTAACTTAGTCACCTAGGACTTTATCATTAGGGAAGCCCTTTCATCGAGTGTTTTTTCACTTGGATAATTAAAATTTCTCTTTAGAGGTTTTAATTATTTGAGTTTTTCGCTCAAAAATACCTCCAAAGTGGTGAAAGGTGTTCTAGTGATCGAGTCCATGGGGTGATTGGGGCCTAGGAATGTTCTATATTACTATGCTAGACATTATCCAAAGTCTTGCGGAATTTCATTAAGTTTTGCATAGGTTTTCTTAATTTTTGGTCATTAAAATTGTCACTTAGGACAATTTGTTGTACTGTAAAAGAGGGTTACTTGGTCCTTTTTGATGTTGTATAGGGGTATGGGTACTCAAGACAAATAGCATGAGACCCCTACACCCTTGGGTCAAGTTTGAAGTCATTTGGAGAAGTATTGCTATGGTTATGGTCACTTTTGCCCAGGTCAGTCAAGGAAATCAAGAAATTGGGCATTTACTTAGAGAGCCAAATTTTGTAAAAGTGACTATAGTCACTTGGGGTGGCCAAGTAAAGGTTCTAAACCTTATGTTATGTACCCAACATGAAAACTAAAGCATAAAAGGGCCCCCCATGAGTTTATTTAATTAGTTATGAGTTCACGCTAGGGGGTGTGCCATTCTCTCGATTGGTTGGGTGAGTAAAAGTCAATGGGAAGGGCCCCACTATGGTGGTTTCCTCCCCATTTGACATAGCAATAAGGTTGGGAGCCATTAAAATGGGGGTTTATGTCCCCATATTTGAGATCTCAAACTTTGGTTTTGCCCTCCTTGAGTAAATTCGCCCCCCTCTCTTGGGCCCCCCTCTCTCCCTTGTGACACTTGTATAGCATGCAAAGAGCCTCTCTCTTTCATTTTTCCTATTTAATGAGGGCATTCCTCCTCATTTGGGTTACAATCTCGCATGCTCTTGCTATTTTTCCCTTTCTTTCATTCTCTTTCTCTCTTCTTGCCCCATTGTTGGGCCATTGTAATTTTCAGCCATTTGGATTGGTAATACAAATTCTTTGGAGGAGATTTGGTGTTGTGGATGCTCTTGGTGGTGCTTTGCTTCAGATCTTCATGCTATTCAACCATTGGGAGGCCAAACAAGCAAACTGTTTTGTTTTGGTGAGATTTCTAGTAATTTTGTTAGTTATTTTATGAGTTTTCCTATTTAGCTAGATAAGATCTTCATATTCTTGTTGGTTGAAGTTTATGATCTCTTAGCTCCTCTATAGGTACTCACATTTCATTTAAGTTGTGTAGCAATATCTTACAAGTTGCAGGTCACCAAGTTTTGATGGTTGAATTATTTGGTCAGATACCCCACTCCTCAAAGCATTGGATGGGCAAAAGATCACTATCTTCTCCTTTCTTTCCCATTTAAATTTTCTGCATTATATTCTACATATTTTGCATATATAAATCAGATTTGAATCATTGTTTACATGTTATTATCTCATCAAAATTTGCTCATAAATTTTCTGTAAATTTGTACATTTTTGTATGATAAACTAACATTGTCCCAAAGTGATTTTGTTCATTTTTCTGTGACTTTTTGCTTGCTGGTTTTTAACAGGTCTGCACACTTTCAAGAAGGATATGCTACTCAAAATCAGCCATCTCCAAGCATAGAAGGCCTCCACAAGTCACTATTTCGAACCCTTCACAAAAAACGGTCAAAATCACTCTTTTCTCTCTATCTTCCTAATAATAATAAGTGCTGGAATTTGCATCATTGTAACAAGCCCAAGAGTCTCTTGGGCTTGAGTTTATTGTGTTTATTTTCAAGCATTTAAGTCTTAGTTAGTTATTCTTAGTTGCATGTCAAAGGAAGAGGCTCTGCCCATCCTTGCATGGTTTTGTTAATTAGTTTTGCTTACTAATTTTTTTTTTTTTACTTCAAGCATTTTCATTTTGCCTGCATCTCACTGGTGAAGTGGCTCCGCCACTGCAGAGATATCGCGCTTGGCTTGTTTTTTTTTATTTCCAGTAATTTGCTTTAAGTTGTTTATTTTGCCCGCACCTCACTAGTGAAGTGGCTCCGCCATTCCAGTGATATCATGCTTGGCTTTCAATTTTATTTCTGTAATTTGTTTGCAAATAATTTCATTTCGCCCACATCTCACTAGTGAAGTGGCTCCGCCACTCCTGTGATATCGCGCTTGGCTTATATTGTCTTAGATTAGTTTTGCTTAAAGAAATAGAACTTAACTTAAGCCTCGTTTTTGCCCCGTATCCTCTCCCGTCACTGGTTAAACCGAACTTGGGTGATGAGAAAGGGCAAAGATTTGTGTTAGCTAGATTAATAGGTACCCAGTTACATATCTTCACTAGAACGGAGAAAAGAAGGCTTGGCCTGTGGAGCTAGTGGGGTAGAGACCGTGGGGCGTCTCGTGCCACTTTGTGTCCTCCAGTTGAGCACCCAACAAGTCTTGAGTTTTACCCGTGGAGCTAGTTGCGAACCTTGTGTTCTCAGGTTGAGCACCCGACATTCTCTCTCTAATTGAAGGAGATAGTCTCTTTGGGGTAGACATCTCGATTAGTTTCATTTCTTTGCAACAAACACATTAATCCCCTAAGTAAAAGAGAGACATTAAAATTTACAGGACCACTTGCACAACATTGTTACAATCATTTACATTTCTCTACTTCGCAAGCATTTTACTTATTCATCTTGTTCACAATATTTACTTCAAGTATTTCGCTTTTGGCTCAATAATCTTTATATGCATCTTTGAATCCTTAAGTTGTTCAAAATCTACATTTTAATTCTTTATATGATATCTTGATTAGCTGTCTTTGCAAGCATTTTATTTTTACTTGTTCATTTACTGGAAGTAATCATATTCTTGTTATATTTGTTAAAGTAAATGAGTTGATGCTTTAGGAAAATTATTTGAAGTTGATTATTGTGACTCCATAGCCCGAGTAGTGATGGCACTGGTCTTGTTAGTTGGTATATTGTTTCTCTCTTGCATTTCATCATTTGGTTAAAGTGTTTGCTTGTCATTGAAGGATTTGCATAACTGCACGCTACTTGTCATTTTTTATCTTTGTAACTTACAACTCCAACAAAAACATAAAGAAACTTAGTAATTAGGGACTACCCTCCTTGACCTTTAGGAGTTGTGGTCTAAACGGAGGAGTTTAGGACCGAGGTGACAGTGGGTTCTGTTGCCCGCCAATATGCACACCAGCAGCGGAAATCTTTCGAAAGCTGTCTCTTCACTAAAAGTGGGGAGAGGTGTGGCCTTGGGGGCAAGCAATGAGCCAGGTACTGTTACCTGAATCCCAGCTCCTCCGTTTAGGCAAACTCCTAACGAAGCCAAGGGGGGTAGTCCCTAAAAGAGAGTTTCACTAAGGCTCTTGTATTTATAGTGTTTTTTGGGTGTTGTGATGCGGATGGGTGTTTTTTAGGAGTTTTTAAATGAGAGACAATTTAAAATTAAAAATTAAGACAAGATAACGCAATCCACGTTGCAAATACAAAATGAAAGATACACTTGGGCAATAAACAGATCACTTCACGTAAATATAAGCAAATACTCCAATGTTGATACTTAAGCAAGCAAAATATAAGATGAAGGACCAGTGACTTATGGAGTCAGAAAATAAAAGTGATTGTAAACTTGACACAAGTGCTTGAAATGAAAATTTTGTGAGAACGTTGTGCAGCTTATCTTGGTAAATTCAAAGTTTTAATTGTCTTGATTATTAGGGCTAAAACCAAGGGTATTCAAGAGAAAGTCCGGAAAAGACAATATCAAGTGCCTCCGTTCAAGGACCTGTCGGGCCACCCAGTGCTCTAGCCAGGCCGCGCAATGCAAGCCAGCAAACTAGAGGCTGAACATGGAATCCCGACGCCCTCACTAAGAGATTACCCACTGAAATTTATCTTATCAATCAACTCCGGATTGGTTGGTTATGGGGGTGAAAGTTTTAATTAGATTTTCACTTGTAAATTATCAAGTCTTCCACCTTTCTGAGTACTAGTCCAACCTTTTCAGGTTGGCAGAGCATACGGGTGTAGGACATAAACCATAATAAATTAATTAAGGGGTGTATGAGTGGAAAATTTTATTATTAGAAAACCTTGTTCAACTCTCCGACAGAGAGCGCACTTGACTTGGTCTTATGACCACAGTTCAAGAGACTTGCTATATTAACAATGCCTAATGCAGGAGAATGCAAAAAACTAAAATGCCCTCCGATAGAGGGTGCTCTTGACTTGGATTTGGCCAAGTTCAAGAGACTTTGGTTTATTTTAAAGAAGCAGAAAGTAGTTGTGTTGTAAAAGCAGTAAATCAACCTTTTAAATGATTAAACAAATCGATAAGCTCTGAAAGATATGAAGTAATGCTTAACAAGAAACTATTTTGCAAAATGAAACTAAACTCAAACTAGTATTCTACCACAGAAGATTTAATCTACTAGGTGGGATTGATCTCCGAACAAGATCAACCACTAGAACTGCCTGCACTTGAGAACCTCCAGCTAGCTGAAAGCTCTGCCAAGGAAACCGACGGGGAAGGAAGAGTAACCACAAATTATGTGGTTCTGCCCTTGAGACAAATCTCAAGGATACAACTTCCGGTCGAAGGCTTTGGAAGAGAGACAAGATAATAGTAGATGCAAAAAATAAAACTAAACTACTCAAGAGTCTCTTTCAGGTCAAAGACCCTACTCGGGAGAGCATGGGGGTAAGTAAATATTGAAGATAACTTGAAATGACTTATTGAAGTAAAAAATAATCTAAGAGCATGAAAAGATCTAAACTAAGCCAATCCACCAAACCCAACACTCTTCCCCAAATGGGGAAGAAAACCAAAAAGTGGAGGCCTCCTCCACTTGAAACTTTTATTGAACGGTTACAAATGCCTTGGGTTTAAAAACTCGCAAGGTCTTTTGAGAAATGAAGTAACCAGGAAAACAAAGCAAGCTTTTATAAGCTTATTACAAAGGATAACAAGATTAAGTATATTCAATCACTCCTTATGGCGTTCTTGTGGTTTTGCTTTGATTTCTTCGCTTCAATATCTATCAAATATCTTTCTCTCAAATGACCTACACAAGATCAACACATCTCAACAAGGCACCCATTAACCATTAGCGAAAATAAATCCAAATATGAGACTAGTTAAGTCTAGATTCAAAAAATTGACTCTAAGATGGAGAATGCATGAGATTTTAGCATGAAATCTTAACTATGATAAAACGGACCAGCGACAACAAACTCTTAAAAAGTGCTAAGAATGAGATCTAAATCGTAAAATTTTTTGGAGTATTGTATGTAAAAAATTCTATCTTTTAAAAAATGAAATAATAATTCACTAATTATGAGCTATGCTAACCAAACAATGAGATCTAGTATGCAAAAGGTAGCTAACTACTAACTCCTCAAAGTATGAAATATGATCACCAACTAACATCTAACAATGTTTAAAATCAAATCACCAAGCTTAGGACAGTCACAAGTGTAGATACTTAGTTGGCAGCCAATGAAAACACACCCTATGACAGTCAACTAGATGTTTGAAGGGGCAGTCAACAATGTTTCACAACAGTCCACCAAAGTTTATGTGGCAGCCAACAAACTTTATGACAGTCCTCAATGTTAAAAGGCAGCCACCAAGTTTTATAACAGTCCTCACTATCTTAACAATCCTCAAAATGCTCAAAAGACAACCCAACAGTTTATAGGACAGTCAACAATGTGTTTAGGATGGCAGCCAATAGAGTTTTAGAGCAGTTAACATGTGTGGATGTCTTAGTAGGCAGCCAAATAAAAACATACCCTATGACAGTCAAGCAGACAGATGGCAGAAAATTGAATTTATGACAGTCCTCAAGTGGGTGTATGGAAGCCCACAAATTGTTATGAAAATGAATGTCACTAAACTTGAAACAAACTTAATCACTAACTAGCAAATGGTATAAAAATACTCAATTAAAAAAAAAAGCAAATCAACTATTTAAAATCAAACTAACCACCAACTATCCATTAACTAAGTATGAAAATAAACATTAACTACTCACTAACTCCTAACACTTGCTTGTTTTTTGTTGTTTGTTGTTTGTTGTGTGTTGTAGGGCAAATGGGGATGGACGATAGGAAGAGAGGCAAAAAGCCAAGGAGGAAAGAAGCAATGGTTGAGAAATGCAAAAAGTGAAGTGGGACGAATGCAAGGAGAGGAAGGCAAAAGTGAAGTAAGGCGAATGGGAGGATGAAGACAAACTTATGGAGAAGTAGATCTAGGGCAAGGGTTTCAAGTGGAACACTTGGGATGATAGAAACACCGCCTTGGAAATCCTTCGGTTAACCGGTGATACGCCGACAACGAGTGTTGAAGAGAGCACAAGGGAACAAATCCCAAGTTATTCCCCAAGGTTGAAGGAACTTCTTATGGCAAACTAATCTATGGCTTGAAGATAAGAATAAACTCGGATCAAGGCTAGAGGGGCTAGAAATGGCTTAGCAAGTCAAAGCAAAAATTCAAGGAGCAAACTAGAAGGCTTGAAGAAGAGAAGCCTAAAGTAACCAAATTGATTTTTAAATAAATTTAAGAGATGGAACCTTAGATTGAAGCCTTTTGCCAAATACCTTAATGCTTGACATTGACTCTAGAAAGATCCTGAAGCATGCACAAATTGTTAGAAAATGTAGGCCTTTTGAAGAGATAAAAGATGCAACTGTTATCACACAACTTGTAGTTGCCCCTAGAGGTATCCCATCCGGGACGGTAGAGGGGTTAGGCAACTAAAGAGGTGACCTAAGAGATGCCACGGTTCCCAATGTAATGCGGGAGTCACGTCAACCGAGGCACTCTTCGCTTTAGGTCAAGGTATAACTAGACCAAGGGGGAGACCCTATACCCCAATCACAGTTGATTGGTCCCAAGCAAAAGGTTTCAAAGGGTGAGTTACGGAAACCAATGCAAGGCTAAGTGGACCTAATGTTTAAGGTATGGTTGAAGGTGGTATCATGGATAGTTAGTGTTTCAAGCTATGTATGGTTTAGGCCACTTGATGGGGTATGATTGCTAAGTATAGTACCATGTGTTTACACAAGTGGGTCTTGTTGCCTTGGGAAGTGTGAAATGGTTCTAGGTGGGCCCACAAGGTGAAGTTAAGTGTGAAGATGGTACTATAGGCTAGATCTAGGTTAGATCTACAAGTTAGAGTTGGTTCTAGGATTACCCATGTGCTAGATCTAGGGTTTGACACTAATCCCAAGAAGTGCGCCTTGCTTGGAGAAGGACTAGTGCCTTGTTGGATGGGCTAATGGGGTCAAGAAGGATGTCAAAGTGTAGATCGGGACACCTAGAAGCCAAGTCAAATGGTTTGGATGAGATCCAATGGTTGGATCTTACTAGATCTTGGTTTTTGAGTGAAGACCAAAAGTGGACCACAATTCCTTAAAACAAGGAATGCAATCCCCAAGGTAGATCGGGACAAAAGGATAGTCTAGACCTAGGTTTCAAGGCATGGGCATTCCAAATCCACGAAAATCTCCAACACCCACTTCCTAGAAGTGGTCCAACTCAAAACTTCAAGGGGGTGCGACTTTCTCAAGGAAGGGCAAAAGATGGGTTTGGTGGACCAAACCAAGTCCAATGGCCACCAAAATGTAGATCCGGGATGTTAGTACCCCGATCTATGCTCCTTCAAAGTTTCAAGTGAATCCAATGGGTAGATCTTAGTAGATCTAAGTTTTAAGGTACCAAGAAAATCAAAAGGGGGTTTCAACCCCTCAAAACATGGAGAGATGTCCACAAGGTAGTTTTCACCAAAGTAAGGATATGGGTATAGGTTATCAAGTGTCTAGATGTCAATTCAAGTGGGATCTCACCTACCCATGTGCTAGATCCTACCCAACAAGCTTCTCTTAGGAAAATCGATTTAGGTTCAAGAAGGCTTTTTGCATTGAAAGGTGTGTCAATTTTTAGCCAATCACCACCAAACTATAGATCCAACTAGGGGTGGATCCTATAGAGGTGGGTTCTTAATATCTTTTCAAATGCAAGGGTGGATCTAAGTAGATCTAAAAAAATACCAAATTTGGGGTTTTGATTTAATTAGGGTTTTATGACCAATGGAGATAGAATGGATGAAAGAGGCACATACCTTGTAGATCTTACCTCAATTGCTTATGGCCACCTTGCAAGTTGATAGCATTCTCCTATGTTTATATTCAAGAGTGAGATCCAGGTGCTTCAACCAAATCGCCCTTCTCCAAGATAGCCAAATCGTCCTCCTCCTACAAGACAAGATCAAAGAAACAAGTCAAGCAAGATGATTATGAAAATGGTAGAAAGATGTAATAGAAAGCATCAACTATGTCACGAAGATACAATAATGATACTCCCTGTCACAAGATCAACCCAAGAGAGAATATGTGGATCCCTCCAACAATAACCCTCAAAAAGTCGCCCTCCTCTCTCCAATTCGACTTTCCTGTCAAAAGGTTAGCAAAAACACCAAAATCCACAATGATACATAGAAGAGATACTTTATATTCAATATGCAAGAGAATCCAAAATGCAAGAGAGATGTGCTCCACAAAAAATCTTCTATTCCAATATTCCAGAGCTCCAAAGGTGAGCTTTACAATGGGGGGTCTCCTCCTTATATAGGATAATAAAGACCAAAACCCTATACCACTCTACAATACTACATCAAATGAGTGGTTGAGATTATAAGATCTCATCATACAATCAATGGCTAGGATGACCCATAACATAATATCACATGGATCACTCAACATAACAATAGCGCCCTCACTAAATGGTACAATGGAGGGTGACGTCATGCCACAAGAGGGGTAGAAAGTACAATAATCCACCTCATGATGACTAGGACATGATAAAATAAGCACATGGTGGGGCTAGGAGGTATAAATCCTTGCTAGCTCACCCCAAGGCACAATAAAATAATAAAATATGTCCAATATAATGACAATGACCAAAACTGTCCTCAGAATCCATGACAGTCGAGCAGTAAATGTCCTCCTGTGATCGATCTGGAGATACCCACATGGTGAAAACTGACTGGAAGATAGTGAGATCACCCTGGAAGACCTCTGTGAAAACCAAATGCCAAAACCTTGCCTCAATTTCCCAAATCGATTTCCTCAGTGACCACTTTATCCCATTTTTTTACTGCCTCGGGAACTGTGAAAGTGCCAAAACTGCCTCCTAGGGTGCTAGCGCTGTCAATCTGAGCCCACCAGGCTCTCCGGGAGGGTGGATAAATGGTAATAACAAGTGGCTGGACCACCCCCTCCATCATCAGCGCCCTAGGTGAACTGGCCTCTCGGGGCCCCTGCTGCTCAGGCTGGGAAATCAGCCCCAAATCTGGTCAACAAGTGTAAAACTGCATCAATCACTGTCAGAAGTGCCCGGAACTGAAAGATAAGTGTCTCAATGGATCCAGAAGACCCAAATCCACTAGGAATGAGTACTCATACACCCTGGGTTGCCCTAATGGGCCAGCTGTAGGGTCCACCATATACGGACAATGTATAATCTGCTGATCTGAAATAATAATAACCTGCTGAACTGGGTCAAACATCATCTGTATCATATGTCCATCATATGATATCATCATCAAACATGTGGGACCATAAATCATCATCAATAATCATCCATACATGGTCCACATCATCACGGATCCCAAGAATATATAACCAAGGATAAATCACATCAGTAGATTAAGACAATGTTTCTCTAATCATTCCCACAGCTAAGCTCAAAGTATAAATTCCATTCAGTGGCATTAATCAAGTTAGCATATTCCGTGGTTATATAAAATTACTTGCACCATAATTCAAATGACAAACTCACCCATTGGACATGGTCAAACTGCTAGTGAAGGATGAAGGCTAGGAGCAAGGTTGGGCCAAGGGTTTGACTTGCCTAACTTAACTCAAAAATACTTTGGACTGGGAAAAGGGGGAAGCTACAAACTCTGTGCTGGACAAAAGAACACGGGGGATGGCTGTGCCTCACAAATGGATAAGTTGTTTAGAAAGTGTTTATTCAACTTAGGCATCATGTCTACATCAAATTGATCCAGGTTCATTAGGATCATTCAAATTTATTTCCATGGCCTTTTTGGCCTACATAACCCTTCGGATTTCAGATGTGCTGAGAAGCACAACTAGTTGCAGCTTGCATCCAGGGCATGTTTTTCACATATTTATAAGGTCAGCAATTGTTTAGATATAACTTTTAAGAACCATTGCTTTTTGGACCTTTCTTATACTCTTCGAGGAGTATTTTTAGCTTTTCATTGCTCTTGCCCTTTTTTTTTGTTTCCATGGGCGAATTTTTTTAGTTTCCATAGGTAGAACATGAGCTTTCAGTTTTAGCCAACAACATCTCAAGTGACTAGGGGGAGTTCGAGCCAATGCCAAACATCGGGATAACCGACCAGAATGATTTAGGCCTACAATCCAACTCACCAAAGGCAAGTTCTGTCACCAACTCAGAGCCGAGACACTGAATAAACAGGGATGCGGTCCAAACACAGAGGTAGAAAAATGGGGAAGTCCTCAATATCAGAAAGTCGAATGAGACAAGTCAGGGTTTAAAGTCAAACAGGAAGGTCATGTATGGATGGAGACAAGTGAATATGGAGCCTACACTAGCAGACAACTGGTGTCGGGGAAAGACCATGTCTATGTAAGGTGAAATACCAGTAAGTTTTGTTAAATGACCTAAAAGTGCAAGCAATTGTCCATTTTATGATTTTACAGTTCATTTTAAATAGTATGCCACATCAGGAATGATATACCAAGCACATGCTATGATCATGACTAAATCAACAAGATAATAATCCACAGTCAGTGAGAACATATCCATAGATCATAAAACATCATCATAATAATCATCATCATGCATCATCTGAAACACTGCTGAAATACATCTCTAGGCACTGAACTGAAACTGTAATGGGATAAGTGGTCACATCAGTCATCAAATCTGAACTCTCAAGGCTCAGCCTTGACACAAGGTCATAAAATCTGAATATTGTACTGCTCTGATCATGAGTGATCCAAAATATATAGCCATGCTCTGGAATAAAGGAAGCTCTGGAATGTGCAGATATCTGCTGTACAAGAATAGTAGCCCTGCTACTATGGTGATAACAGCAACCTAGCTCAAATCTCTCTTCAAACCTGTCGGATCTGCACAAGTAATCACTCATAAACACATCTTGATCATAATAGTATGCATAATAAAAGTGAGATTAGAATAGTATAATTATTTCCGACTACAGTCTACTCCTTCTAAATCACACTTAAACCAGACATAAATGGACAACTTGTATTCAAATGCCCATCCTATGGGCTTAAAAAAGCCTTCTAAGCAAATTATAGATCAAAACATGAGATTATAAGCAAATAACAAGAACAAATTCACCTTGATATTATGAAGACATTTCCATGAAAAGCATTTGACAACACATAGACCTCCAAAGTTGCTTTATTTCCTTAAGCCAATGGCTTTGCAAAGCACCTCTACTTATACAAAAATACAAGCTATCCCAAGCCCAATTCGAATTGGCACTAAGAGAAGCCAATAACACAGTCATCCAATCGAATTTCAATCATGATCCAATCTAAATCGTGGCTTGGAGTGATACCCTTCAATAGACTCGAGTTTAGTATTGACGTGAGCCTTGAGGAGAATGCGTGAGCTTTGAAGGAAGGCGAAGCTTGGAGTTGAAGATCCGAGTGGGTTGATGCGATTGGGTTGGTGGGGGATGAGGTGGATCCCCACTCCCATAGAAAACAACGCCCAACAATTGGTAGTAACGCCCATCCACTAAACAATGGAAACGCCCACGTGAAGCATGCTCACGTCACCCTCAATAAATCAATTCGCACCTCCAAACTTCAAATTAATATGTGCTTTATTTCCTTGATGTAGTCGTACACATCATAAAAATATAACCCATGCTTTTCCAAACACTAAAATAATGATTTTTGACTTTTTTTGAATTTTGTCACTTAGTGTATTTTATCATTTTCTAGCCAAAATGATGCATTTTTAGCAAAAATTGCAAGGGGGTGATGTAACTGCCCGGAAACTGAAGAACGAGGGTGCCAAGGTGAAGAGGATGCTCTGAGCGTCAAGACGAGCCTCCCCATGCCCAATTCCGCCTCCAGATGAGGTTTTTATCATTTTTTGAAATTTTTTAATTAAACCATTAAAAAATGGTCTAATTTAATGAAAAAAATATTTTTGTCGGAATGGAACGAAACTCCTAGGGGACCTAGTGCATGTTCATACGACTCAATCGATGTGGCTAACACGTAAAAAATCCTAGACACAAGACTCTAATAACCACCTTAGGTTTTGACCACCATGGGAAATACTCCAGCTTTGGAGGGTTGAGTGAAAAACTCAGGGATTATACGCCACTGATGAGTAGCGCATAATTCCCAAGGAAAAAACACTCTAGAGTATCCCCCAAATGGCTAAACCTACGGATAGCCGAGTCTTTTATAAAAGGATCCTGTTTAGACCAACTTTTTACATTTTCCCCATGGGGGTATGAACATGCAGTTATTACAAATGGGGCAAAATTGCCCTGAAATTGACTTCTGAACTTCTGAATGCTGATGATGAACATGAATCATGTTCAATAAACTGGCGGCTCATCGAATGTTCAACTATTTGTACAAAATAGGTGATAACAGGTTCTTAACTAATAGTTACCCTTAGGAACACACAGAGCGGTTGGGAGACTTACCTGTGTGCAAGTGTGTTTTAGACGGCAACAGATCTAAATCTTTCTCAATTAAAAAATACTCATGAGACACTTCCCAAGTAGAACTGTGATAGATGGGCTTATTATACACTATAAACCGACCCCTTTATAAGCTATTACAACTGCTATGTCACTTTTTACAATATTTTACAAAACTACCATGAACTAACTTAGTCAATGATGACCGAGGGAGTTTAAAATATTGCTTGAACCAGCCTTGCAAGTATAGATTTCTGGTTCACCATCGTATGCAACCCCTACATTAACCCTTGTGCAAACTGAGGGGTAACAGGTCGTAGAATAATTAGGGAATCCAAAATGCTAACCCTGAACCTAGCAACCAAGGGTAGGGAGTTATGTCCCTATCTAGAATGGGAGAAAGTATTTCTCTATAGTGACGATTTTGTTCCAAAGCTTGAGCATTGCAGGTGGAATGGGAGATAGTAGAGTAGGGGAGGAAAAGCGACTTGTAGGAGACTGTAAAGGAGCACATTGTCCCGTGGCTCCACGATGAGTTGCAATCCTTAATTTTGTTGAAGTCTTTTCCATACAGGTTTCTCCAGGGTAAACTCTATGGTCCATTATATTTGTGGTGTGTTATTTGCTGTAGTTTTATGGATAGTGTACTGTGTTCTTATCTTTTTTCTAGATTAATTTAACCAAATTCAAGGCAATAATATTTTAAGATCTGTTGTGATGAACGCATTTCAAAGCAATCATATTTTAAGATCTGTTCTGATAAATTCCATTGTAGATATCCAAGGCTGTTTACAGATCATGTTGATAAAAGCAATGTTCCCCCAAGTTTCTGAGATGGGGGGATGCGGGAACGGGGAAATGCACATTCTGGACGCGTGGATACCACCCCAAAATTTTAGGGAAATTCGGACGGGACAGGGGGATGTCTCTAAAATTATAAAAATAAAATAAAATACCAAAGATAAAAATTCATTTGATGTATATTCATGATTGTGCAATGTAAATACCAAATATATTGATTTATTTTCTAAGTAGTACGAAGTAGGGATTGCAAAAATTGAAAATAATGGAAGAAATTAAAAAAAAAATTCTCAGGGGCGTGGAGGGGGAAACATTTCGCCAGGAGTCCCCATGTTCCCGGGATGCAGGAAACGCGGGAAACACGTCCCTGTGGAACACTGGATAAAAGTGTCGCCATTGCATTTGGTTCAGATTCAGATGACTTGTCAAAAAATGGATTACAAAGAAGTGTCCTTGTAGAACTTGCATTCAGAAGCCAACCAGAATAATATTTAATTTGTCCTCTTTTTGCTCGGATAACTGGTCTTCTGCAGGGGCAAAAGGTAGCTTTTATAAAAGTTGTTGATGGTACTGGAGGAGACTCATTCCGGTTTAGCATAAATGTTAAAAAATAATCCTTCAACTAGTATCACAGATCACAACATTTTGGGTCCTTTTAAGTTTTGAATCTTCGAGAATATACAAATATGATATTTCTGTTGGGAACATTGGGCCTACTGACGAGACATGTTGAATCAAAGCTGTTATAATATTTATTAAGTTGATTGAAAGATGAACTTTTACTGGAAATGCTTTCATTTTGCTGAAATGGCAGTCTTGTGCTTTACTGAACAATATTCCGTTATTTGCAATGATACCTCTGGCTAAAAGATTTGTTTATCACTTGAATTGTCCTTAGGTATAGAAAGCAGCTTCTGTGACTTGTTAGGAAATGAAAATCTAATTTCCTAGTGTTTAAAATGGACTAGTGAACATTTCCTTCCTTATTTTTATTTTAGTTCTTAACTATTATGTTTGAAGCTTTATTTTGGATACATACCAATAGATGGGACTTACATGTGTACTGTTTTGAATGATAAATACAGACAGATGGGACTTACATGCACAATTTGAATGGATTACTTCCAAAAGTCTGTGGGCTTGCTCGTGAGAATGGGGAACTGGATAGCCATTGTCGGTTACGAGCTTCTAGTCTAGAGGCTCTTTCTGCGATGGTACTAGCATTCTAGCCATAGAGTCTGTTGCTGTCCTTTTTTTAGAAAACTGGTTTACATTATCTTAGTAGCTGTGAGTTATATGTATAGAAACTTCTTGTAGAGTTTTATCATGGGACACCCTGAGCATCATTAGAAGTTGTACCAAGTAAGATAAGTAGTCTGACATGTTTCATGCTTACTGCAGGTTTGGTTCATGGGTGAATGCTCACCTATTTCAGCTAATTTTGATGATGTGAGTATGCCATTGACTATAATGTGTAATGGATCTGCTTTCTGGTTCAGCAATGCATAGTTACTTTTGTTGGCATTTGATGTCTTTAATATATAAATTCAGCTATTAGGAATGTAGCATTTCCTGCTAGCTGTGAAAGCAAATGCAGTCTGGCTGCAGCTTAATATTGTTGTTTTATAATAAGGAAATTTGCAAGGAATGGATGCCTTAGAATGACAAAATGTGGTCAATAAGATCGTGTATACATATATGTTAGAGAGAGTAAAAGGAAAAAATTATATTAATGTGCTTTATTGATCAAACATGTGTTAATGAGACTTGTAAATTCTTTGTGTATAATAACTGAAGGGAGTGCCAAAGATATCTCTAGGCTAAATACAAAAAATAAAAAGGGTGTAACTGAGAGTTGTTTATGCATAACCTAACGGCTAAATGATTGGCAAGAAATCAGCCACTAACCCGGCACAACTATGGACTTTCCCACAACGTGTCAATAACGAAGGAAACTCCTCTTTTAGGCTTCTTAAGTGTAAAGGTGATCAAACCTAGACTAACCAAGGGAGAGACCCTAGCCAAACTTTCCGTAAGGCAAACTACAAAGGTTTGGTCCACCAAAGGTAATGATTTGGCTCTTGTTTTTATGAAGAGGTGCCTAGCTATAGGAGATTGATTAGATTCAAGAAACACTAATTCAACATTTCATAGATGTAATTGGAATGATCATGAAAAGGAAATACATGATACAGTAAAAAGGAAATACATGATACAATAAACGAAATGAAATATGAGCATTACATTAACAATGAACAATGATTCTTCTTGAATAGTAAAAACCCACCAACCCAATTTCTTCAAGTCACAGGGTGTGTCAAGTCACTGTAGCTCTTCGATCTACGTGCAGGTCCAACGGTGATGCTTGACCTAATCTCTCAGAACACCAACCAAGGAGGATAGACCATACCCTTGGCCACGCCACTTGATTACCCACATATGTGAAGAGTAATCTTCTTGAATGTTGTTTTCGATGCACTACAGTAATAGGACGATTGATAGGATGGTTTCAAGAGACATAAGGGGGTCCCCAATAAACGCAAGGTATGTGGGGTCCAATTTGGTGTTCAAGTGTTGTCTTATCTAGTACAACTTGCATGGGGTATTGGCAGGAGTAACATCGGTGGCCAACACTACCCCTCAGTCAAGTTGAGACATAACCAACGCTTAAGTACTTATATATTTCTCTTTGCCAATATGGTTCCCCAACCGTGGATTTACAGGCTTAACGACAATTCCTTGGTGTTATTTATAATCACTGGATAATGTCTTCTACCCAAAAATCTTCTTTGCCATAATTCTCTTAGCCATGTATGCTCTTTATCTCAAAGATCAAAATATCATGCTTCATATCAAAATTTAAGCAAGTATAATGTACAATTTAACATAAATCCATGGCAATAATCAAAATATGATAATGTCAGGAACCAACAATGAATCATTATGTCAATGAAATGTGATCCACATGAAATTTAACAACAACTTATGATATTAGGAAAAGGAAAAGTGCGAATTGCTTAGTGAGCCAATATATCACAAGAATGAAGTTGGAGTTTTATTGCATATGGATCAAAACAAAGCATTTACATGTGAGAACAACTCATAATCATTAGGGAAATGAAAAGTGTGAATTGCTACTAAGTTAAGATATCACAATAATTTGCAAGTGTTCATATGTATCTAGAGTTATCTATTCAAGTTACCAAGATAGCAAATTAGCTCTTAGGTTATTAAGAGTTGTAGCAATGAAATACAAACACATGTGCTTTACAATAAACATAGCATCATCATTTAAACATCAATCCATTGTAAGTATTTACCTAGTAAAGAAAATAGTGTATGTGAGAGTGAAACAACCAAATCCTAGGTTATTAGATCAACTTATACGATATGAAATTTATCCACAAATACTAAGTTAATCCAATGATAAAATTCGTAAATTTAATTAACTTGCAAGATGGCTAGTGTTATCACAAAATGTAGCAGTCTCTGATTATGGCAGAGAATGGTGACTGTTAGACCCGTGATACCTCAGGACTTTGCCCCGATGTGTCATGCCATGCAAGATCCTCTCTCTTTAGGATTCCTAGATCTGCTGAGGGCAGACCCATACTAGCCACTAGAGGTGTCCCCAGTTCTGCTTTCCCGAGTACTTGCCAAGAAAACTCAGCCTTCCAAAACTAGTTGCAGAACCGATTTGGATATGAAACAAGGTACATTTGGTTTTTAGGCATGTAAGGTAAATGGGTACCGTGGGGGGATCTCACACTAAGGGTAAAGATAAATATGAACAACAGACAAACAATCCCTAGGGTGACTTTCAACAAGCAACACACAAATGGGAAAAAGGTGCATCGGCTACTTGGCATGTATAGAGGTCCACTTGGTATTCAAAAAATAGCTAGAATCAGTTTTAATGAAGGCTGTCCTAAGTGTTGATAATTGATAAAAGGCAGACCAGCAGTCTAAAAATTTCTAGCAAGTTGATTCGAAGCACTCCAAATGGACTATGTGCTAGAGACAAATGAACAACCCACAATTTAGTTATCCCAAAATTAATATATGAACAACCCACAATTTAGTTATCCCAAAATTAATATATGAACAACCCACAATTTAGTTATCCCAAAATTAATATATGAAATGAAGATCAAATTGGGCAAAGTTGGGAGTTGTAATGACTTAGGAAATGACTCTTAACACTAATTTAGACTCACTGTATGTAATATTCAGATATGAAATGTCATGTACAACAGTCAAAATAATCCTGCAAGAAGGGAAAATCGGCCACCCAAATGGCAAAAACTTACTAATATAGACCAGTGCCTATCATAAGGGGAAAATGGAGTCATAAGCTATAGATATTTAACATACCCTTGTTAAAATTAGGGTTATGTTAGGGTTTTAAGCAAAAAATTGAAAATTTGTACTTTATTGCAAAACTTAATTACACAACTAGTATTGAAAAACAAAATTGTACAGCAGTAATAGTAGTAAACCTCATCGACAAGACAAATTCAAATCTGAGAAAGTAAGATATAATTTTTATCTCTTTCAACTTTAACACTCCCCAGCAATCACTGTGTTAAAGTTAGGGTTTGAAACAAGAATTTAACAACTGCAGAAAATCATAAACAGTAAGATAGCAGCAGTAACAAATTTAGACCTATGATACCGGACACGTTTATATAGGCCATCATGTCCTGTGTCATCGTGTCGGACACGGACCACTTCCCGACACGGTGTCGGACATGTGTTTTGGATGTGTCCTGTTTTAGGACACGTCCAAAAAACGTGTCCAACGCCTTGTCAGGATGTGTCCCAAAAACAGGACATCGTGTCCTAAAAACAAAACACCGTGTCCCAAAAACAGGACACCATGTATCTAAACAGGACACTTCTAACCCAAAAAAACTGTAAAAAAACAATTTTACCCTCATTCATTCACATTTTTCAGTGAGGCTTGAGCCCTAAGAGGGTTTTTTTTTGCAGGTGAAGAGCATTAGAAGGTTGTCCATTTTGATCTACCCTTTTGTGTATTTTCCAGTGGCGTTTCGACATCTATGTAATACATTTTGATTTTGATGACTTAATGAGAAATATGATTCCAACATGTATGTAATAGAACATTTTGATTTTGATGAGTTAATGAGAAATTTTACGAGTTTGTGAGAACCCACTGCACCGATGGAATTATAGCCCCCCATGTTTGTCATCCTTCTATGTCTGCAGTTCGTGATGTATTTTTATTATTCTTCCATATACATTTACATATTACATTGTTTGGCTCGTAGTTGGGATGTATTTTTATTATTCTTCCATGTACATTTACATATTACATTGTTTGGCTCTTAGCCTCTCAAATCAAGTCAAGGAGCACACCAATAAGTATTATGTGGGTGCATATTCGTCAAACAACAACACAAGGGGATTGATTTTACATAGGGGAGGTTACCCCTTATTTCTATTCCTATCCATGACATTCAATTTAAGTGGCATAATCTAAAATATAAAGGGTGTATAGTGTAAATCTTAATCCAGAGACCACTACTCCCTCTGGATAGCCCTGAGATCTCAAGCGGATTGAGTCTCTGTATATCAATAATGCTATAATGAAATGAGACTCAACAACTATAGATCTCTTTACAACATAAGCACTGAAATGCTCAAATCAATCACACATAACACTGCATATATCGTAGAAACCTCAAACGGGGAAAACCAACAATCCTTTGGGGCTTTCTTCTATCTCAATCCCAGAGCAATATATGAAAGAAGTAAATACAACAATGTTACCTCAGATATAACACTAAATCCTGAACGGGTCAATACCCTAGATCTGCATGCATCAGCTGATGCATGCACTAAGGAAATATGCCCTAGTTATCATTCTGGATCTGAGTCAGTCTGTAGGTAGCTCTGACTGTATTGCCTCTCTCAACCCTCTGCTCTGATCTGCTCTACTTTGGAAGAAGGCCAACTGCTCCACTGGTGAATGCGCCCTTCCTTTGCATGGAAAAGTGTGCCCTCTCCTCTGGATGTCAAATGCTCGTACTGGATCAGATCTCAGTAGATCTGAGCTTTGATCGTCACAGACCTTCCTCAAAAACTGAGGCAAGGCTACCCTGAAAGTCTCAGACACTCAATCGGTAGATCAGACTCTAAATGAGCTCCTCTCTCCTCAGGTAATGCGCCCCTCTACCTCTTTGGAAGTCGTACTCCACAATCTCTACAGAATCCACTCAAGTGAACTATCTCAGTCCACAGATCTGGGTGCCAAGTGCCTTTGGAGCAAGTGGTCTATGATCCAGCTCAGATCTGACCACTCTCCCTCCTGCAGAAGCTCCTCTCTCTGAGAAAGTCGCCCTGCATGCACTAATGCGCCCTCCTCACTCCTGATCTATCACTCACTGACATGTCAACTGAGCAAACTCATCCGGGGACCCCCTGCCTCTATAAATAATCTCACCGATCAATTAAGTTTACCAAAAACCTAATATTGGTACATGCAAAATGTCACTTTTGCATGCATCTTTTAATCACTGACAGGTCATGCAAAACTCATGCATGCAAAGGGCAAAACACCCCGGAAGGTCCGCATGCAGCCACCAATGGACTCATGCCACTGAGTAGAGTGTATCTCACCCTCTACTCGACACTGATGCCTATACAGCTGATGTACCTCCATGCAAGGCATCTGAACCATTCACACATAAAATAACACAGGAATTTTTGACAGCCATTCACACATAAAATAACAGAAGAATTTTTGACCAATAGGTCCAGGATAAAACCCCAAAGGGAAAACCTGGCCGAGAGAGCAATTTTATTAAAAGAGAAATTTCCCAAAGAATAACAACAATACTTATCTCTTTCTGCCTTGGAAAACGTGCCAAAAATAAACTTTAAAACTACTGTACGAACTGTCAAATTAGAAACTCGAAAGCAATGCCAAACTACTCACATGTGTGACTGTACATAATTGTTTTTCTCGATTTCTGTGCCCAGAAATCAGCCTCGAATTCTTTGCCAGTTGTACGGCCTGAACATCATTTAATGTTGTACTTTCTCCTCGAATTTTGTGTCAAACTTTGCCTCGAAATTCGTGCTGTACGGAATGCTCAGAAATTCATACTGTACGGACTGCTTGTACATATTTCGAATTCTGTGCTTGCTGTATGGTCACCCTGCTATATGGAATTTGTCTTGGGAAATGTGCCTTGTCTCTCCTCCTTGGGATTCGAGCCACCTTCCTTCTCTTTCTTTTTTGGTTTGGAATGTTTCCAAAACCCTCACTCTTCTCTCTCACTTGCTTCTCTTCTTCTCTCCCAAAATTCTCTCTTGGATGTGAATAATGAATTGAGTTTGCCTTGCCCTAGTTCCTTTTTGTTCATGGCAACTTCCACTTTCAATCTAATGGTCCAGATTAGATTAGATGAGTGGTTCTCATAAAATGCTCAATTAAATAATTAATAAATGACATTTTGTGCACCTCATGTCATTTAATAAAGTATGAGTACCCCCTTTTTAATTAATCAGTCACTTGACTTTTATTAAATATGAACTTAGGATAACCATGAATTTATCTTTTAATAAAGTGACTTTAAAGTTATAAAGTGCATCTCACTTTATTAATTAAATAAGACTAGGGGTCACCAATTAAAGTGTCCTTGTCCACCCCAAGGCAATACTAGGTGAACAAACACTTCCTAGCTAGCTTTTCAAAATGTATATATATATAACTTGTCCTCTGTGTCCTAATTCTAGGGGTCGCCGTGTCCGTGTCGGACACTCGTATTCCTGTGTCCTTCGTGTCCCATGTCCTTGTGTCAGGTGACTTAGATTTAGACTAATAAACAAGTAATAAATAAGATATGATGGTAGAGAACCTTCCTTATATTCAGAGTTACTTTCAGATCAGAACTGGCCTCTCAGAGGCAATTCACTAACAGGAACAAAACTATCTCTTACCTGAGGCTTTGCACTTTGCACATACCTGAGAGAGAGATAAAGTGTTGTAGGATAGGGTTAGATAGTTATAGTACAGTAGCTTACTTAAGGTACAATACATCCAAGATGAAACCCAAGACTGTAATCAAAAAAGTCAACAAGTGCCCAACAATGAATAGACCACCAAACCCTCACAAAGGTGGATTGCTCCTCCCAAATCCCACACAGCAGTGGACGACTGTTCCAAATAGCCTTACATAGGCCTGGGAAAATTTAACGAAGCCCTAACAAAGGGTAGCAACCTCATAGAAGGCCTCAGCAAGCAGAGACAACCTCAACACTCCAAGTGGCACCCTTAGAACAGGTAGCAATAGCCATAAAAAGCCTCACAATAGTCACAACAAGCTGTGGCACCCCTTTAGCAGCAGACTACAGCCTTAAACAAGCAGTGGCACCCACACACAAGGAAGCGTCACCCTCAAACAAACTTCAACAGGGTAGCGCCAACCTCCAAAATGACCCTAATAGGTAGTGGAACTCTCAACAAGGCATCGACATCCCCACCAAATAGTCCAAAAAGGGCAGCGATACCCTCAAACATGCAACGACAACCCCTAAACAAATCTCAGCCGCCTTAGGACAGTCAACTCTGTGGACGACAACCTCTAAACAAATCTCTAATAGCTGAAGATACCCTCAGAAAATATACGACACCGCTAGGGATAAGGCTCCTCCCTAAAAACAGACTTTGTCATCCAAAAACCAAAGTGCTGGAAACCCTAGATCAATGATAATAAATATGAGCTAAGTTATGTCTTCAAGATGATCTAATAATGACCTTACAATGACTTCTAGAAGGATCTTCCTTCTAATTCTTCATTTACTTTAGGGTTACCATAAAGTTAGGTCAAAACGTCATAAATAAGGAATGTTACCCATTATAAAATTATAATTTAATATTATGACATCTTTAGGAGTGGGTACCAAGGATGTGACAAAGGATAAGTTACCACACTAAGGTGGGGGGTGCTCTAACAAAGAAGGGGTCACCATAAAGTTATGCCAATACAAAGATAACAAGGGAGGGGATTTCCGAGGGAGTTAACACAAGACCAACCACAAGTCAATAAACAAGGTGGGAGGACAGCCCTTCGCATAACAACAAGGTCGGAAGACAACCCCTCTAACCACAAAACAACAAAGTGGGAGGACGAGGGTGTAATAACAAGGTGGGAAGACAACCCATTTATCTCTATCTCAAATGTGCAAGTGTTCCATACAATAACTGGAAGTTTATCATCACTATATAAGGTCCACAGTGGATGATGTGATCCCGTGGTCCTCCTGACTGCTCCTGAGGTCAAGTGCTAGTGACTTCATCAAGGGGTGGCTAGTCCCTTGAGAAGACAACATAGCTCAACCATCTCGAAGACCTAGGAGAGGAGGGCATCACACATCATCATCTTGGTTAACTGACCAAGATCCACCTGTTTAGCTAACCAGGTATACACCTGCAGAACCTCCTTGGCTCCAATCGAAGAATCTGCCTAGTCCCAAACCAGGATGTCTGTGTCTCAGCCTGCAGGATCTGCTTGGCCCTCATGACCAAGAAACAATCTCGTCCCTGACCAGAATACCCTAGAGATAGATAGGGGCCGTAGCCACATTCTAGGGACTTTCCCATGGCTCCAATCTTTTTGGTCCCAGACCAAGAACCCCAGTAGACTGTTGGGGGCCCTAGATACCCGCTAGGGACTTACATTGTTGGTTAACTTACCAGGAACCCTAGTTAACTGACTAGGGTGCCATCCTCCAAGAGAATGGCTCTCACAGCTACATTATCTTTAACAATATAAACCCCAAAAAGACAACTAAAAGCTACAACCATATAAATGGTATGAAAAATCCCCACACACGCAAGCAAAACAAAGAGAAATCGGTAAAAACTGATTGACTAGTGGATTTCAATGATTTTACACAAGAGTAATGTGGTACTTACCTCTTGTTTCAGACGGTTGATGGAATGTTCTCTCCTCCCCAACTGCTCTTGAATAATTGTTGACTTTAGGAAATTGCTCTTCTCCTTCTTGGGCGTACTTGATACTCTCTCCTTCTCTTCTTGCCATACAAAACCAACTCAGTTCGTAAAATACAAAGACCAAATTAAAACCAAGTGTAGCAAATAGAGAGAGCATGCAAAATCAAATAAAGGACTGGCGAGAAATAGAAGGTTAGAAGCAAATCAATTTCAGCATGCAAAATGCCCCCCTTTGCTTAGCCAACTGGTGCGCACTTGGCACCTATGGTTCTCCTTCACCTGCAAGAAAACTAAGATAAAATTGCCCCCAAGAAAGATGCATTCAACAATTAAAATACAACAGGGATTGGCAAGAGATCATATTCATCTTTTCAATCGGGAAACAAGAGATTTGAGAGCCACAAAAATTATGGTTATTTTATTGCTGAAAATATCCAAGATTCCATAAAATATAGAGCTCACTCTCTTTTAGAGAAGAAGAGTGAGCAAAATCCCTTGCCAAAGTGATAGATGGATTAGATTAAAAGATAGGAGAGGAAGATCAATCGCTGAGATATTTTCTCTCCTTTACATTTTTGAAAAAATAGCTAATAATGAAATTTATTTGAGGTGTGGCGAACTGCCTCCATGAGCCCATATACATTGATAAATTTGCTAAGTGGTAAGTGTGATACATTGTTTGGGGCCACTAGGAGATCCCCTTGGAGGCCCCTTCCACCTTTTACATCATCAAATTTGCTAAAATATTGATCTTTATTTGCTAAGTGCACCCCCAAGGAAGAGTGTGTGCCCCACCAAGATGTGCGATGTCAAATGTTGAGTATGTTCAAGTCGAATTGATGTGGAGATGACCAAATTCTGTTTAGGAGGCCAAAAGAAGATTACCCATGTCATTACTTCACTTTTTCGAAATATCGTTACCATACGTATTGAACTTTGGGAATTTTTAAAATTGGACCTTAGGATAAAATTAATTAATGTGCCCATTAATTGGATCCTTGAATTCTCTTGTCCGGAATGCGAATTTGATGCCACAGATGAGAGATGAGAGTTCCTTGACCTCAAAAACCATGAGATGCACCAAAACATATGCGTAACTCTGATCTCAAAATGCATCCTTTATAATCGGCTCCAAATAATTAAATTATACTAAGTCTAAATTCCAGACTTTGGTAAAATATTTCCATTTATAGCCAATTAATACATAAGTGCCACAAATGCTATTTGGAGGGGTCCAATTGGCCTCCAAAGGCTGAAATATGATAACTGATGTATATGTGGATGTCCCATTCTACTTGTTGACCCCTTTGACTAGGTCAAACTCGGGTTTGACCAAGTCAAAAAGTCAAACTTGGTCAAACTTTGACCAAGATAGAAAATGACGGGACAACCATGTATCGAGCCTGTAGAGGAGTGCAAACACTTAGGTATGTGTAGTATTGATAAACTATTGAGCATAAGGTCCTATCCTATACCCTATGTCACAAGGTTCACCGGACTTCAAGGTTGAAGTTCGGAATTCGATGAACCCTAAAAAAATGAAATTCGTTTAAATTCGTCGAACTTTATGCAGTCTCAAGGTTGTGGCGCTGAAGCAAAGGGTGATTTCACGATTCCATTTTTGTTGGAGACGGGCTAGTGACCACTCCATTCTCGTTGGTGATGGACGCTGCCAGGATCAGGGCACTCGTTGCGGGCTGCACACTTGTTGTGATTTGCGAATTTGGCAAACAAATCCCTCGACGAATTGATGGTGTAGGGCTAGGACCACCACGCGGGCCCACTCCATTTTTGTTGCCTATGTGCGCTGCCAGGGGCATCAGGCTTGCTCCGATTTGCTAAAATGGTGTGCAAATTCTAGATGGATCAATGGCGGTAGGGCCGGGGCCAGCACGACTTGCTACGGGTCACAAACAGTTTGGTGGATATGCTTTTCCCGACACACCCACTAATATTGCATTGTAAATTATGATTTTAATTTTTGATTCTCGGCCGTGTATTATTTTTCTGTGAATTCATGTTTTATAAATTATATTTTATATAGGTTTTTTTAAATTTATTTCTAAATTTTAAAATCTAATTCTAGAATTTTATATATGTTTTTAAATCTAGTTCTTTCTTAGCTTGCTGTATATTCCATGTCTGGATATGTGCTCATCACTTTGCATCTTCATCCTTGCGAAAGTACTGATTGCTAACTGCTGTAATTATCATTGCTACCCTGGATAATTAGAATATTACTTATCATGTGTTCCACTTGGCATGGTTTACATCAACTGGATAGAGTTAAGAGCACATATTCAAGTCTTGTACATCTGAATGCTATCTTTTACAACTTGGCATCTGTGTGTCTACTCACATTTTGTTACTACAATCTATCCTTACAAGGGGTGCTCATCTGATACAAGAGCTTCAACGACTCCGTCTGCAATTCATAATTTCAGATGTTGATTGCAATCACATTCTGTGCATGTAGTTCTCTGCTGAGTATACCAACAGTGTTATTTATCTCTTCTTTTGACACGCTCTATACCTAAGTCAAATCAGTACAGGAACTCTAGCCAATTCATGGACATGGCATTTGTCTTGTGGCTAACCAACACTTTAGACTATTACTCTCTCAACTTGAATATTCTTACCCATCAAACAGTGCTTCCACATCTCAAGGCATGCACCACTATGTTAAGCTTCGCAATGATCTCAGTTTATTTCTGCACCTTATATTCTCATGTCTCCATCTTTGAGCATCTCTGCCAAGTTTAAAGCATATTGGAGAACATCCACAATGACAATTTTTTGGTCAATTAAATCCCAGAGGCCTTGTTTTGTTAATTTTTTAATGACAACAAAAGCACTTTCCTGGAAGCAGATTCCTCGATCATATCCCCATCTGAATTATCTTTCCAACGGATATAATCTTGCTCAATTCAGACTCGCAAAGTTTGAAAAATCGAAATCGGACTCGGAATCGGTCGAGGGTCAACTCGGAATCGGTAATGAATCGGTCATAAATCGGTCGATTTGAATTTAATGAATCGGTTTGCTCAAAAATACATAAAATATTTCATTTTTTTTAAGAAAAACAACCGTTTCAAGATTCTAATTCATGATTCCATAGCATTAAAAACAAAATATCCAATCTCTGCTCATGTATATACCATATAAGAGTCAATGAATCAAAATGGCACAAAGTGTATTCTGCAATACATATCTAGGAGACTGGAACCGGAACAAAATACATAATCCATGAAGCCATTTTAACATCCTTACAATAAAAGAATTAAAATCATTATAATTTTCAAAAATAAGAATAAAAGAATTAAAATTATTATAATTTTCAAAAATAAGAATAAAAGAATGAAAATTATTATAATTTTCAAAAATAAGAAAATGATGATCAAGCTATCATTTATAACTTAATGAATAATCATTTTTAATTATATTAAAAAAATATTTTTGTCTTCCCAGCGACCAAAGAGACCTTAATATAAAGGCAATGACTTAACATTTTAAAAGCACATTTATATTTTAAAATCTCGTTTTAACTTAGGCATATTATAAGGTCAATAATTAATTATATTAAAATGCATGCATACACATAGGATAGTCTCCCACACACACGGCGACTCCACGCTGCTCCGGATAGTCTCCCACAGTCACGACCGCTGCTAGTGCTAACTACTAAGTGCAAATGCAATAGGTTGGGTCGGGTTGGGTAGTTAGATACGTAGTTTAGGTTTATAGTTTTAAAATATAAAAAAAAAATTAAAATATTACTGTTTTATGTTGGCCCCACCCGAAACAAATCGGACCGATTTTTTACTTAAATCAGTTGAACTGGACCGGTTTAGCTAACCGGACCGATTTAAGTAAAAAATCGGTCCAACCGGTGCCTCGATCCGGTTTGCATACCGGTTTGAACCGGAAAGGTAATGAACCGGTGAATCGGCCGGTTAGCAAACCGATTCGACCGATTTTTAAAACACAGATTTAGAGTTTGGAGATAGAAGTTACAGTCTCCAGAAGATAGCAACTTCCTTGTTTTCTGCAATTTGCTGGTGCAAATCAAGGTTGGAGACCAACTTCCTCTACCTGTGGAGAAGAATTCAGAGAGATATAATTTTTTTATATTGGGCTTTGGTAGTATCGTAGTACAACTCATGAGTGGTCCGTGACCTTCAGTTCGGTGGTCTGCTGCGCCATTAAGATTCTGCATTTCTCTCAAGAAGGCAATTTCTCACATTTGTAATGTGTCCAATATTACGTTATAAGGGAGACTAGAAGCCCTGTTCAGCCTTATCCTGATATGGCCATCCTTTTCTTGGGCACCATTACCATTAGCTTTATCTAGGTTGTTTTATTGGACAACACTAAATCTTATGCAATCCATATGCTTATTAGAGTGCTTGTATTGGAACTGATGTTTTATTCACCAGGGACTTATTATTGGCCTTTTGATGCTTGGTTTAAACAAAGTGTTATATAAAACAATAACATAAGAATAAATAATAATAAGATTAATATTAATATTAATAAATAATACATAATAATCAATTAAATTAATTTAAAACTTAAAGAGACGTCCCCTTCCATTGAAAAAGCATGAATTGGCTTATTTAAAGGCCAAGGTTGCATTGTAATAATCATCGAATATCTTATCAATTATATTTTTTATTCCATTTAAGGAGCGTTTTTGTTATTTACGTTGGAAGCTCACTTAAGAAACAAACTTTCTCCGTTTCACTGGTATCATAGCCCCTTCTTGGGCATTTTACCGACTTTTTGCCAAAATTTTCAGGAGTCTCTCCAAAACTGGGTCTTTGACCTGCCTCAGGTTTTTGACCACCCATCTCACAGTCTTCTCCCTCTCCCTTCCATGCTGTTGCTGCCCCGTGTGCCCCCACCTCATTCTCCATCCCGCTCCCTCTCCGTTGTGCTGCTGTTCCCAAGGTCCCACAGCCTCCTCCTTTGGCATCGCTTCCACGCTAGCCCGTGCCTCTACTCTCCTATCTCCTGTTGCGTCCCACAGTGTTCCCCTTATCAACGTACTGCGCTCCCTCCACAACCCCGTGCCCCGTCACCACAACACCAGCCATTGCCTTCCACTCAGTCAACGTTGCCATTCCTCCTGCTCGTTGCCTTCCCTCCCGCGCTACCCTTTTCTCCGCATCCCTTCACGCAGTATTTCCACACCATTATCTCCATTCCTGCGCCCCCAACAACTCGCCAACCTCCAGCTGCAAACACTTGCCCTCCATTCTCCGCCTGCACCTGCTCCCCGCTCCCCCTCATGTATTCCATTCCAAGCCATCCGCCTCGCTCCGCGTCCTCCCTGTGGCCTCTCCCCAAATCCCGCTATCACACAACCTTTCTGCGCCTCCCCTCCTCCGCTCCACGCTCCTCTCCCTCCGCTGCTTGCCCCTTCTCCCTGCCTTGCAGTCAACTACCTCCTCTTCCACCCTCGACTCCCTCTACTCACTCTCCCGCCTCTCCCCCTCACGTTCCCCTACTTGCGTAATCCGCTCGCCCTCCCACCGCTCATCCTTCTCACCCCTGCTCAGCGATATCTCCCTGCTCGGCCTGCCAGCTCCTGCCTCCATCATCGTTGTATCCCTGTGCACTCCCCACTCCCCAGCTTCCGTGTGCCCTCCTCTCATTCGGCTCATTCACAACCTGCATTCTCTCTTGCGCCCGCAATCTCCTCCACCTTCCCGCCTAATCTCCACCAAAGGCCTCGTCAACCCTAACTTCCACTAAACAACATCCCTTATTCCATTTGACAAACCATTTAAACATTCATTCTTCCCCTCCATTACTTTCCACCAACTTCATATATATATATATATATATATATAATAATTATTATTATTATAACAAATTAAAATTCCTCCCTACAAAAAATATATACTAACTATATAATAAATTTATTTATTATTATAGTTATTATTTTTTTGGGAATAATAATTATTTTTGAAAATATATATATATATATATATATATATATATATATATATATTTCCAAGAAAACAAAAATCAAGAAGGAAGTCAAGTCAAAGAAGACCAAGACAAAGAAGATATTAAAAAGAGTGGAGATCGAGTCTCGGAAGATATTGAAGAAGTCATTGAAGCCAATTGCGGATTTATTGAAGAAATTATGGGTTCCATATATAAGTCCAAATTTTGGTCTAAGTGTCCTTACTACGAAATGGAATTCCAATATCCGACATTTTTTAATAATTGCAATCGCTCCTGTCCAATATGTGGTAAATATTTTATTATGAAGGACGATCAAGGTAACTCACAATTGCAATCACAGAGACTCGAATGCGAATTAGGATACTACAAGGACAACAATAAAAATCTACAATTTGAGATGAGTAAGCAGATCATTCTTCATAAGTTGATAGAGCAAGAGAATCATCGCTTAAAAGATCAAAATCAAAAGTTGGAAAAAGCTAATGAAGATATTGAGAAAATGTTATCAGTTAAGAATGAAGAAATATCTCGATTAAAAAATCACAATCAAGATCTTGAAGACAAAATCAAAAAGTTCGAAGATAACGAAGAATCACCGTATAGAAGTGATAACGATTTAGAAGAAGACATAAAGAGTTTAAACAAGCTCATCATGGACAAAGATGATGAATAGGTGCAAGTCCAAAGAAAGCTAAAAAGTCAATAATCAGAGATATGTCGACATCAACAACAGAAGGAAGAACTCCAACAAAAGTATGATGACACTAAAAAGAAGCACAAGTTAGAAATTGCGAAAATCAATGGGAAATTAGCAAGCAATACCGAAGACCTATTTCGACTAAGAAATCATAACAAGATATTACTTACGAAAATCAAGAAACTGAAAAATAGTCGGAAGACGGAACACTCCAATGAAGACCTCGAAGGAAGAATACTAGAAAAGCAAGAAGAAAACCATCATATGAGAAATCTTAATCAAGAACTAGAGGAACCAAAGAAGAAGTTAAAAGAGGACAAAAAGTCGCAAGACGAAAGGTACGAGAAGATTCGGAATAATAACAATCTATTAGAGAACAAATTAGAGCAGATCCAGAAGGAAGCATCTAGACTCTCCGAAAAGCAAATTCGGGTTCAAGAAAAAGAAGCAACTTCAGTAAAAGAACAAACAACATGAACTCCTTATCGACACCCCAATTATAAAATTCATTTTGACCAACGACAGCGTCAAAATGAACATAAACAGAGGAGTTATGATTTCAAAAGAGAAAGGACACAAAATCTACAACCTAGGCAGAAAAAGATAAGATTTATCCAACAAGGTGATCAACAATGAACAATCAGCTCTCATGAAGATAGACCTCGGATGGACCACATCACAGACGATGTGACATTTTTTCTTTGGAATTCGTAATTCCTATCGTTTCGTTTCGTCAAGTGTCGCAGTTAATAATACAAAAAAAAGATCGAGAGATGACATTCCAAGCACATAAATCAGAAATAAGCCTTGTCTTCAATAAGCTTTGAGGGCAAAGCTTCCTTTAAGGGGAAGGCAATATTATATAAAACAATAACATAAGAATAAATAATAATAACATTAATATTAATATTAATAAATAATACATAATAATGAATTAAATTAATTTAAAACTAAAAGAGACGTGCCCTTCCATTGAAAAGGCATGGATTGGCTTATTTAAAGGCCAAGGTTGCATTGTAATAATCATCGAATATCTTATCAATTATATTTTTTATTCCATTTATGGAGCCTTTGTCTTATTTACGTTGGAAGTTCACTTAGGAAACGGGCTTTCTCCATTTAACAAAGCATTTGAAAAATATGTATGATCAACTCTAAGTTTCATTTGTTTAATATATTTCATGCTTTTAATTTCGCTTAGGTGATTTATAATCTATCTTCAAAAAAAATCTTCTCTTTTTCTATTATGCATGTGATATTTGATGGAAGCTCTTGATTAATATGTAATGCCTATCTTTATCGTTAAAACAAGTTGCTCCATTGTACACTTGTGATGTTCATAAGCATTTTTGGATTTTAGAATGTCAACAAAAAGTACTTACAAGTTCTATGTTTTTTACAACTCTGCAGATTGTCTATGTTACATTGGACAATTATGGATTTCCTACAGTTGATCAAGAGCATAACCATGAGAGAGGTGATTTGCATCATAATTGGGTGGACGAGGTTCTTAGATGTGAGGGAAGGGGAGCTAATTCTGATTTAGAAAGACCTCATTTCAAAGATCCTTCTACACTTACAAGGTAACTCCACTTATGCCCTAGTTTGAAGGACAATTAATTCTTTTATGTTATTATTGGGACGTTGTTTATGCCTTCATAATTCTCTACTCTTGGATTGGTGTAGATACATTTCGTTCTTGGTAACCATAATCGTCACAAGTGTTGGAGTGCATCTACTTTTGGGAGCTCTGTAGTTATATTTATGCAATTTTGGACAGCAAGGATAGGGCCTTTGTAGCTTCTATGTTTTAGGCTCAATTGCCTTCATTTCCGTAGTGTTGCAAATATCTTCGATTTCTCCCGATATTTCCGATTTCTCCCGGGCTTTTTGTGCTGCCGATTTGTTTGATATTTTCATAATTCTTCAAGTCTAAGTTTATTTTTGCTGATATTTTTCGATAATTCCCGATATTTTCCCTGATATTTCCGATAAGTTTCTTTCTAGCACCTTGGCGATATATTCCCTGACACGATATTTGCAATATTGTGACACTTTGTAGATGCACCACCCTTTAATCTTTTATGCCATGTGGAATCTTTGATGATTGATCACATCCGAGTTGACCCTTAGATTTTATTAATTGTAATGCTTGGCCAGATTGCTTGATATCATCACCACAATCATGGTCTCTGTTTTGTAAGGTTTATTCATAATATTATGTACATAGGGTAATATCTTTACGTTATACTTCAAACTCATCACATAACTAAGAACTATCATTAAAATTCAGTCTTTCATACCTTATGACAATTATGGCTAGGAATTGGAGATTTGGAGGGTTAAAGAGTGTCAAAGTAAAGTTAAGGGAGGCAAAATAGACAAGTGGGGATGCAAAAATAGTGTCATTGGGGGAGCCCATTAATAGAATTGACGGGATGCTAAGTGTGGGGGTTGCAGTTTATGGATGAATTTCGGAGGCTGTATGACACTTGTTGATGGCCACACAAAATTAATGTACAGATGAATTACAAAGGCTGTACATAATTTTTAAATTTTTTGAGTGATGGCTGAAAAAATTGAAGTGGCCAAAAGTGTAAGGATATATGGAATTAAGTCACCATTGATGTACTAAATTAAACGACTGAAGGAATTGAGTTCTAATCATGATTCATATGAATGAATGAATTTGGTGGGCGTATGGCTTGGTGGCGGCTGTACAGACTATTTGTTGTTTCAAAATGTACATCGGCAAGCAGCGAGGTGATTGGGCTTGTATTAACGTGGAGACCTGGATTCAAATCCTTGAGTGGGTATGCTTAAAAACATGCCTTGTAAATATAAGATGTATTTCTCAAAAAAAATGTACGCACTGTTGAGTACAGAGTGGTATGGACAACTGTGCATATGTATGGTTGAGCAATTGAGGGATTTACCCCACGAAAATGGATAAGAGTTGACTTTGATACCAAATATAATAAACAGATTCCTTTTTATCACTGATCAACAGAATATTTCTGCAAATATATATAAGAATATAAAGAATAATGATTGATTGATAAGAATTGATAAGATGGCGATGATGTTACACTGAGCCCTGTGATGGTGTTCTTATATGTATTGATTGGTTATGAGGTGAATGGGTGTATGGACTTTGATGTTTCATGAGTGTAATTATAATATTTATAATTATTCTTATTATTGTATTTATATTTATGTTTATTACATTTATCAATCCCCTTTTTAATGGTCCGATATGCCAATTAATTTCTTTCTATGTCCTGGCCCAGACTGCACCTCTTTCTTCAGATCATGCCAACACTCATCAATTGTTACTTGGCGAACTTTTCCTATTGCAACTTTTATGTTGAACCCAACAAAGCAAACCAAAATAAAATCTGGCCTGTCGATCTGTAAATTAGATTACATTATGTGGAGTCTGGACTGGTATGCAACAGTCCTGTCTCCAGGAGTTGGGGAAAATGCCTCTGCCAGCCATAACAGACCCTTAAATTCTTCTCATACCCAGATTCACGCTTGTCCTCAGAAGATGACACTATTGAGCTGCTGGAAAGAAATTTAGATGCATTTTCAGGGGTAAAAAATAGCATTTTCAGTCAATAGCGTTTGATTATTGATAAATTGCTTTGTTACAATCATTGGTTGGTATGCTGTTTTCCATTGATGTTTTAAAGGTGCTATTTGAGCTGGATGTGGACACTTAAATAATGATTTTCTGTTTATCATGATTACATTTTAGGGAAGAGAAGGACACACCTAAGGTGTGGGCTCAAATCTGTATCCAAAGTATGGTGCGATTGGCCAAAGAAACCACTACAGTGCGACGTGTTTTAGAACCAATATTTCAGTACTTTGACATGGGGAAGCATTGGTCTCCTGAGAATGGATTGGCTGTTTCTGTTCTTCGTGACATGTCATACTTAATGCAAGATACAGGTACAGAATCTTACTAGGAGTAAAGGTACATATTTTTGAGTGTATGTTTTTTAAGCATTTGAAAACATGGTTAGTGAGATGTATTTTTTATTATTTTCAAAATGGGAAAAGTTTTTTGAACAAATGTGGCAATATGAAAGCGTTAGACTAAAAATTGTGGTGCTTCTCGTTTCAATGATTTATATAGAGGGATTGAAGTTGCTATCACGTGTTTTTTGTTAAGAGATGTCATCAAATCCAATTGTCAAGATTTGGTGATGGTCAAGTCTTTGACTCAAGTTTTTAAGTACTCGAGGTTAGTTGAATAGTCTCAAAACAACTTATCCAATAGAGTTTTCAAATATCTGTCAGAGTCAGTGGAGGTTTATTTTTGTTTCTCGGATAATGTCATATATTATACAAGATCAATAAACTATTGAACTAAGTGGCAAATTTTTTGTTCTCAACCCTACATAGGAAAAAGAGGGCAAGCATCTTTGAATGGGTCACTAAGCTGATATGATATTTGTTAAGAAGATGGACTCAGTATGTAAGCGTCTTCGCTGTTTTTGGGATAGAATTTTTGGCCTATCTGGAATCATTAGTCATATTCTATGTTGGTGGAAATATGACTTGATTATGGCATGAAATGGAAGTAGAATGTGGTTTCGAGTTTCTTGCCACTATTATCAGTAGCTAAAACTTCCAGAACGTGAGTTTAAATTTTCAAATAATTAGTGCTCACTTCTTTAAAGTTGACATTTGTGTAAATGGATATATCGTTGGTTGGCTCAGACTTCAGTAGTTGTGATATCTGGTGCTTTGTGGCTAAACATGTATTTCTTGTGCTATATTACCTAATTGATTTCTGGTTTACATGGTTGCTTTGTTTCTGTTGAAAATCTTCTTTTGAATCCCAAGTTTTTGACTGTGTTTTATTTGGTTAAACCTGATGCGTGAGCATAATGTTTCTTTATTGGATGGAATAAAATATATTTTTAACTTTTCAGATTTATAATCTTTAGTTACTCTTTTTAGTATTATTTACCTTTTAGTTTTGGCTCGTTATCCATTATAGTTTATATTGGCTGCCGTTATACTATCCCTTTATATGGCAGTTCTTTGTATGCAAACTGATAGGCAATATGATTGATAAGGGATCTTCTGAGGGAAGGTTACATCCATTGTGATTGATTTGTCAAAAAAATCAGTGAAGCTAGTAATTAACTTGTATGGTCGACATCTAAGAGTGTTTTGACTGTGCAATATTGTTTATATGGATCAAAATTAAATACGATGTGGGTTGGTCCAATTGGCTAGTAAAGAAAGGAGTATAGCTTGCATCTTGATGTAGACCCAAAAGGTTTTGATATCTCGACTTATAAATAGGCCATTTTCACTTACAATATTATGACATAAGAAAACTGCAACTAGGCACAATTAGGTATTGGACTAGTTGACTTACCTTCCTACCCAATCACAACAAAAATGATGACTTTTGACAATCTGCCCCGTTACTTTCCACAATTTATTTCAATGCATAAAAAATCTCTCAATGTATTTCTCATGATGATGATATTATTGTTAGGGGCTTTAATCCCTATGTTAATGTAGGTACAGTTATGGAATATTAGAATGCTAAGCAACTATCCTATATTTTCTAGGCGTTACAACTTATATTGCTGAGAGTCAAACTTGTGATCTTTATCACATTGATTGGGATTTGCTACTAGCACCTTTGGAGCATTGGATTTACTTGGTAGTATACTTCTTTATGAAAGGTGTTAGTAGTCAACTTGGACTTGAAATCGGTTGAGGGTCAGCTCAGACTTGGACTCGGAATCCGTAAATCGGCCGATTTGAATTAATGACTCGCCCGATTTGAATTAATGACTCGGTTTACTAAAAAATACACAAAAGATTTAAATTTTAAAGAAAAACAATATTTTAAAGATTCTATCCATGATTCCGAAGCATTAGAGACAAAATATCCAAAGTATGCCCATGTATATACCATATAAGGGTGAAAACATCAAAATGACACGGAGTGTATTGTTGCAATACATATATGTATCAAAATACATAATTAATGAGGCCTAAATGGCCTGTAGAGTCCAAAAGACAACATGCTATGATTCCACTACATCATCCATCATAAATCAATGATCATCCATCATACATGTCATTGATCAACATGATCAACCATCCAACTCATCATCACTTTTAGAACTAGAAGTAGAACTAGAATTAGGACTAGCAATGGCATTATCATCTGGCTCAAGCTCAGACTCGTTAAGGTCAACGACAATTGCAGTAGTAGTAGTAGTAGTAGTAGTAGTAGTAGTACTAGCTGAATGCCTAGAAGCACGAGGTTAGGGTTCATCTTATAGCTTTAAGGTTAGGGTGAGATTCTAAGTTGCATGAAACGGAGAAAGGGGACGAGTTTTCGATTAGCAAGGACATTTAAAAAAATGATTGTGAAACATAAATCATAAATCATACATGTGAACGAATCATTGGCTATATTGGAATCCTATTCATCAATAGCACCCTATGCCTCCCTCCTCTAGGCCCTAGGTCATGATGGAGTTCAACAATCAACACCATCAGCATGAAGGTATCTAGTGGGGTTGATGTGCTTGATGAAATGCCAATCCCATACTGTCGTACATGACAGAATTTGGTGGAAACATTGCAATCCTGAAACCTTGAAAACTATTAAGTTTGTTGAATTTTGAATGGGATCTAAAATTCTACTTTTTGCATATGAAGTTCGATGTGGTTGGAACCACTCTCAAACATCTTGAAACAATGAATGGTAATGTTTAAAATTTAAGTAAAAGGATAGAAAATAAAAGATAAGGAGAATGTCGCTTTTACTTTAGGAATTTAATATTACGGATTACCATTTAGTATTACCAAATACTACTGACTAACTAAACAGGGGAGATTTTTTTTTTTACAGTCAACTCGACCAGTTCAAGTCGGGACTCGACCGAGTTGACTTGTGTTACCGGATGAACTAGCAGGGCTAGTATCCGATGAACAAATGCATGGAGAAAGTGACCACTGTCACCTTAGTCACTCCTCCAGAGTCCAAACTACTTTGGAGAGTCGGAACTGTTACCTCCTAATTTGTACATTAGGTGGATTTCTTGCGAGCCGCCAGAGTTGTGAACATTTCTAATGTTTATCATCAGTAAAAACCTCCTCTTGGGAGCATGGGAGCTTGAAAGCCCACTTGCTTTTTATTAGTTTCAGTTACAAAATGCTTAGACAAAATGGCTTTGATCGTTATAGATTTGGATCAAAAGGCTTACAAAACCGGGGAAGAAGGGGAGATAAGAAGATGGATGAATATTGCTCTTTTTTGATGGCTTAACTCTTCAAAACCTCACCAATTCCGCTTTCCTGTAAGCAAAAAACCAAAAAACCAGCAAACTAATTATTTTGGAAACTAGTGGATTAGCTCAAAAATACATAAAAGATTACACATGAAAAGTACTTGCAAAAGATGGGAAAAATTAATAACTTCAAGTACTAAAAGCAAAACTAGATCTAGGCTTGAAATTTGAACTTTAAAGTATTCTAGATCAACTAACTTGCATAACAATAAGATGTAATATAAAATAATTATAAATCTATCTTTTGTTATGCAAAAAGGAACCAAGTAACCGGAAAGAAAGAAGTTTAATTTTAAGATGAGGAACAAAGGATGCTTGCTCAAGCGTGAATCTCTTTTGAGATTTGCAGATACCAGTGGAAACAAGCAAAGAGGTTCTCCAACACTTGAAGAAGAGGGAGATGCAACTTAGCTCCACCCCTTACTCCAAAAGATAACCCTGAAAAGCTTGATCACACTTGCAAACAATGGTCAAATCTGTTACATTTAACACAAAAACAGAAAGAACATGCAATATAACTGACTATAAGATGCTACTCTCGAATCTTTAGATGCAAAAATGTAAGTAAATAACTTGCAGACTACAAATATTTACTCTATGTGCTTTAGAAAAGCCCTCTAAGCCAGATTGATTACCAAATTCGACAAGCATTTATTAAACTAAAGCAATATTACCTTATACACCATTCACAGATTTGACATGCACCATTGGACCTTCAAAGCCTCAATATTATTCCAAAGCAATAGCAAAATTATTACAAGAGCATAGGTTCCTTGCATCCATTTAAATGGAGGAGAAAGATCTCACTTAAATAGATAAACCCAGCCCTAGGGGGGGCACACTCATTTGGAGAAGAAAGGGAGGTGCATGAGCCAGGGAGTAGATTGATCTTGATTGATCTTTATTGGAGTGTAATTGAATGAGGTGGATGCCATCTCATCAAAAGGTGCGCCCCCTCCCTTTGGATTCTGCTTCCAACCATCCATCATATGCCACATCAACCAAGCCGCCCTCCTTTGGAGAGAGGGCACACTTCATAATTTGAGATGACCAATCCTCTCTTGAAATTGATTGAAATCAACTAATTGTGCTTGATTTGACCTCCGATACTGATTACCAGTTGAACTGGATCTTCACTGGGACAAAATTCCTTTGATTTAGGAATTTGATTTTCTGTCATAACTCTATTTTTTATTCATTTTTTGACTTTTTTGGAGAGAATTTTATTTAAGTGATAAATTATCACAAACAATTAGGAAAGTAGGTTTTGGGGTAATGTGGGTGCTCTTAGTTAGAAAACGAGCACTCTCATGGTAAATTCCCCCTCTAGAACCACACTTTTATGACACTTTGAATTTTTATAATTAGCTTATTAAAAAATTGACCTGTTTTACGGGAAAATTTTATTTTTGCGAAACTTAACGTAAATCCTATGGGACATAGTACATGCAATGTCTTAAAAACCGGAACCGGGAATCAAACCGGTCAGGGGTCAACTCGGACCGGAACCGGAACCGGCAATGAACCGGACTATTAAAAAATACAAAAAAAATTACAATTTTAATCATAAAAATTATATTTCAAACCATTAGACACATAATATGTATATTTGAAACCATTAGACACATATTAGGGACTTTGAATTCAGTGCACAGATATTTTTGCAAATTTATCAGCAAACTTTTTTAAATTTCCATTGCATCTTTCAGGTAGAGACTTCACATTTAGAAGACTGCTTTTTGATATTTTGTCAGGGAGTTTAGAATCCATTCTAGTGTCCGATGGATTAATAATATTATGTATAATTCTGATTTCAGTAATTTATGAACCACATGATCACTATTCCTAGCTCACTTGAATAGTATATCTGATAAAAATTTCTGAGTTTTTCAGGTCCGAGCTTATGCTTGCCAATACTTTCTCCTATATTTCCGATAAGTTTCTTTCTGGACCCTCAATGATATATTCCCCAAAGCAATATTGGGAACATTGATTTTACACACCTAATTATCACAAATAGAACTTCAGAATGGCAGGTGCCACATCTTAACTAACAAAAACATAGATCTTCAGTTTTACTGTACTTTATAATGCAATGTCTGACCTGACACAACATACATCTCCTTTGGTCTAAAATATGGAATGCATCCCATCCATTGAAACTTACCTATCGTGTACTAAAAGTTGTCCAATGACACATCCTCGTTCTGGTCTCTTTCGAAATAATGGAGATTCAGGCCACCGGAAAAATTACAATTAAAAATTAAGGTGGACGTGTTTTTTAAGCTGGCCGGCCTGGTTATTACGGAACCGGCCGGTTAGGGCCGGTTTGGTAATGAACCGGCCGGTTCAGGACCGGTTCATTACCAAACCGGACCCCGGTCCGAGTTGACCGCCGGTTCGGTGTTCCATTTCACTTGGCCGGTCAAACCGGCCGGTTCCGGTTCGAACCGGTCCGGTTTTCAAAACACTGAGTACATGTTCATAATGACTCGAAATAATGCTTAGCATGGTAATATACAGTGACACTTAGACTTTAATAACTTCCTAAGGCGCGAACACCCAGGCGACCATTCAAGCTTTTGGAGGAGCGGGTGAAAAATAAAAAATTATACAATACTGAAAAGTACGTATAATTAATAAGGGAAAAAGCACCATGGAATAGCTGACTCAATGTTTAGGTCCTAAGAAAGCCAGGTCTGTTACATACTTTCATCATGCTACGACATTTTATTACAATATACACGAGGGGTATGAACATGCAAAAATTTAAAAAAGGTGCCAAAAATTGGCCCTGAGGAGACCTCTGAACTTCTGGGCACTGATAATCAACAATTGAATTGTTCACAACTTTTGCGGCTCACTGGAAATCCACCTAAGTGCAACTTAGTGGATAACAGTACCAAGAAGGAAAAGGAAGACTTCCAACTAGAGGGTGCATTTGGGGCTCTGAATCTTATTTCTGTGAAGGGTGCACCCTTGGTGAAGTCATTATAGGAAGGGTTGACTCAGTATTGTTGTCACCAAATCGTGGGGCTTGGACTGAGCCTGCGTATGCTGCATTTACCTTGGTGAAGGGTGAGTTGACTGTGGAGGAGGGCGACCCCATATATCCGTGCATACATATCTTCACTCACAGCTATCTGCTACAGGCATCCACTGCTAAATTGAGGCTCCCTAGCTGCTGTTGGGCCGCGCATCTTTGGCAAGTTAAAAAAGTGCTGTAAAAAAATCCAGAGTTACCACAGTCGAGTCTTGAGTAATTGGGGGCTGTGTATTGGAGTTCATTGCTGTCACAGTCCTGCCATTGTGAAAGTCATCTACTGTGTTATTACCAAACTACCAATGCAAGGGATTCCTCCATCATTTTCAGGCATGTACCTCTTTTTTTGAGTAAATATTCAGATCTGGGAATTTCTCTCTTTAGATCTTATTATTGGTGTTAGTTTGCTTCACTGTTGTTATCTTTGTAAGTTAATATATTACGAATGTTAGATGCCACATCTTGCCATTTGAAACATGCAATATTAAACCAATAAGAATCAGATCTACAAGTTAAAAACTCTCAGGCAATCTACAGCAGTAAACCATGAAGTATTGGATGAAATGATAAGGCAGTTTGATTAACAGCAAGCTACAGTAGATTTTGTGTGAAGTGTTGTTAAAGTGCACAGACCAGATATTCCCTTGAAGCATCATAAACAACTTGGATCAGACTATAGCTTACAGCAGTAGGATTAACAGTGCTCATAAGTATTGTCGAGAACCCTAACCAGACTCCTAGGCTGTTGGAGAAATTGTGTTCAGTTTGGCTTGGGAATATTACAGACGACGTCATCTCTGTGAGACTTCTTCAATGAAATTCTGCAATCAATTATGAGATGACGTATGGCCTCTGTTTGTGTCAACGAAATTTAACCGATACTACCTAACATTTCCTACCATAAGGTGCGGATGAGACTCAATGTCACCCAGTCCATTTGTGATTTGATGATTGGTAGTTCGTGTGCCTGGAAAGTGACCAGTTGGTGTCTTCAATTTGATGCTTTGAGTATGATGGGAGTGAAAGGTCCTGTGTATAAATTTTGGGTACCAGGAATAGAGACATGATTTTGAGCCTCTGGATGCAGACAGCATCTAAGTGGGGTAGCTTGTATAGAGGAAGAGGACCCTTTGGGCCAATCACTGTAGAATTGTATGAAGAGTGTGGCCTTCTGGCATGTAGTGTAAATGTAATAAGTGCCAGAGGCATTGTGACCTCTGCAATTTCAATAAAGAGCAGAAATATGTTGTGTGAATTTTGTTTTTTTGTGAGTAGTGATAATTTTGTTTTTCTTATGTTGCTGCGCACTCTTAGAACTTGAGGCCTATAGTTGTGGCTGCACCACATGAGTACTACTTTAGATAAAATACTAGGTCATATTAAACATATCAAAGATGACATTGCTCACTCGGGCAATTTCTAAGATGGACATTCCTGGAAGTATGTGCAGGATCAGAACATTCCTTGATTGGTAAATCTAAAAGGACTATTTCTTGGAGCTACATGCACTCGTAGGACATTAAATATTCTACTTTTCCCTTTCTCACAGTACTCATTTCTGTGTATTGCAGGGAATGATGATTTGCTCTTCTCGGTCCTCATCAGACATCTTGATCACAAAAATGTAGTGCACCAGCCTCAGATGAAAACTGATATAGTTGAAATTGCTGCCATCTTGGCTAGGAAGTCTAGATCAAAATCCACAGTTTCTGAAATTGGTGCAATCAACGATCTGTCTAGGCATTTAAGGAAAAGTCTTCAGGCCACAATGGAGGCTGTGGGTCCTCTGGAGGCTAGCTGGAACATGTCTCTCCAAAATGCCATTGAAGAATGTTTAGTGGAACTCATGAAAAGGGTATGTATGTCATTTCAAACTTTAGATGATACACTTATCTTTAAAAATGTTTTGATGAATGGAATAGCCTCACAGTTTCATATAGAAAACAGTGACTGTTGTCCGAGAAGTATGAGTTATTCTGCAGTGGATGTTGCTCCTCAATTTATGTGCTTTTTCTTCTCTCTTCGGTAAATAACGATTATTCATAGCACTGATGTCTTTTACATTGTTACGTGAGAGGAAAGAATTGGATTAAAAGTGGTATCTTTTTATGTAAAGTGGACTTTTTCTGTATGTTATTATGTTGCTAAAGGTATTCTTATTCTTTTTTGGTGTTAGAGTCAGTTCCTGTTTATTCTAATAACTTCATGGATAGATTTGTGTAATAATAGTTTGACATTTGACTATTAGGGTGGAGATCCTGGACCAGTATTTGACATGATGGCCACAACATTGGAGAAGGTCTCAGCTGTGCCAGTTACAGCAAGGGCCACAATTGGAGCAATGTTCATTCTTGCTCAGATAATAGCTTCTGTATCTAATCAGTCATATGTACAGCGGGTAGGATAGTTTGCTAATTGTTGACGTCTTGTGTTGATTAAGAATACTTAATGGAATTGTGCATCTGCTGCATTGTCTTTCTATTGTGAATATTTTGGTTCTCCTATTAACTTTGGGTTTGATTTTCCCCTGTGCTTGGTTTTCCTTTTGTTCTAAATCCTGCCTCTGTTGAGCTTATAACTATCCAGTTTTAAATTGCAAAATCTCTGTTTGATTGTGAAATGCACAAGTACCAAATACTCTGCAAATCTACTATGTCCGGCTGCAAAAGAAGCCAAGTCTGATTGTTTGGGACAAACTCGGTTGAATGTGATCAAATTTTCCAAGGCTTAGTGAATTTGACCTTGTTGCTGGCCCATTTTGACCAGTTTTGACAGATTTTGACACGCATTTGCGTATTGTAAAGTAAATTTTTAGTTTGATATTTTCAGTGTTTTTTGCTGATTTATGCTCAGTTTTCCATAGTCCGAGTCATACTCTACTGTGTTACTTTCTTAAGTTTTACATGAGTCTGAATCATGGTCTTAATCTTTGGGCTTGCTGAGTTGTTCTGGGATCCAAGTTGTGAGTATGCTTTCAACTTACATGAGTGCAGACTGGCTGCCATACATTTTTGACAATGGCTTTGCTGTATTATGGGCTGGGATCTATTGCCACAATGAGTCCTTTTGTGTCTCAGACGACTGCTGTCAGCTCTTGATTATGCCATTTCCTATTGTTTTAATGCAGTATGACAGTGTCGACAATGTGGTCCATTCTGAGATCTGTTAAGTTTCAAGTTTTCAAAATTAGTGTATTAGTTCTTCTATTGCTTGATGATTCCTTTTTTATAATTTGTTGTTGTTGTGCAGCTGCAACACTATTTGTGGTCTTTTTTCTTTTCTTTTTATTCTTTGAATATCTCACATGTGGTTGCTAATTGGAATTGTCTATTATAATATTTCATTCCTGCTTACCAAGGGAAGTTGTTGACCTAATCTGTAGATATATACCTTAGTCTCATGTGGTTTTCTTGCTAACCAAGGATGGTGGTTGAACCCATTGTGTAGTGAGGATGGATTTGGATGGCTGGCCTGTAGGCACCATACTTGTAAAAGCTATTGAGGGTAGCTGTTATAGAATTTCTATTCACTTCTTGGTGTATGATTGACCATTTATGTAAATTCCTGTCATAAATTTTGCACATGACAGGTTCTGTTTAGAGAAGCACGGGAGTTTTATTGAGCTTTACATGTTAAAAACTTATAAACAGGTTTTGACATTTCATATATTTTCCAGGGTTTTCCAGATGCTCTTTTCCACCAACTTTTACAGGCTATGTTGCACCCTGATGCTCAAACACGTGTAACAGCTCATCAAATTTTCACTGTTATCCTTGTACCGACATCCGTTTCTCCAAGATCTGAATGTCAACCATTCCAATCAGTCTCTCAGTATGACTCAAAGAGGGCACTTTCCAAGCCCACATCAGCATTTTCTTCTGCAGCAGCACTTTTTGAAAAGCTAAGGAAGGAAAAGGTAGTCTTACAAGAAGAGAAAAATGGCAGTGAGGCATCTGATGAAATAAAGGAAAGGGATGGCATTGAGGAAGAATGGAAGCAGGATGGTATTCGTAAAAGCCCCACAAGGTTTTATACCATGAATCGTACTTTCCCTGATATGCGAACAGTCTCTCTTAGCCCAACTGAGACAGTGAGTGAAAGCAATAAAGAGGATGCTATTTTCTTTTAATTCCTTGTAAATAATTGGAACCACAGCTAACCATTTTGAAGTTGTGGTATCATGTTGATCTCTAGTGACTGATAATTGAGATAAATTTTGGAAATCATACATTCATAAATCTCTCATTATTTTTGGTTGCAGGTTGTGCTTTAATCTTTATATTGATTTTCCTGTTATGGGAGAAATGATTTTGTTGATAATTTGTTTTGCTTTAAATGAAGACATACATTCAAAAAATTACTTTGGTTATTGATAACTTATATGCATATATGTTCTTGGGTTTATACTTTATAGGTGACCTTTTTCTTCTATTTCAAACAGGAAATGGGTGCAGTGAAGCTCAGTGGTGATCAGGCTGCTCAACTGCTTTCTGCACTTTGGATTCAAGCCAATTTACCTGATAACATCCCTGCAAACATTGAAGCAATTGCTCATACTTTCAGTCTAACTTTGGTTTTTTCACGAATGAAGGTGACAATTCTAAAAGCCATATGTCTTTGTGATGTCTGCTTTGCACATCACAACATGCCATTTACTGTGTTGTTTTTTTGGACTAGCTGATGTCCAACACATTGTCAGTATGATAACATTAGTGTAAATGTTATTGTCTATCATTATTATGCATGGGTGGTTCGCCTCTTCCACTTTGCTATCTTTCCATATAGTTTTCCTTTTCTTTCCATCTCTATTTTACTGGAAATTGGAACCCAAGGCAGTGGAAACTTATTTTGGCATTTCAGAAACGTTTCCTTCAATTAAATGCCTTTGAAACTCGGTGAAATGTTTGAGTGGCATCTCAGATTTTTGAAATGCTGTATTGTCTGTGACTCTGTTTCAGTCTGTGTTTCAGCCATTCCAGCTGACATTTTCTACTGTGTCTGCCAGCATATCGACCGTTTTAGCAAGCGTTCGGTTACTATAATGAAAAAGTTACAAAATTGAATATTAACACTAATTCCGTGAAAATCAAGTTATAAATGGAGGGCTTGGGCCTCTTTTAACGATAACCTTTTTTGGATTTATTTCCAAATTTGAAATTCAGAAATGATATTCTGAAATTGTCTCTTGGTTCTTTTTCACCACACACACACACATGTATTGTTAGTTTTTTCTGGAGCTCCAACACTGTCTTCTATTAATCATTCGTGTCTGTCAGTTCTTGCGTTTAGGGATTTCTATTTTTAGTTCTATTTATAAGATACAGTTGATTGGTTGACTAGTGATTAGTCATTAACGAGTTATTTTCATTTAAATAACGAGTTGAGCACTTGGCATGTGTTGGTCTGTGTTTGTCACATAGTGTGTTCTTACTGCTTAGCATGCGGCCACGCGATGGAGGAGTGTTCCTGGTATGTGCTGGAATGTGTTCTAGCTATTCTTGGCACATGTGGGGCACATTGCTTGAGGTGTTACAAAGAGGAATGTGCTTGGCGTGTGTTGGCATGTGTCCACCTATTCTTGGCACATGTGGGGAACATTACTTGGAGAGTTACATTTTTCTATCATTGGAAATTTGACCTCTCTCTTACTCTATAAAACAGATGGAGACTTGTGGTCCATATCTTGTGCCATTACATATTTGAATTTCTAGCTATATTTTATTTTTGCTTTGCTATTTATAGTGATTTATGTTTTGCTTTTTTGACATAAGTAAAAGAGCAAATTGTTAAGTGATTTGACATCTAAAGGAAGAATACAAGGGGCTGCATGTTATACTGTTGTTAAAGTACACTTTCAGATCTGGTTGCTCGCTGATAAGTTGCGCTAGAAGGGATGAAAACTTATGTCTTGGTTTGGTATCCTTTATCCTTGAATTGCGGTGAAGTTTGGGGTTGTCATAAGTGAATTATTGTGATCTTCCCAGTGCTCTTTTACACTTTTGATGGATAACTGTTTTGCTTTATTTTGAGCCAGTCATCCTCATAGTGGAAGTAACACCTTTTTGCCTTGTTTACCCTCTATATTTTCCTTAGAAGTTGTATTACGTCCAATATACTAGCACATCTAACAAAAGAATGATGGATTGCTATTTTAGAAAGTTAATTATTTTATTTAGAGAATTTAGGCTAATATTTTAAGAGTTTACATATGATATTATATCTAAGGATTGCACAGATTCAAGTTTAAAGAGGACAAGGTTCAACCTCAGAAATATCTATGAAATTAAGAGAAACATCAACTCATTGATTGGTTCATCAATGAGTTTGGTATCTAACTATTATGAGAGGAGCATGGAACTACTTTCCTAGAACATCGGAAACTAATTTCCTAGAATATAGGGAATTAATTGCCTTGGAGCATCTTTTGTAACTAAAAGCACATATCTAGGATTTAGTTATGTTGCTACCGAAACGCACACCTGGGGGGAAGCGCAACAGATATCTTTCGAAGCTGCTCGGTGTGACCTTGGGGTAAGTCTCGAGTCAGGTGTTGTCACTTGATCCTGACTCTTACGTTTAGGCAAAATCCTAACCGAAGCCAAGGGGGGTAGACCCTACTAAAAAAGGTTTTTAAGTCTTTTTTAAGTTTCTGTGTTAGTGATGGGAAAGAGTGTTATTTTGGAGTTTATGAATGAATTAGCAAAATTTTAACCAAGTCTGCTTGCACATAAGTTGAAACACATTCACAACATGAAGTAAACAACAATTTACGAGATAAAAATAACAATATGGAAATAATTGTTGCAGATGAATGAAACCAGTTCTAATGGAGTCACTGATTGTTGGAGTGTTGTGCAAATGTTCTTGGCTTATTTTATTTATGATCTTATGAAGGTGAGTTAATTAATTGGGAAAAAGGGGATTCCTGATACACCTTGCGATATAGGGAATATGTTCGGATTATGATCTAAGTGACTTCGTACAAGGACATGTGGGCTGGAATGGAGTCTCGAGAGCGGTGTTCAACACTACACCAACAAGGGTGTAGTCTAATTGTGCCCGAGGTCGCGTCCCAGTTGTTCCCGCGTCCTTAGTCAAAATTTCCCCACTTGATCACTTAACGGTAACATCGGATTTTCGTTTGTTTATTCGGGACTTGATTATATTAAAGTGAGTGGATTAATTAATGTGAAAAAATTATAGAGTGCAAACAACCGCTTTTGATATCCCAATGCTTAGACAAGCCTGCGATGGGTAAAGCATACATGGTGCTTACGAAATGTAAATTCCAATTTTAAACCTCGGATAGAGAGCACTCTTGATCCGCGAAAGCGAGATTCAAGTGATTTTTTAATTAAGTTAAATTCTCCGGTAGAGAGCGCTCTTGATCTGGGAAGGGGAGATTCAAAAGACTTTAAGCTTTGAAAAAAGCCAAGGAGAAGCAAGGGTTTGAAAATGATGGGATTTTTATGGTTCATGCTCCAAAACTTGCTTCCTTTCCTTGCTTTACTGTAAAACAAATACAAAAACCAGCAAACAGATATTTTTATTAAGACATTAGTATGTTCGCTTAAATCACATAAAATACAACTTTATCACTTGCCAAAACTTTGGGAAAAATTAAACCTTCAAGTGCTAAAGAACATTAACCTAGATATATGATGATGTCTTAAGCTTTCTAGATCTATGATTAAGCAAATAGACTTTAAATTTGACAAAAAAGGGAAAGAGAGAGTTTGTTTTGAATTTAAAGAAGATGGAAAGGAGAAATCCAAGCCTAAGCTTGAATAACGAGACAAATTTGAAAGTGCCTGCAGAACAAGAATCATTAGTTTTTATGAAAAGTAGCGAAGAGAAAGATGAAGCAACCTGCTCCAAGTTCTCCTTCACCTTTGATGACCTGCAAGACTACACAACCTTCAACAAGCAAGATTAAATCTAGTGTGATAAACCAAATAAAACCAAAAGTGCATCAATATAACAGACTACAATTTGCTACTTTTGAATCTTAGATAACTTAGCACAAGTAAACTAGTTGAAAACCTCAAATGTCTACTCTATGAACTAACAAAGAGCCTTCTAAGCTAGCAATCTTGCATATGAAAGAAAAATGTAACTATGCTAATATCACCTCCATTCAAGCATTCACCATGAAATTTTGCACCATTTGGACCTCCAAAGTCTTCACTTTATTCATAAACAATTGCACAATAGTATAACATTACATACAATAGCATCAAAGGTTCCTTGCACTCCCATCCTCAGCAATGGAGCAAGTGCCTTGCTTTTATAGAAAGAATGAGAGAGGGGGGCGAGTTATGGACCAATCTAAGGCTTGGAGAGGGCGCATATCAAGAACAGGGACTCGTCTCCTTTGAAAGAGGCTTGAACTAAGCCTTGGTTGGCACGAATGGTAGAGGTGGCAGCCACCACATAATAGGGGTGCCCCTCTTGCATTGGAAACAACACCTAACAAATGCAAGCTTGCCACATAATCCAAGAAGTCACCCATATGAAGGAGGGCGCAACTCCCAAGAGGAAACCACTTCTAGTGACTTGGATCTTAACTGAATGCTCAATCTCTTGATTGATTCTACCTTCGATGATGATTGCCATGTCAACTGGGCCTTTATTTGGCTCCAATCCCTCAATTATAGAGAATCTGATTTTTCTCCATTCTTTATTATTTAAATTAAAAAATTCTCTTTTAATATTCTGGAGAGAAGTTTTATTAAAGTGAATAATATTCACTCAAATCTTAGGAAAAGTGGGTTTTGGGATTTTATGGGTGCTCCGGGTTAGAAAACGAGCATCCCCATGGAAAAAACAACACCCCTAGACCACACTTTTATCATATTTTTGATTTTTTAATAAAAAACATTACAAAACCTCCTAAAACGGGAAAAATTAAAATTGTTTGAACAAACTCAAACTCCTAGGGGACCTAGTACATGTTCATAACGACTCAATTATATGTCTAGAAAGCTCATAAACATTGATGCTTGAACTTTAATATCATCCTAAGGCTCAAAAATCAGGTCGACCATTCCAGCGTTGGAGGAGTGGGTGAAAAACTTGTCAATTATACTATGCTTATTCAACATTTGCATAATTGATAAGGAAAAAACACCATGGAATAATCACCGTTGATAAATAAGTCCTAGGAGGCCAAGTTCTTTTACATATGACCGTCTTGCTTGTACACTTTTACAATATCACTAAGGGGTATGAACATGCAATTTTTATAAAGGGGCCAAAATGGTCCTTAAAAGGTCATCTGAACACTGATGATGAACATTTGATATGTTCATAAAAAGTGGCGGCTCACAAGAAGTCCAACTATGGTACAAAATAGTTGGCAACATTTGGCTCCAACTGGGGGATGTGCACTCGTTTGATTTTCAATCAAAGAGTGTGTGCGAGAATCCCAGAATGTCCAGTTCCTGCACAAAACTTAAGTGCATCAGTTCACATATACACGATAAATATGCCAAACGAAATCCAAGTAGAAAAAATACAGTACAATGTTAGTATACAAATTTTAATATACAATAGCTATTATACATGAAAATATTGTACAAAATAATATACAAAAATAGTGTACAAAACAAAAAAGATTAAAAGACAAGAGGAAAGGGTTTAGAGAAGCCTTGAAATGCCCCCGTGGGCATTTATGTGTGACCGTTGTAAAATAGCTTCAGATGCTACCCATTTACTGGTAGGTTCAACCTTTCTCCTTCCATGCTGTTGAGCAGAAAGGAATTTGTGCCGACAAAATTGTGAATGATAAATGGCCCCTTCCAGAGGCTATCGAATTTCCTGTGTTTTCCTGGCTTGTCTCTTCTTTTATCCCACAGGAGGATTGTGTCCCCAATCTGGAAAGGTCTAAGCTTGGCTGACTTATCAAAGGTACTCTTCATGCTCTCCTAATGTCTGATACTCTGATCTAATGCTGCCCTTCTGCTCTCATCTAGCTCAATGATTTCATTCACCCTCTGCTTCATCTCCTCCTTTTCTGAACCATATTCAATGACCATTTGGAACACTGGTACTCGCATGGTGATGGTTAACTTAGTCGTGAAACCATATACCAGTTCAAAGGGAGACTTCCCAGTGGCATTCTTCTTGGTTATCCGATCCACCCAAAGTGCATACTTGATCTTCCTATCCCATGCCGCCTTCTTATTCCCTACAGTTTTCTTGATAAATTCATTAAGTTCTTGTTTGTGGATTCAGCAAGTCCATTTCCCTGGGGTTAATAATTGGACGAATGGGATAGGGTAATGCCATACTTAAAACATAAGGAAGTGATATCAATAGAACTGAAAGCCTTGGCATTATCTGTTGTTATTTTTAGAGGGATACCAAATCTTGTGATGATTTTATCCTCAAGGAATTCGATAACAACTTTCTCAGTGGCTGATTTGGTGGGTATAGCCTCTACCCACTTGGTGAAATAATAAGTGGCTGTAAGGATCCAGGCAAACCTGTTACTTGAATTATCCTTGAACTGACCGGTGAAGTCAAACCCCCACTGCTGAAAGGGGGTAAGGACCACTGCTGGCTTGAGGGGAAGAGGTGCCAATTTCTGCTTCCCGGTAAAGAGCTGGCACTCTCGACAACATTTAACAAACTTATGCACATCTGCAAAAAGGGTTGGCCAGTAGAAACCCGCTCGGAGGATTTTGTGGGCAGTTGTATTTGCTGCGAAGTGGCCTCCACAAAACCCTGAATGAAACTCTATCGAGATTCTTTTTTAATCTTGCTCATTCACACATCTAAGTATTATCCTGTCTGGGTTCCTCCAACTTCCCGGTGGCATTCTTCTTGGTTATCCGATCGGCCCAAAGTGCATACTTGATCTTGCTATCCCATGCCTTCTTATTATTCCCCACAGTTTTCTTGATAACTTCATTAAGTTCTTGTTTGTGGATTCAGCAAGTCCATTTCCGTGGAAGTAATAATTGGACGAATGGGATAGGGTAATGCCATACTTAAAGCAGAAGGAAGTGATATCAATAGAACTGAAAGCCTTTGGCATTATCCGTTGTTATTTTAAGAGGGATACCAAATCTTGTGATGATTTTATCCTCAAGGAAATCGATAACAGCTTTCTCAGTGGCTGATTTGGTGGTATGGCCTCTACCCACTTGGTGAAATAATTAGTAGGTGTAAGGATCCAGGTAAACCCGTTACTTGAATTATCCTTGAACTGACTAATGAAGTCAAGCCCCCACTGTTGTAAGGGGGCAAGGACCACTACTAGCTTGAGGGGAAGAGCTGTCAATTTATGCTTCCCGGTAAAGAGTTGGCACTCTTGACAACATCTAACAAACTTATGCACATCTGGGAAAGGGTTGGCCAGTAGTAACCTGCTCAGAGGATTTTGTGGGCAGTTGTATTTGTTGCAAAGTGGCCTCCACAAAACCCTGAATGAAACTCTATCAAGATTCTTTTTGAATCTTGCTCATTCACACATCTAAGTATTATCCTGTCTTGGTTCCTCCAACCCAAACCTTCTTGAGTGAGACAATACCTAGCTGTTTTCAACCTTAAAGCCCGTATTTTATGACCCTTGAGGTGATCTGGGCAAGTAGGTGAAGAAGGAAATAGATGATGTATGGATACCAGTGGTTGTCAAGATCTTGTAATGATGGGGTCATGACTGGCTCAGATCTACTGTTTTCACAAACCATTCCAATGACTTCCTCATTCCTTTGAGTCAACATCTTGGCAAGACCTTGTCCTTTGATGAGCTTGGTGGGTTTTATTTTTAAGTCATATTCCTGAATCTTTAATACCCATGTACCCCTTACTCCTAAACAATCTTGTTGGGACAATATGTCTTTTACTGCAGCGTGGGGAACATAACCTATGACTTTAGAATACCCAATATAGGTCCTGAAATGTTTCAATGATTTGACGAAGGCATAAGCCTGCTTCTCCATGGTGGTGTATTTTAATTTTGAATTTTGTAAAGCACGTCTCATGAAAGCAATGGGTTGCTGAAATCCTTCGTTGTTCTTCTGGAGCAAAACCCCTGCTATGTGTCTTCGGATGCAAAGGAAAATATCATGAAATCCTTGGTGTAGTCTGGGCTGACTAGGACAGACGATCTTGTGAATGCATCTTTTATACATGAGAAAGCCTCCCTTCCCTCATCCGTCCACACAAACTTGGGATCTTTCTTTAATAATTTTTGCATGGGTTTCATTAACTCAGCCAAGTTAGAGATGAATCTTCTACTGAAGTTGATGTGTCCATTAAAAGATTGCAGGGATTTAATATTCTTAGGCAAAGGTATCTTCTTAATTGCATCTATTCTCTCGGGCTCAACCTTAACCCCGTCCTTGGATATGATATTTCCCAGGAGCTTTCCTTCATCGATACCTAGGACTGACTTAGCTAGATTTAAGGAAATGCCATACTTTCTACACCTTTTGAATACTTGTTTTAAATGACTTCTGTGGCTAGATCTTTCTTTGGAGCAAACAGTCAAGTCTTCTTGATAAATCTCTATGATTTTGCCAATTAGCTCCTTGAATGCATAGTCCATAGCTCTTTGGAAAGTGGCCCCTGCGTTCAATAAACCAAAAGGAATTCGTAAGTATTCGAAAGTGCCCCAAGAAGTTGTGAAAGTGGTCTTATGTCTGTCTTCTTTCTGGATGACCACCTAGTTGTACCCTGAAAAACCCTCTAGCATGGACATCATGCTAGCACCTGTGACACTTTGGAGAAGGGTTTCCATATTCGGAAGCAGATAGTTGTCCTTCTGATAAGCCACATTTAGATTCCTAAAGTCGATGCATATCCTTATGCCATGAGTCTGAGATCTATTTATCAGTAAAAAGAAACTGCTAGGATAAGTGCAACCATGAAATTCTAAATGTGATTTGTGGAAGCATGAGAATAATTTGGTACCTGAACAGCTTTCCATTAACAGCGCCTTGCCTGCCTTATTATTGTGTTCCATAAATATTATTGAGAGATTGGGAAGATAATGTATAAAGAGAGGCGGTCGTAACATGCAAAGTGATTTCAGTCACTGCACATGTGTATTTGGTATCACAGCATCTAAAGGAAAACAAATTGCCATGAGTCTTAGATCTGTTTATCAGTAAAAAGAAACTGCTAGGATAAGTGCAACCATGAAATTCTAGATGTGATTTGTGGAAACCTGAGAATAATTTGGTACCTGAAAATCTTTCCCATAATAGCCCCTTGCCTGGCTTATTATTGTGTTCCAAAAATATTATTGAGAGATTGGGAAGATAGTAGATAATGAGAGATGGTCATAACATGCAAAGTGATTTCATAGAAGGTTCTCATTAGATTGAATGAGCTAATTCTTGTTAGAGTACTATGGTATCAAGGCTGTGCCCTTATTTCATTGCATTGTGAAGTGATCATAATAATGAATGAAGCCCATGTTATTGATTTACCCTGCCTGCTACACTCCTGAGTTGAATATTCTTTTTCCACAATTTTTGTAAGCTGACTATGCAAACAATAATCATGTTCTCACAACTATTCATTTGATGACATTACTAATATTTATAATAATGTGTCATTGCAGAATTCAAACCATAGCATACTTATTCGGTCTTTTCAACTGGCTTTATCACTAAGAGCTGTTTCTCTTGATTTAACTGGTAAGTTTTTTGAGAAAATTCCAAGCAACATTTTAAATAACGCCTTTATATACGTCATTTTTAAATGAAAGTCAAGCCATCCAGGTGTTAACATCAATTTTAGACAAATGTGCAGTTGGTGTAGCAGCTAGCTTTAATATTTTATATCGCCTGTATTTTCCTGCCCAGTGAATATTTTGGAGCTAAAGCTCTCAAGCTTACTGCAATAAGTCAAATCACTATAATATGCTGAAATGATATATCTGGATACCAGAACTGCAAGAACCATTTTCAAGAGCAGCATGGAAAGTGTGCTAGAGTGATACTCGTTTTAAGTTGTAATTTTTTTGATGGAGTTTGCAATCAATCTGTTCTCTTTGAATTCAAGAGCTAGAAGCATCATCAAATGTGGGTTGGAATCTCTTAATTTGATTGAGAATTATTGATATATAACTACACACCTGGGTTATTTCCCACCATTACAGTTAGTAATATTGGGAATGTAATAGAAGAAAAAGAAGAAAGTAGAAATAAATTATAGTAATGTTCTCAATTGACCAAGTTAGGTCAATGGGGACTCTAAAATGCATGTGATAGTAGCAGTGAAGGAGATCCTGGAACATCTTTGAAGACAAGAACCAGATCAATTGATAAAGAAGCATGATGCACGAGATAAAGAATTTGATTGCCATAAGTGTCTTGGTTGATTATCTGCAAAGTGCCAATACAGCTGACGCATTACCTTATAGACTCTCCATTGAGTACCCAACCATAGTACCAGGGTTGGCAGTTTTTTGGCAATGTCAGATAACTCTTGCAAACATCCTTTCTCTATTGTGTGGCCTGACATTTCTATTTTATAGAACTCTAGTTGTGTTTACCTCATGACACCTTTCAAAATCACAATTTGTTGTGTTCTACTTCTTATTAGTCTGAAGAGATTTGTGATGGATTGAAATTTCTCTCCCATTTTTCTTTTTCAGTGAAGCTTTAAATTTTTTATTTGTGGAGTTTTATGTGGACTTCTTCTCTATAATTCCTATAATCTTAATCACTTGTATAAAAGAATGATGCACGTAGAATAGAGAATAATCAATAATCGCAAGATCACATCATCACACAAGATGATCTTACAATTGAGTTTTGGGTTGTGTATTTATCAATGTTGCATATATCGTCTCGGGGAAAGTATCGGTGAGGGTCTGGAATATAACTTCTCGGCGTTATCGGCAGAAAATATCGGAAAATGTCGGCAGGCCACAAAAATACAAAAATACTCAATTTTTTTTTCAATTTTTAAAACATATAAAGCAACAACAACATCAAATAGACACATTGTTACATAAATATGATGATACAAGTAATAAATAAGATGCATAAGATGTCAAGTGGTCACATATCTTCAGTAAACTGAAAATTCTGAAACATGTTCCTGATAGGATGATACAAAATCACATCAAAAGCCCAAAAAAATGTATCTCATGAGATGAATCATCATGAGGCATCATCTAGATACTAAATAGTACATCATAAAATCAAAATGATAGATCATAGGAATCCCAATCATCAATTCCCTCTACCCCTTTTACAGGTAAAGGGCACCACTCGTTCTCTAGAAGCAGTAGGTGGTTGTAGAGGTGCTCGGGATGAGGTTGGAGTGGAAGATCCAGAGCCTCCAACTACTCCAGATGAGGCAGGAGATAAAGTGGGTTGTCTCCTCCCAACCCCAACCCCAACCCCAACTACAGGTCTCTGTGGTGGTGGCGGTGGTGGCATTGGCTGCATCGGAAGATCAATCTCCTCCTGAACATCTGTAGACATTGGAAGTGGATAATCTTCCTGCTCCTCCCCACCCTTCCCCTCCATTGTGGTCTTCTCCCCCAAATCATCTGCATGATCCTCCCCATCCTCCAACCAATCGGGTGCCTCCTCCATCGCAGGCTCCTCCAACTCCTCCACTGAGTAGTGGTGTCAATGGCATCCAAATTTATGGCCTCTATGTCAGGTTCCTTGTCAAGTTGCTTCACCCATAGCCTTAGATTGTATTAGACATACACCATGTCATTAAGGCGTTGGTTACCTAACCTGTATGAACATTGAGGGCCATAGTTAGTAATGGTAAATTGTAGTAAATGAAAATTACAAATTAAAAAATATAAGCAACTTAAAATTTCATTGTTGCATTTTTGAACATTTCTAACCTGTTGTGCTTCTTGGAGTGTACCTTTTCAAAGACACTCCAATTGCGCTCACACCTTGATGAACTGCAAGTTTGGCTAAGCAGCCGAACGACAAGTTTCTGCAACTCTGGGAGCTTTCCACCATAGTTGTTTCCACCATACATCTACAATGAATAAAATGAAAGGATTCAATGGAAGACAACAAAATATATTTCTATCAAGTAATAAATGTCAAATATATATAAAGGAAAAAACAAAATTTGAAATTGAAGCTTACCTAGCATCTTTGCAGTCCTATCTGAGATAACCATCTTATAACCCAAAACCCCCGCTGCCATCCTATATATCTCTACCTGTCTGGAAATCTCTAAGCGTTCAGCTGGAGTGTGTACTATCTTCTGAACACACTGGAAAAAACCATCCATGACCTCACCATCAAAATTAAATGCACAAGCATAAGCGAAAGCAGGGTTGAGGAAGAGCCCTGCTGCATGAATGGGACAATGGAGAGTGCTATTCCATCGTTCATCAATCACACCCCAAATCTGAGCTCTCTTGGTGAGTCCTTCCTCACCCTTGTCATCATAGTACCGATAGATAGCTTCCTTGGCCCTATCCATGGCCTCATACAAGTAGCCCATTGTGGGATTGTCACCATCAACCAATCGAAGAACCTTTACCAAAGGTTCACTAACGGTACATACCTCACCTATTGCACTCCAGAATCTCTGGTCATGTCGCACAAGTTGGGCTATGGCTTGTCCATCTTGTTTGGTGCTATAGACACAAGTAGCCCACTCATCAGAAAGAAACATCCTCTGTAACTCCAACATGCTCTTGAGGAGCGACTGAAGTGAAATAAAGCTGGTGGCGAAACGTGTGATCTCGGGACGAATCAACTCTCCGTTCCTTGTGAATTGTCTCATGAGTGAAAGAACATATGTGTGATTATATATGTATTTGGTCACACTCCGAGCTGAATCAATGGTTCCCTTGATCCAAGGAATTTTTCCCATGCCCTCTAGCATCAAATCAATGCAATGGGCTGCACAAGGACTCCAGTACAAGGTTGGATACCTCTCCATGAGCAACCTCCTGGCAGCAACATAATTAGCAGCATTGTCCGTGACGACTTGGACAACATATTGCGGGACTATCTCTCGGATAAAGCCATCCATCAACTCACATAATTGATAATAATTGTGCATCAACACTTTTAATAAACATTGTCCCCCTGGGACAACTTACCAAGAAATTTAGAATTGACCTGCCCTTTATATCAGTCCACCCATCCGACATCACGGTGCATCCGGTGGTCTCCCATGATTCCCTGAGCCTAGCTATTCTTTGCATGCAATCAACCTTTTCCCCTTGAAGAAGATGCCCTCTCAAATCATTATAGGAAGGGCCCCTATACCCCGGGCCAACAATAGCAACAACTTCAAACATGGCATGGTAGAAGGGGTTCTTGGCAATGTTAAATGGTATATCACTCGAAACAAAACATTTTGTCACAATCTTGTCAGCCTCCTCTTTCTCCTTTGTTTTAACCAATGCCCAAATAGAAGGTTGCCCCCTCGGTGTTGACCTCGGCACAAAGAAAGGTGAGGTTGATGAGGGCATTGGAGAAGTTGTGGTTTGTGTGGATGAGGAGTGGGATTGTGGTCCTACTCCTCCCATTGAGGCACTTGGCCGAATGGTAGCCCTTGTAAGTTCATGTTTGCGAGCCTCCTTCGCATCCCTCTTATTAGCAAAATCAATGATGGATTGGTTTGCAATGCACATAATTTCCGGGGTAGTTTTCTCACAAGCATCCACATCAAACCCGGTGAGTTTGGCAAGGTGGTATTTCAAGTGGCTAATTCCTCCATAATTTTTTTTGCCACAAAGATTGCATGTCAATACTTGTCTGTTGAGAAGCTCTACTGGTTCACCATACACCCACATTCAATCCAATGCCTTTGGCATTTTATTGAGGAGAAAATCTTAACCCTATGGCACAAAAGAAAACAAAATAAACACATGATAATGCAAACTTGCAAAGCTTAAAATTTAACTAATGAGGGTTAGATGAATGTGGAAATGGAATGGTTGAATCTTCCATTCAAAAGCAAGAAGGAGAGGCACATTGCAAATGAAAACCCTAGCCTAAGTCTAGAAAAACAATTGGAGGAAGCCAAAACATTTTATACATACTTGAAAATCTTGATGGTTTGAACGTTGAAAGCTTGAATCCCCACTCCACCACGATCTCTCCGCTAATGGCAACAAAATCCTTGGCTTTCTCCTTCTTGGATGGATGCAAAACGTTTTCCCACTCCTCTCTTGCTCTCCCACACACTTTATCCAACACAAAATGAGTCAATAAAACTCAACTCGCAGACTTAAAACGACGCTTGTGGGTTTTTTTTTCTTTTTGTTTAGCAGGCCGATATATTCGGTCGACTCGCGATATATTCAAAATATATCGCGATATTTTGAATATATCGCGATACATTGAATATATCGGATTTATCGCGATATATTCAATCCGATATATCGGACCTCAGAAAATATCGCCGATAAATCCGATATATCGGCGATATGTGCAACACTGGTATTTATATGTAACTCATGTCAATTGTCTTCCCAAGAGGGGTTATCAACCCAGATAAGTAGGGTGCACACCTCAAGATGGTTTTTGAGCCTACATATTAAAGTTGATCGGGTCGCCACCTCACTCAGTGCGCACCCCTCACATGGAGCTAACTCGCCTTATGTGGATTGTAGCCAATCTCATGTGATTTGGTCTTTGAGTTAACTTAGATTTGATACCAATCACCTTTGCCACCTCAGAAACATGTCGGGGACAAGTTTCCATGATATATGCGATTTGATTTTTCACCATATTTCCTATTTTTTGGACCTTTTTGGCTATATTCGAGAGAAAATTCAATTTGGTGATAAATAATCACAAATTATCTCTTAAAAGTGGGTTAAGGGGTAAAGTGGGAAATTGGAAAACAAGCACCCCCAAAATTGGAAATTTTTATGGGAAATTTCTTTATTAGAGGAAATTAAAAAATAAACTAGGGGGGACCTAGTGCATGTTCATAAGACTCAAAAATGTTGAGTAGCGTCGTAGTATACATAGACACTTAGACTTTAATAACCTCCTAAGGCTAACCACCAAGACGACTACTCCAACTTTGGAGGATTAAGAGAAAAAATCGAAAACTATAAGTCGCTGAAGAGCAACCTATAATTAACAAGGACAAAACACTCAGGACTAGTCGAATTGATAATTAAGTCTAAGTTAGCTAAGTCTTTTACAAAAGGCCATCATGCTATGTCAACTTATTAAAATTCCCCCGAGGGGTATGAACATGCAAAAAATAAAAAAAGGGGCCAAAATTGGCCTACATGGACTTTTGAACTTCTGACAATTAACAAATGACTTTTTCATTCTTCGGTGGCTCAGCTGAATAGTTCATCTAAGTGCAATTTGGAGGTAACATCTGGCTCCATCTAGGGATGCATGCTAGAACTAATTTGATTCAAAGAGAGTAGGCGAGAACTCTAGAATCTCTAGTTTCTGCACAAAAGATGCCCCCATGGGCATAAGATATTATCACTGAAGAATAGTTTGAGAAGTAGGCCATTCACGGGAAGAGTCAACTTCTCTTCATCCATGTCGCTGTGATAAAATGAATTTGCGTCGGCCAACTCCTATATAATGAATGGTCCTTTTCTTGACTATATTCTATGGCCTATTGCCAATTCTCTTTTGAAACAGGGTGAGTTTGGCCAACCACATTGATGAATCTTGGACCCTTTGGGACATCTACATAGCTGCTTGTTCCAATGGACCCTTGCTCATTCATCCGATAGAAAGAAGGACATGTTGATTCTTCATGGAATAAGTCACATGGTCTGCAATATGGAGGAGCGTCATCTTGAACCATATTTGTCATCTCTAGCTGATTAGGGGGCCTCTGCTCATAAGGAGGAGCCTTCTTTCCCCATTTATCTTAGTTTCCTCTAGGAGAAAACTTTTGCATTTGAGCTATTTGGGCAGCATGAGAACTTTCCGTGGCAACTAGCCTATTTTGCATAGCATTCATCTGGGTTGTATAGTTAGCTACCATGGTCTTCATTATTTTTGTCATTTCCTTCATGGAATCTTTGGATGGGGACTATTCTTCTGATTTTATGGCTTTTCCCTTTGATTCTTGTTGCTTATGTGATGAAGAATTGCCTCTCGTAAAACCTGGGGTGTTAGATTTGTCGAAAGCTTGCATGTTTCTATTGATTTTTATGGTCAGTCCTTGAGCAATTTCAAGGTTGGCATGTTCCTTATCCCTTAGTTGATATCTAATTTCACCACTGAGGGCTTCCATATAGTAGATAAGAATAGAGGCATCTAGAGGTCTAAAATCATTATGAAGGCTTGACACTAAGTACCTGAATTTTTTATTGAATTCTTTCATAGTTTCATTTTCATTCTTTTTTATGGAGTGAAGGGCTGCCAGCTGGTGGCGAGGCTCTTTCCTTTCACCCCACCTCTCCTTGAAACCTTTTGTGAATTCATCAAAGGTTTTATAGGAATTGACATTAAGGCCCGTGAACCAATGACAAGCATCGTCTTCTAGAGATAGAGCAAACAACTCCAACGATAGAGCAAACAACTCCATGTAAACATCATCATGTTTTTGAGCAGGTGTGCGACAACAACCGAGTGTACACTTTGAAAATTTGCCAAGATGGACTGCAACGTCGATGAGTTTATTTCCTTTGAAAGTAGGCAGTTTCTCAATGGCTTTATCTGGCAAGTCGTGAGGATATCCTGCTGTCTGAGTAAAGTCATGCTTCATCATGATAATTTTTCTAACTCCACCAGTAGATAAACCATTCCTAGTGGTTTCCTTGCTTAAAAATTAATTTTTCAGTCCAATGATTATTTTACACTTGATGAGATCTATTAACAGAAATAACTAGCGGAAGCAATATAGGAAGCAGATCACAAAATACATGCACAATTTTCTGCTTTTCACATCAAAATTTACATGCTTCATCATGATAATTTTTCTAGCTCCACCAGTAGATAAAACCATTCCTAGTGGTTTCCTTGCTTAAAAATTAATTTTTCAGTCCAATGATTATTTTACACTTGATGAGATCTATTAATAGAAATAACTAGCGGAAGCAATATAGGAAGCAGATCACAAAATACATGCACAATTTTCTGCTTTTCACATCAAAATTTACATGCTTCATCATGATAATTTTTCTAACTTCACCACTAGATAAAACCATTCCTATTGGTTTCCTTGCTTAAAAATTAATTTTTCAGTCCAATGATTATTTTACACTTCATGAGATCTATTAACAGAAATAACTAGCGGAGGCAATATAGGAAACAGATCACAAAATACATGCACAATTTTCTGCTTTTCACATCAAAATTTACATGCTTTATCATGATAATTTTTCTAACTCCACCAGTAGATAAAACCATTCCTAGTGGTTTCCTTGCTTAAAAATTAATTTTCAGTCAAATGATTATTTACACTTGATGAGATCTATTAATAGAAATAACTAGCGGAAGCAATATAGGAAGCAGATCACAAAACACATGCACAATTTTCTGCGTTTCAAAATCAACTTTTCATTAAAATATTCCAAGCTTACAAGGGCTCCCTTACTGGAAAAATGGCTTTGAGAAATTGCACAGCAAAACTGGCAATTCTAAATCACAGAAGACAATCTTCAAATTTGCAAAATTGCGCCAGAAACATCTCAGCAAACCCTTGATTTTCTGCTCTGCAAACCTGCTATACAACCTCAATGTATGGCCGTATCCGTATGGTTGTCCGTATGACATGTACGGAAATCTGTACAGTTAGATCCGTACGAATGTACAACGGCTGTACACCCTGTTCGTACGTCTCCCTGCACCAGAAAAATTCTGCCCCTCGTTGAGTTGGTTCAGCTGCCTGCTTCACCCTAAACGCTGCTTCTTCTCTATCTTGGCCAAGAGACTGTAAATTAGAAAGTCCTCCTAATCCTGCACTCGATGCTTGAGTTTCTCTCTTCAAAGATTATGTGTTTTCTCCTCTCCCCTTGGCTGCTTTTTATACTTTTGGGATGAACCAAAATCCTAACTTCAATGGCTGAGATTGGATCTCATTCACCTCAGATCGACGGTTGTGATTCATTTAATTAACTTAAATCACTAAAGCTGAAAACTTAGGCTTTTCTCCAAATTAACTCGAATTAATTATAAAAGTACATTCACTTTAATAATTTATTTAATTAAATTAAATTTCCCTAGTACGTGAGAGGTAATAGTGACGATTCCCATTGGCAAGACACCAACCCACGGAAATATTTGTCTGAGCTACAAACATCAACACATCATTCCAATATAATGAAAGTTATCAAAGATTTCAATATTCTATGTATCTTTGCAATTATTATATAATTATGTCATTTTTTACTATATGGGCTTTTTCCTTTGCTTATGAATGCCGATGGCATCCTGCGACTACTTCAAGCTACATCACAAACACCTGTTAGTAGTGAAGAAACTGGTGATTAGACCATGAGTCAGAGTTCTGTGTTGAAACCGCTGTCGAAAAGCTCTAGACCTCCTTCTGTTCCCAAACGTGGCTCACTATCCCATCCTCACTAATTGCACACTTTAATACCTTCCAGCTGAAGAATGCAGTAAATAAACCAATTGTGAGGACAGATTGAGGAGCGTAGAATAATGGCCAAATTAACATTCTTATTTGATATTTATAGTACTTGGGATTTGAAAGTGCTTTCCATCCTCCTGCCCCTGGGGTCTGATAATTTATAAATGACCAAGACAATGCGTTCCATCTGCTAGCTGCTGTGGGTCACTATTTGTTAAACTGACTCCAACTGACATTCATCGATGCTGAGGATCCAATAACTCTTATTACTAACCTACTTGTCTTTGAAATTACATAAGGTTATTCTTAAGATGCCCATACTGAGTTTATGCATGCTCCTTTTGAAGAGAATGATGAACGTCACTCAAGGGACATATCATAATTTTTATTTCCCAAATTTTTATGATTATTTTTCTTAGTCATACAAGTTTTCTTCCTTTTTATTGAAATGATACAATATTTTTTTATTCTTTCTTTATTTTTTTGTATTTTTGTTGAATACTTATTATTTACAAGCCCGATCACCTCCCTGCTTGCCTTTAAACCACACTCTTGTGGGCTCGGATACTGTAAAAACTTGGCCTGTAAATGTATTGCAAGTCCCTATCTGTCAGTTGGTCTCGATATGAATTGTGTTGCCACCCAGGAAGGCTTATTAGCTAAATTATTTAAATGATATGTCACTATGCGCAAAACGAAACAATTTTGTATGGGAATCATAGTTTTAAAAATTGGAATCGGTAATGAATCGGCTGATTTGAATTTAATGAATCGTTTTACTCAAAAATACATAAAATATTTAAATTTTAAAGAAAACAACATTTTCAATATTCTAATCATTTACTATAAAGCAATTAAGGTTTTTACTGTAAGATGCAATCGTACATCAATAGTTAATTGTAAGAATCTATAGGTCGATTCAACCTTGTCAAGCCATGAGAGGAAGATGCAATTTTATTCTTATCTGTTATAATCGGGAAGATTTTTAAGAGAAGACACAACAAGCAACATAGTTACAGTAAGAAAGATTTAAATTTATAAATATTAACGAGTCTACCCAACATAAAATCAAGATGCAGAAATTCATAGTATAGGACTTATTAACTAGTTCGGAATCCAGATGAATCATGAACCCAAGTACTTAAATACAGGTGAAAAGATCTGTCTTATAAATAAAATACTACAGAACTATACCCTTTTTGAAGTGTATCTTTTTATGCTTTTATTGAAGACCATCATAATCAAGTGTGTATCTAAAGTTCTTTTCTTATTTCTTAACAGGCTTATTGCCTCCATCAAGGTGTAGATCGTTGTTCACTTTAGCGACAGCCATGCTTGTATTTGCAGCCAGGGTCTATAACATTCCAGAGATAATTAATGTAGCTAAGGGATCGCTTACAGCAAATATTGTAAGTTTCTTCATGCAATTCCGAATGGTAGTTTTTCTCTAATAAAATAAGCTCAGTGGAATATTTAAGCAATTATGAGAATTGACTATTTTGCCTGCATACATTTCATAACATAGTCATCTCAGAAATATCTAACCAGATTGAAATCTGAGTGAAAACTTAAAATAGTTGTGCCGACTATCTTCTTTAGCATTAAATGACAATTCAATTCATTCCATTGAAAAGTAAGTTTGTTTATTTATTGAGGTTTTTTACACAGGCAATTCCAATGATGGGAATAGAAAATACCACATGATAATTTCTTAAGATGATGGCTCCAAAATTACAGCTGGAATTTTGTTAGAATTCAATATGCTAAGATAGATAACATCAGTTTTCAATTCAATTTCACAACAATAGCATATACAGGATCACTGAAGGAACAACAAGCACAGCATAAACACAAGAGACACAATTTATCCTGGGAAACCCTCATGGGGTAGAAAACCCAGCAAAACTTCCTCAATATAGATGATCAAAAGTACAAAGATGAAATCCCCAAACAAGAGCTCCTTCTCCTCTTTTGCAGATCTCTCTCTCTCCTATGCGAGTTCACAAGTGAGTGAGTGTGTGTTCAAATGAGGAACACACCTCCTCTATTTATACCTTACATTTACTTGACTTTTACACTTGACAGGTCAGCCTCAATAGTTTATTCACTTGCTGACTGAGCCGACCCCTCTAGGGGACTTAAACACCCCATTACAAATGACTCTTAGGGGATCTATTGCCCCGACATACATGGGAGGATTTGCCTCAATGACTTTACATAATAATAACATCCCGACAGAAGAATAAAATATCTCCGGATGAATAATAATAAAGTACAAATAGAATATTCTTTGAAGTTACAATATTTCAACACTCCCCCTTAATGAGAAGGGTATTCTAACAACATCTGCAGGAGCAAGGAGAGGTCATCAACAACATCATAGTATTACATCTATAAATCGTTGGAATTTTTCTTCAATCATCATCAACAACTGGAACGGCTGCTGGAACATCTTCAACATCTTCAGTACTGGAACATCAACATCTATAGTACTGAGTCTTCATCTTTTGCAGCACTCGATGACTCAATCGTCTACAGCGACATCATCATCTGGATCTCTCGATCAACAACATCATATGGATCTCTTGATCAACAGCATCATCAATATCTGGATCACTCGATCAACAACATCATCTGGATCTCTCGATCAACAACATCATCAATATCTGGATCTCTTGATCAACAACACCATCCGGATCTCTCGATCAACAACATCATCATCTGGATCTCTCGATCAACAACATCATCAATATCTGGATCTCTCGATCAACAACATCATCAATATCCGGATCTCTCGATCAACAACATCATCTGGATCTCTTGATCAACAGTATCATCTGGATCTCTCGATCAACAACATCATTATCTGGATCTCTCGATCAACAACATCATCAATATCTGCAATATACGTGATCCAATTACGGGATGATCAATTCCTTTCACTTTAGGACATAAAGCCAAGGATGATACAATCCTGATCCACTTACGGGATGATCAATCTCGATCAATTTAGGACACAAAGCCAAGGCTGATACAATCCTGATCCACTTACGGGATGATCAATGCCGATCACTTTAGGACATAAAGCCAAGGATGATACAATTATGATCCACTTACGGGATGATCAATCCCGATCACTTTAGGACATAAAGCCAAGGATGATACAATTCTGATCCACTTACGGGATGATCAATCCCGATCACTTTAGGACATAAAGCCAAGGATGATACAATTCTGATCCACTTACGGGATGATCAATCCTGATCACTTTAGGACATAAAGCCAAGGATGATACAATCTTGATCCACTTATGGGATGATCAATCCCGATCACTTTAGGACATAAAGCCAAGGATGATACAATCTTGATCCACTTATTGGATGATCAATCCCGATCACTTTAGGACATAAAGCCAAGGATGATACAATCCACTCGTCAACTTAGACCAAGTCTAAGGACCACCCACGAAGACACAAGTCTCCGGATTCATTTACGACTAGATTCCAGGGATGATGCAATCCACTTGTCAACTTAGACCAAGTCTAAGGACCACTCATTGACCTCATCGTCGGTACATGCATCCTCATCATCGACCTCATCGTCGGTACAAGCATCCTCATCATCGAGACAAGTATCCTCATCATCGACCTCATCGTCGGTACAGGCATCCTCATCATTGATACAAGTATCCTCATCATCAATACAGGTATCCTCATCATCGATACAATTATCCTCATCATCAATACATATCACTCCCCCTTTCGAGGAGGGTCCTTTTTGAACTACACAAAGCTTGTCTCAGAAATACTCAAACTTTACTCGAGACAGAGGTTTGGTCAATACATCAGCAACTTGCTCATCAGTGCTCACATACTCGAGCTTTATAGCTCCTTCCTGCACCATATCCCGTATATGGAAATATCGGATCTCTATGTGTTTTGACTTATCATGGAAGACTGGATTCTCCGTCATCTTGATACAACTCTGGTTGTGACACAGGATCACAGTGGAGTTCATCTCTAAGTCAAATAGTCCTGACAACAGCTTCCGAAGCCATATGGCTTCACAGCTAGCAGAGCAAGCTGCTATATATTCCGCTTCAGCTATGCTGAGAGCCACACTGGACTGCTTCCTGGTAAACCATGAGATCAAAGCAGATCCTAGACAATAACATCCACCCGATGTGCTCTTTCTGTCAGAGACACTTCCGGCCCAATCTGCATTTGTATAACCATACAATCTGTAGTCATGATCTCCAACATAGTATAGACCAAAGTCTATCGTACCTTTCAGGTACCTCATCACATGCTTTGCTGCTACCAGGTGAACACGTCTAGGTTCAACTAGATACTGACTCAAGGTTTTCATAGCAAAGCATATATCTGACCTGGTATTCGTCAAATACATTAACAAACCAGCCATTTGTCTGCAAACTGTAGAAACCACTGTCCATCATTCCAAATCTCTACACATTTTCCTTGGCTAAGGAAAAATCTCATCTCATCGCAGCCACATATCTAATCACAAGAATCATGCCAAGATTCTTTAACTCTGAGATCTACTCCCTCTTAAGTGGAGTCTTCTACATTTGAGTATTGTCCTCTCTCTGTGACTGAATATCATGCACACTCTGCATTGAGTGATCTTCTGCATATCTATCCGTGCCATCTCCTGTCAGATGGGTCTACTAATATGAGCCTCAAGATCACTCGAACTCTATGGTGAGTTCCTTCTTGCATCCATCTGAGAGAAGCATGTCATCTGTATATAGCAACTGTTATTGCACAACTTGTAGTTGTCCCTAGAGGTATCCCATCCGGGATGGTAGAGGAGACCGACAACTAAAGAGGTGACCCAAGAGATGCCACGGTTCCCAATGGAAGCTGGGAGTCACGATAACCGAGGCACTCTTCACTTTAGATCCAGATAAATCAAGACCAAGGGGAGACCCTAAGCAATCAATGAAGATTAGCTAACCCAAAGGTTCCTAGGGAAGCGTGTAAATTGAGTTACGAAAACTAATGAGTGAGGACTAAGTGGACCAAAATGTTTAAGTATGGTTGAAGAGGCTTAAGATGTGACAAGTGTTTCAACCAGTGGAAGACTAGGACTACTTAGGAAGCTTGATGAATAGATCTAGTACCATGAAAACACACAAGTGGGGCCCACTCCTTAAAAAATTGAAAATGGTCCGAATAGGGCCCACTTGGTTGGATTAGGGGTGAGATGGCACTAAGTGGATGAGATGAGGTAGATCTATGGATCTAAGATGAAAAAGACGACACCCACATATGGGATCTAGAAAAAAAAAGGCCGCTAACCCAAGGAGTGCGAATTGCGCAAGGGAGACTAGTGCCTTGAGATGAGGGGGCAAATGGAGTCCAAATTATGCCAAAATGTAGATCGGGGTAGTTAAGGCAATTATCAAGGTGGGTTTAGGATGGCATGCCCCAATATGGCTTACATCTCCATAGATCTAAGATGCAAAATGCATCACCAAGTGACCTGTTATCACATATATAGTAGCCGGGCTACCATACATTATTTTTCAGATTCCAGAGCACATTTCAGCCAGTTCCTTTACTTTGAGATGATGAGATGAGCAGCTATCTATGGATCACTATCACATTTTGGACAGCATATGTATTCCCCATGCCATGACTGAGTCTCAGGACACTTAGAGAGATGACCGATGTAGCCATTATACCATTTATGCAGAGCAGTCAGTAGTGCCCAGAGTTATAGTAGCAGTTTCATAGGATAGATGATGGTTCAGAGGATGAGCATTTAGGTATATGACTCAGTAGGTATATCATGGTGTTATGGTTATATTGCTTTTATATTCATTCTTATGGCATGTCTTAGCACTTAGTGTCATGATCTGGCGATCATATAGATATGTGGACCTGGTTGATCTTATTATATATATTCTATTGTCCTTACTCAGACTTAGAAGTTCACTTCTCATACTCATTGGTTTTACCCTCCCTAGGGAGAATAGAGGTGATCATTCCACCATACCTTGGCTTGCTAGTGTTGGCTCCATTATTCATTGTCTTCATCCATCCATTACCTACCTTTTAGTTTATCACCCTGACTTACTACTTGACTAGTGGCATGGAGGATCTTTTCCCCACTGTAGCCTCTGTATTGGATGAGCTTCCCTGTTTATTGTTTCTCGGCTCTGAGTTGGTGACAAAACTTATCTCTGGTGAGTTGGATTGTAGGCCTAAATCATTCTGGTCGGTTGTCCCGATGTTTGGCATTGGCTCGAACTCCCCCCTAGTCACTTGAGATGTTGTTGGCTAAAACTGAAAGCTCATGTACTACTTATGGAAACTGATAAATTCGCCCATGGAAACTAAAAAGGGCAAGAGCGATGAACTGCTGAAAAATACTCCTCGAAGAGTATAAGAAAGGTCCAAAAAAACAATGATTCTTAAAAGCTATATCTAAACAATTGCTGACCTTATATATGTATAAAAAAACATGCCCTGGATGCAAGCTGCAACTAGTTGTGCTTATTAGCACACCTGAGATCCGAAGGGTTATGTACGCCAAAAAGGCCATGAAATGAAATTGAATGATCCTAATGAATCTGGATCAACTTGATGTAGACATGATGCCTAAGTTGAATAAGCACTCTCTAAACAACTTATCCATTTGTGAGACACCGCCATTCCCTGTGTTGTTGCTCATTCAATATATACTAGGGTGTGTATTCCCTTTCCCATATCCAAAGTGTCACAATGTTAAGTCAGTCAGTCACCCTTTAGCCTAGCCATTTTATTCTAGCCTTCAGCCTTCACTAGCAAATTGATCACAACTATGAAGTGAGTATGGTCCTGAAGTCTAGTCTGAGTCATATAAATAATTAATGACAATATATATTTGGATTTAGATCGCCAATAATGATTACTTTGTGTTATAATTGCTATTTGAACGAGTTGTAGAGCATGCATTAACCTTTAACACTTTGCAGCAGCTTCTGATGGTAGTCTGAGTTATATTGGGTCAATATTGACCTGGTCAATCACAGGACATGAGATTATTGGACCTTATGATGACACAGGTAGATGATATATGGTCTATGTACATGTACATGATGGTTCTATGCATCAGATACAGGTTTATGATGATGATATATGGTTTTCAGCATTATTTGATCATTTATAGATTATTATTATTTCACCTGTTCCGGTATATTGGGTATATTATATGATCATGCAGAGAGCTATATGGTGTATGAGTACACGTCTTGGATAGTTTTGGACCTTCTGAGTCCAATGAGACAGTCTATTTTCGGTTCCGGGCAATTACAGTGATGATTTAGCCTCAGTAGGCTGTCCTAGTGCAGTTTTGGTCTGTCAGAGACCCTGTCAGAGCAGAGATGATATTTATTTGGTTTACCTAGGGCATTGATGATGGAGGGGGTGGTCCATCCACTTGTTTTTACCATATTACCCCCCCTTCCGGACACACTGGTGCCCTCACCTTGACAGCGCAGGCACTCCAGGAGGCAGTTTGAGACAAGTACACGCTTCTCGAGGCAGTTTTGGATTGGTAGAAATGCCTACAAAGGAATTCGATTTGGGCTACTGAGGCAAAGTTTTGGCATGGGATAATCAGTGATGATGAGTGGGATGTCTTCCGCACCTTCTCCAGCAGTTTCAGCTTCATCGGGGCCCACATCCATCACTTATAGCACTTTCTTGTGATTTCTGAGGTCTTTTGAGGCCTATGATTTGTCCATAGAGGCACGATTTGGTATATTGTTGACTATTTTATAATTATTGTGCTATGGGGATTGACTAAGAGTGGCTAAAATTACACCTTGGACCCACCATAAGCTTATTGTTATATTTTGTCATCATGATTTGGTGGGATCACCTCTCCTAGGGCGATTTTGTTCACTTATTGTTATATTTTATGGCTGATCCATGTATTTTATGGTTGAGCTCATCTCAACCATTGATTAGATCTTTTGATCTTTTAATCTTAGCCACTCATGTAAAAAGTGGTACGGATTTTGCTCTCTCCCCATCCTATTTAAGGAGGGAGCCTCTCATTGTAAAATCATCCAGAGATTTTGGCTCTTGGCTCTTGGAATAAAATTTCTATCTTTTGGAGTACATGCTTGGGTTGGAGTGGATGTTGGTTGTTTTGATTGTAAATGCTTTTGTCCATTGGACTGGAGGATCTATTGTAGCTATCTTGCATATTTGCCATATCTTTTTACAGGTGGAGAAGACTTCTTCAACAAGTGCGAATTGGTGGGGAGGCTTGCCCTTCAAGTTTGGAGGAGGATGTTTTGGGTTAAACAGGGAGTGGTTTTGTCTTTGCACCAACTATTCTTTGCTTATCTCTTTCTTGCTTGTATCTACCTTCAACATGTTAAACTGATTGATGCTTTGCTCCTTGGTTTTGACAGGTTAGAGGGATACATATGTGGCTTGGACAAATCGATTTTGCAAGAGGGCTTCAAAAATCCTCCATTTGATCTTTGGCAAAAGTAATCCTCATCTCAACTAGCATTCATCTCTTCATCCAGGTATGCTCCAAAGGTATGATCTTCTTCTTCTTTGAATCATCCATAATTTCTAGATCACAAAAACCCTAATTAATCAAAACCCTCATTTTGTTTTTTTTTAGATCTACTTAGATCTAGCCTTGCTTTTGAAGAGATATTAAAAACCCACCTCTATAGCATCCACCCCTAGTTGGATCTATAGTTTGGTGGTGATTGGGTTAAAATTGAGACACTTTTCAAGGCAATAAAGCCCTCTTGAACCAAATCGCACTTCCTTGAAGAGGCTTGTTTGGTTAGATCTAGCACATGGGTAGGTGAGATCCCACTTGATTTGCAATCTACACACTTGATAACCTACCCCTAGACTCTTACTTTGGTGATTTCTACCTTGTGGGCATCATTCCACATTTTAAGGGATTAAAACCCCCTTTTGAACTACTTGGCACTTCAAAACTCAGATCTAGTAAGATCTAACCCTTGGATTGACTTGATTTTCTAGATCCACATAGATCATTGCCTAAGCTACTTGGATCTACAATTTGGTGGCCATTGGACTTTATTTGACACACCTTATCCACCTTTTGGCCCTCCTTGAGCAAGGTCGCGCTTCCTTGGGTGATTGAGTTTGCCCACTTTGAGGACGTGGGTAGTGGAGATTTTTGTGGATTTGGAACGGGCATACCTTGAAACCTAGGACTAGAATATCATTTTGTGACGATCTGCCTTGGGGGTAGCATTCCTTGTTTCAAGGGACTGTGATCCACTTGGGTCATTTCATGAAGTCCTAGATCTAGCAAGATCCAACCAGTTTATCTCAATTAACCCATTTGACTTGACCTCTAGGTGTCCCGATCTACACTTTGACATATCTTTTGACTCCATTAACCCATCCAACAAGGCACTAGTCCTCCTTAAGCAAGTCGCACTCCTTGGGAATTGTGTCAAACCTTAGATCTGGTACATGGGTATTCCTAATTTCAACTTAGACCCATAGATCTACTCATTACATATCCACTAGTACCAATTGCATCCCTTAATCTCACCTTGTGGGTCCCATTTGAACTGTTCACATATCCCAAGAAAGTAGGACCCACTTGTGTAACACATGGTACCATATCTTATCATTATAACTAATCATGTGGCCTAAATCATACCTTGGTTGAAACACTAATCAGTTCTCAAACCACTTCAACCATACTTTAATTTCTAGGTCCACTTTACCTTGCATTGGTTTCCGTAACTTACCATTTACTCATCCCTAGGAACCTTTGTTTGGGTCCAATCATCTTTGATTGGTTATAGGGTCTCCCCCTTGGTCTTGATTCACCTTGACCTAAAGTGAAGAGTGCCTTGGTTGACGTGACTCCCACCTTGCATTGGGAATTGTGGCATCTCTTGGGTCACCTCTTTAGTTGTCCATCTCCTCTACCGTCCCGGATGGGATACCACTAGGGGCAACTACAAGTTGTGTGATAACATCTTTGGCGCCGTTGCCGGGGAAGGTAGAGGCCTAACCTGGTTCGACATATATTTTCAAGCCCTACTCCCGTTCTCTTTGCCAACATCTTTGGCGCCGTTGCCGGGGAGGTAGAGGCCTACCTTGGTTCAACATACCTGTTTTGTCTCACTCTCTCCCTGCACTTTAAACGACATACATCTTGGTAGAAGAGTTTTAAAATCTACTTGGCGACTCCACATAAGCGACTCCACTGGTGATCGATCCTATCATTATCTAGAACCCATGGGGTGCATCATTTGGTATTTAGGTTCTTGATTTAAAAAATAAAAAATAAAAAAATAAATTTTTGCCATCCATGGCTGCTTCTGAGCGGCCTAGGACTTTTGGTCGTTTGAAAGTTTTTGACTTCTAAAAAATTGTTGGGTATCCTCATCAAATCCCTCATCAAGCCCGTGAAAGGTTGTCTAAATTTGATGGAAGTCATGAAGTATCTGCTAAAAGACACCTTGAACTTTTTAGGGAAATTATTAAAGATTTATCCATGACCCATGAGGATGTGTGTATGAAATTATTGGCTTCGTCCTTCAAAGAAAGAGTTGAGATCTGGTTCTTAAATTTGAAGGCCAATAGCATTTCCGGGTATGACATGTTTGAGCAAAATTTCTTAGAAAAATGGGGAAGTGAATCCGATGATATATATTTTTCAAATCAAAACCTTCCCATTTCTGATCCTATTGTTGAATCTGTTAATAATCAAACATCAAGTGAATTGTCAACATCCGAAGATGACCCCTCCTGCTCAATTTCTTTTGAGGATAAGTCTTCCACTTTTGAGTCGATTGAAAGTCAAGTCCATAATCATTGTATAAATCATAAGTTTTCAAATTTCTTTTTAGGTAGCCCTAGTCTTGATCTTGAGGAAATTTCTGAGGATGAGCCTTTAGTCAGTCAGTCTATTGAAGTTCCTCCCTCAGAGAAACTCATTAATCATTCCATATTTAATGATCATTCAATTCCTTATCACCTTATTGAAGAAGAAGAAAATGAAAGCATCAGCCAAGATCCTTTAGTCGTGATCTCTCGTGATCATTGTGCAATTAATCAAGATATTATAAATGAAATTGTTAATTTCCCCCCTGATCAATTAAATGAAAGTGATCACTTATCCTCTTATAATTTTAATGATGAATCAATAGAAGGTCAATCTCAAGATGAGGATGAATTGGTGAATCACACTAGATGCTCTAATCTGTGTTCCACTTCTTATAATGAGTCTTTAAATTTTTCCATCCTTAATCAAGATAACTTAGAGTTAGATAGCTATGGTCAATCTTGCCCTCAGATTGTAAATATTAAAATTGATCAAAAGATTAAAATCATTCCTATAGTAAAGAGTGCTTTCTTTTGTCAAAATCCAAGGTCAAACTTATTTATTCATTTGGGATAATTTTCATATTTGCAATCCACTCTCCCTTCCCAACTCCTTCAATCATCTTCAAGTTGGTGCTCTAGTCAATCTTTTTCCTTGGAAATTTTCATTGGGAAGTATAAGCCTGTTTACATGTTTGGAGAAAAGGCACTTCATTTCCCTTTTCAGTCACTTTGGAACCAAGATGCTTGTTGTCAAGTTATCAATCATTCTTGGTGGCTAGAAAAGGTGTTTAAAGATCAATTTCATCTTTTCTCCATTTTTGAGAATCAAGTGGGCTTGATTTTGATTTTTCGTCTCCTAAGCTTTAATTTGTCCCCACTTGGTTTTTATTTGATCATCAGTCCTAAGGAGAGTCAAATTGAATATTTTAGAGATGTGAATAAGGAAGTTAGTTTGTGTAAAAGGAATTTGAATCATATGCCTTATATTTTTCCTCCATCCATTTTAAACAATCACTTGCATAAATTTTATGATCCTATCAGTTTTTGGATGGAGGATGGCTGCATTAATCAGTCATCTCCTTGGCATGATTTCATTTTGCTCCGTTCAAATCCTTCTTCAATTTCTGAACAAGTCAGGAAGATTGTGCTCTCAATTTCATTAATTTTTAATCCAATCTTGACTTGTTTTATCAACAAAAATCAAAGAATTATTTGATGAATGGTTGCATTGGATTTATGATTTTACCTAACATTTGTGCAGACTGGTTAGAGTAGAGTAGGTAGGCCTCTGAAGAAGCTCACTTGAGCAATAGGATTTGTGTGCTTTTTCTTTTTCTGTGTGATGAGTATTGCCCCTTTGCTTTTCTGCTTGGAGTGTCTGTTTGTCTTTGTGTTTGATTGAGTTGAGCCTTGCTCCTTCCTAAGCTTGTCTCTTCTCCTGCATGCATTAAAGAATTTTTAATTTTCGTTTACATTTTTGGCTGCATGTGCAAGTGAGATTGCCTGCTCCAACTCCAAGATCCAATATGCCCAAGAAAGTATTTTTATTCCAATAGCCAAGAGCTAAAAATCTCTAGATCCTTTTTCAATAGGGAGGTCTCCTCCTTATATAGAATAATAAAGACCAAAACCCTAAACCACAAACCACTTTTCAATACAACAACTGAGTGGTTGAGATCAAAAGATCTAACAATATAATCAATGGCTTAGATGAGCGTACAATATAAAACATGGATCACTCAAAGAGAGGGTGACGTCATCCCTCAAAAAGACTAAGGAGGGTGACGCCATCCCTAAGAGGGGTTAAAACACATGCGCCCACCTAATATGACATGGACGTGACTCAAGAAGCTCATGGTGGGGCTAGGAGGCATCAATGCTTACTAGCTCATCCCCATGGCACAATAATATAAAATAATGGGACTATGACATGTTCAAATAATACAAATGATCAAATCCCTGTCTCCAAAAAAGAGAGAGACATGCAGTAAAAGGCCCCTCCTGTGGCCACTGTTCACCCTAGAAGACCTTTGAGAAGACCAAGTCTCAAAACCTTGCCTCAATTGCCCAACTCGAATTCCTTAGTGACCCTTTTATTCCTTTTTTTAATCCTTCGGAAAACCCTGAAGCTGCCCAAAATGACACCCAGGGTGCCTGCGCTAGCAAATTGAGCTCACCAGGCTGTCTGGAAGGGGGGTATAATGGTAAAAACAAGTGGTTGGACCACCCCCTCCCCATACAACGCCCTAGGTGAAACTGGCCTCCAATGCCTGTACTGGACAAGTTGGGACAACATGCCCAAAACTGGTCAACAGGTGGAAAACTGCATCTATCACTGTTAGAAGTGCCCAGAACTGAATGATAAGTCTCTCAATGGATCCAGAAGACCAAAATTCCCTAGAAGTGTGTACTCATACACCATGGGTTGACCTGAGGGGTCAACCATAGGGTCCACCATAGCTGGACAGTGTATAATCTGATGATCCGGAAATAATAATAAAATTGTTGAACTACATCAAATCATCATCTGAGTCGTATGTCCACCCTCTGGAGTCATCAACAAGAGTATGTGGGACCATCAATCATCATACATAAGTACAAATGGTCCACACCATCACGGATCCCAAGAATGACCATGGTCAAACTATGTTTGACTAGGTCAAGATATAACCAAGGTCAAGTTTACAACAATAGACTAAGACATGTTCCTCTAATCACACTCACAGCTTAACTTAAAGTATATTCATAATTCCATGGCAGTTTAATACATATAGATTTTTAATGTTATTTATACTTTACTTGCACAAAAGCTTTAATGACAGACTCACCCATTGCACATGGTCTAATTGCTAGCTAAGGGTGAAGGTTAAGTAACCAGGCTAAGTAAAGGGGATGAGTTAACCAAACTTAACTAGGTGACAGTTTGAACGGGGAAAGGGGGAGCTACACTCTGTGTCGGACAAATAACAAAGGGAAGGGCTGCGCCTCACAAATGGATAAGTTGTTTAGAGAGTGTTTATTTCAACTTAGGCATCATGTTTACATCAAGTTGATCCAGGTTCATTAGGATCATTCATTTCATTTCATGGCCTTTTTGGCCTACATAACCCCTCTAGGATTGCACATGTGCTAAGAAGCACAACTAATCGCATCTTGCATCCTGGGCATGTTCATACATATAGAAGGTCAACAATAATAGATATAACTTTGAGTAACCTGGGCATCCTGGGCATGTTCATACATACATAAAAGAGATCTAAAAGACTAGGTGCATGAGATTTAACTTTGAAATGTTAACAAATGTAAAAACGGACCAGCAAACAACAAATGCCTAAAAAATGATGGGAAAGAGATCTAAAACATGAAATTTTTGTTATGCAATTTTCACTTTTGAATGATAAATCTAAGCTAGAAATCTAAACAAGCATATGCAAAACTAGGAACTTTGGAAAAAGAGACTAAACTACTAACTACTTAACACTTTTATTGCTTTTTTGTTGATGTTTTAAGCTTCAAAATGGGCTTGGACGAAAGGGAGAAAGGGAAGACAAAGAGGAGGACGAAATGGCTAGATGGAGGAGGAGAGGGACGAAATGGCTAGATGGAGGAGGTGGACGAATGGAGGTAGGAGGGAAAAGATGAAAGGGAGAAGGAAAACTAGAGGAGCGAATGGGAGAAGAAGACTAAGTGGATAGAGGAAAATAGGCTAAGCAAATCAAGACAAACGAATCAAGGAGAAAGCAAGAGAGGCTTGAAGAAGAGAGCCTAAGGTAACCAAGGTGATTGTTTTGAAAAGCTTTGATGGATGAAGCAAGATCACCTATTGCTTGATCTTGAAAAGATTGAACCTCTTTGGCAATATGTAGAGTAAAGATGAGAACACACAAAGACCTTGAACCTTGGAAAACACCTGCAAAACCTGCATACTCAAGCAAAAAACATAGATATATAGATGCATGTGCTAGATTGTTAGCCTTCTAGAAATATAAATCTATGCTTAAGAATCTCAAGTACAAAAGGCATTACACAATGTCACCTCGTTGCAAGATGAAGCATGGCCACCAAGAGCCTCCACGAATTGACCTCCAAGTCACAATTTTATTCAACAATTAATTGGTTTACAAAATTCGTCCAGAGTTTCTTTGCTAAAAGTCCATGAGGAATGAGGAAAGAATGCCTCATTATATAGAAAAACAAGAGCAACATCATACCCTAATTCGAATTGGCAAGAATTAAGCCAATAGCACCTAACACTACATCGAATTCCAATCAACAACTAGTCAAATCCAAGCTAATGCCGAGTTTTGGAGCTAACTCCAACCAACAAGTCGAGTTTGTAATGAATGAGATGGCAAGGCGCCCCTCATCTTCACATTGGAAGTATCTCCCATCCAATAATCACATGGCAAGTGGAAAACTCGAGTTCCAAAGGAGGTTGACGTGAGCAAGCTTGGAAATGGCGTGAGTGTTTAGTAGGTGGCTTGGAGTTTGACCATAACGTGATTGCAATCATGGTAGTTGAGAGTGGGAGGTGGCCTCAACCTTAGGCAAGGTGCCCCCACCCCCCTTTATTGTAACTCAATCACCCACCAAACTCATTTAATAACCATTCCACATCACTAATTCGAGTTTTGCATGAAGGAGGGCGAATTCTCTTTGAAGGAGATCTCTTGCGGTGATTTGATACTGAGCTGAATGTCAACTGAGTTGATTGGAATCTTCATAAATGCCAGGTGCCATGTCAACTAGCCTTTTATTTTAATCCATTTCGATTATTTTGGAGAGATTTGGATTATCTCCAAAATAATAATTTTTAATACTTTAATTAATAATTTCTCTGTAACTGGGTTTTTTGAGAAATTATTAATTATGAGGCTGAATTGACATCCGAAACTTAGGATAAACTGATCCGGGGATCATGAATGATTTTTGGCTCAAGGATGGAGCCTTCAATCACTGAATTCGGATCCTGGATGACTGACATATTACAAAATGAAATTTCTCCATTTAAACTATAGAGAAATTTATTAAAATTTAGAAAAAAATTTAAAAACCCTAAACCGGAGGACCGGTAAAATTTTTTCGAAATTTTTTTTGAGGGTCCTGGGGACCTAGGACATGACCAACACCTATTCTAATAGTGTCTAGTGGGCTCATATACATCAGTTGGACTCTAATAACCCCCCATGGCTAAAATTTTCAAAATCGGGCATTCCTGCTTTGGATAAAGCAGGAGAAAACCTCATCGATTATAGCTCGGCTATAGGCAAAGTATAATTGACAAGCGAAAAAACTCCCTGGAATACCTTAGTTGCTTAATCAAGTCATGGGGAACCGAGACACTCAGAATCCTACTATCACTCTTTATTACAAACCCCATGGGGCCATGGTCATGTTGACTGAAAAACAAAACTGACTAGCCAAAATTGGCTAGGCACAAATGCTGGATCATCTGACACACTGGAGTACAAACATTCATCATGTTTGTCAAATGGCGGCTCTTCAGATAATTCAACTATGGTACAAAAAGTTGGTAACAATATCAAACCCAAAAAATCTTGTGCCTCTCTTATACTCTTCCAACTCTTGGGAGAGTTGTGTACTATCATCGACACTAGACAACATCCTCTGGACACACTCGTAGAATCCAGACATAACCTCTCCATCAAATCTAAAGGCATATGAGTAAGAAAATGCAAGGTTGAGGTACAACCCTACAGCATGAATGGGGCGATGGAGTGTGTGGTTCCATTGCACATTAATCAACCCCATATCATCTATTGACTCTCCTGCCCCTGATCTCCCTTGTCCTCATAATAGGCACGAATGGATTCTTTAGCCCTGTCCATGGCCTCATATAGGTAGCCCATTGCGGGCTTCTCTCCATCAACCAAGTGGAGAACGTTTACCAAAGGTTCGGTGATAGTGCACACCTCCTTCACCCCAGCCCAAAAGCTCTTATCATATGTAACTAACCTGAATGTGGCTTGCCCCTTTGGTTTAGTGCTATATGATAAAGCACGCCAATTAGGTGAAAAGAACATGGCATGCAAGTCCCACATAGAACTCAAGAGAGACTGAAGAGAAATAAAGCTGGTAGCAAAGCGTGTGATGACAGGCTGCACCAACTCTTTGTCACCTATGAACTTTCTCATCAAGCTAAGCATCGTTGCATGATTGTATATGAATTTGGTGATGCTCCGTGCTGAATCAATGGTATTCTTGATCCAATCAGTCTTTCCTAAATTCTCTAGGATCAAATCAATGCAATGGGCGGCACAAGGATTCCAAAATATCGTAGGATACCTGGTCATAAGCATCCTACCAGCAACCACATAATTCACAACATTATCTGTTATGAGTTGGGAAAACGAGCTGCGGGCCAATCTCTTGGATGAACTCATCCAACAAACTACATAGTAAACCCGCATCTTTGATATCTGTAGATGCTTCCACAGATTTCATAAACATAGTCCCCCTGGGACAATGGACCAAGAAGTTGAGAAGGGTCCTGTTATCACCAAACCTATAGTTGCCCCTAGAGATGGATCCAAGGTGGATGGCAGAGGGGATAGGGAACCAAAGAGGTGAAACCAAGATAGCCTCGACTCCCAATGGATGGTTGTTACGCCAATCGAGGCAATCTTCGCTTTAGCTATCAAAGCCAAGATAGCAAGGGGGGACCCATATCTACTCCCGATAGGAGATATCAACCCAATCACCAGATCGAATCAATCTAATGAAGTACGTAGGGTGATAGGTATGGAACCCTAGAATTGATCAATTAGGACCACTGTGGAGGCTTAGGAAAGGTGTCAAAAGATAACACACAGTGATTCTGGGATTAAGTATGGTTCCAGTATTCAAAGCTAGTTCCAAATGGTCAAAGTCAACTACCTTGAGAAACTTGACCCTTAAAAAAGGGAAAGTGTCCCAAATCAGAGATCTAACAGTTAGGGCTTTCTAGCTTTGCTTGATAGAAGGATATGACAGTATTTAAGTGTGCAAGCAACTAGACAGGGATCAACCCACAAGGAAACTATACAACCCAGCAAAGTCGTGAGGGCTTGGAGAATATCAGTGCCTTGGGAAATGGGCCAAATGAAGTCGGATGTCCACCAAAATATAGATTGGGGTTACCAAGGTGTGAAACAAGGTGGGTTTTGAAGATCAAGGTCATCCAATGGCTAGATATTAGTAGATCTGAAATTGAAAATGCATCACCAAGTGACCAAGTGGGGCACAACCCTCGAAATGAGGAATGGGGCCCACAAGGTGAAAATCAACAAGGTGAGGCACTAGGGGTAGGTTATCAAGTGAGGAGAGTTCAAATCAAGTGGGATCTCACCTACCCATGTCTTGGAACCTAGCAAACTCACCCAACCAAGGAGTGCGACCTCACTTGGAGAGGCTAATGTGCCTTGGGAAAGGGGTCAAATGGAAGCCAATCCACACCAAACTATTGATCCGAATTGCTGTGGATGCTATAGAGGTGGGTTTTCAATATCTTACCCAAAAGCCAACTAGATCCAAGTAGATCTGAGAAAATGTAAAATGAGGGTTTGAAATATGAGCGTTGTAACAGTTATTTGCTTATGCCAATGGATTGGGATCAAGAAATAGTAGACAAACCTGTGGATCTTACTTGGATAACCTTGTAGATGCCTTGATGATGATGATCTATGCAAACTCGATCAATTTGAGAGGCTTTGAGGTTGTTTTCTATGAGATCGATTTAGTCCAAGGAAGCCAATGTGCCCTCTCTCCTGCACAACCAACGTCAACCATATCAGATTTGCTGCAAACAAGAGATAAGACTAATGCCACAAGAGAAATAATAGAAAGATAGCATAGATCACAATGATAGTAATGATAACTCCCTGATACAAGCGAATGCCAAGTGGAGCGAGTTGAAGAAGCCTTGCAAAAACGCCCAAGTTGAAGTCGCCCTCCTGTAGACAAGACAAAAGTTTCCAAAAATATAGATATTACCACAAATTCCAAATGCTAGGATGCAATAGACTTTCCAATCACCATCTAAGAACACCAGATGCAAAGGAGACCCAAGAATTTCCACAAGAATGTTTTTCTATTATCAAGATTCCAAGAGCCAAAGACCCTTTACAATGAGAAGCTCTCTCCTTTAAATAGGATGGAGAGAGACCAAAACCCTAACCACCTTTTGAATGGATGGCTAAGATTAAAAGATCAACATGATCTAATCAATGGTTGAGATGAGCTCAACAATACAATACATGGATCACTAATAAAATAATACATCAATGGACCAAATCGCCCTAGGAGAGGGGGGTCCCACCAAATGTCAATGATAACACATAAGATATAGCTCATGGTGGGTCCAAGGGGTAATTTCTAACACCCTTGGTCAATCCCCGTGCCACAATATCAATAAAATAATGCTCTAAGCACCAAATCGTTCCTCTCTGGGAAAGTCGTGAGCGTTAGGAGGCTCCAGAAAATCATATAAAATGCCGGAGTGATGGGTGTGGGTCCCATTGGAAGCTGAAACTGCTGGAGAAGGTGTGGAAGACATCCCACTCATCATCAAACATCATCCCATGCCAATCCCTTACCTCAGTAGCCCAAATCGAATCCCTTAGTAGCTATTTTTACCATTTCTGATCTGCCTTGGGAAGTGTGAAACTGCCCAAACTGCCTCCTAGAGTGCCTGCGCTATCAAGGTGAGGCCACCGGGCTCTCTGGGAAGGGGGTAATATGGTAATAACAAGTCGCTGGACTACCCCCTCCATGCACAACGCCCTAGGTGAACCATCAAATCTCTGCTTTGCTCTGATAGGGCCTCTGATAGGCCAAAACTGCACTAAGATAGCCAACTGAGGCTAAAAATCATTGTAACTGCCCGGAACTGAAAACATACTGTCTCATTCGACTCAAGGCCCAAATCCATCTAAGTACACGTACACCATATAGATCTCTGCATGGTCAAAAATAAATATCCATCATATCCAACAGACCAAATAATAATAATCTGTAAAAGTGTTGAATAGCACAAATCATCATCACAAGCTTGAAACCACTGGATAAACCAACTGGTGACCTGTACCAGACCATATATCATATCTCTGTATCATCTGAGGTCTGCCACCTCATGTCCTGTGATGACCTTGGTCAAACCAAGTTTGACCAAGTCAACATGACCAAATATGACTCAAACTATCATCAAGCTGCTCCAAGTGTCAAAGGTTAAAACATGCTCTACAATTCATTCAAGTAACAATTATAACAAGAAGTAATCATTTATTAAAATAAATATCCATCATATCCAACAGACCAAAAAATAATAATCTGTAAAAGTGTTGAATAGCAAAAATCATCATCACAAGCCTGAAACCACTGCATAAACCAATTGGTGACCTGTACAGACCATATATCATATCTCTGTATCATCTGAGGTCTGCCACCTCATGTCCTATGGTTGACCTTGGTCAAACCAAGTTTGACCAAGTCAACATGACGAAATATGACTCAAACTGTCATCAAGCTGCTCCAAGTGTCAAAGGTTAAAACATGCTCTACAATTCATTCAAGTAACAATTATAACAAGAAGTAATCATTAGCGGCGATCTAAATCCAAATATATAAGGTTGTTAATATTTATTTATGACTCATAGTAGACTTTCAAGACCATACTCACTTCATAGTTGTGACCAAATTTGCTAGTGAAGGGTGAAGGCTAAAAACTGTCAAGGCTAGACTAAAAGGATGACTACTAACTTAACACTGTGACACTTTGGATATCGAAAGGGAATACACAACATAGCATATACTGAATGAGCAAAAACACAGGGAATGGTGGTGTCTCACAAATGGGTAAGTTGTTCAATGAGTGCTTATTCACCTTAGCAGATGCTCACAATCCATAATACAAATGAGGTCAGCAATAGTTTAGATATAGAATTTAAGAACCATTTCCTTTTGGGCCTTTGCTTTTCATTGCCTTTGATCTATGTGTGTTTACAGACACATTGCATAGATTTATATTTATTTCACGGCCAGTTTCATTAGGTCCATCTTGCCTTTCATTCACGAGTGTTAAGAAACACTTTCTAGAATGGGCGTATTTCAAAAGATATAACATTTCATTTCTTAGCCATTTTCATTTGGCTTGCCTTTCGTTCACGTGTGTTCATAAACACTTGTTACATGAACGAGCCTTTACATTTCACAAGATATACATTTCATTTCCAGATTTTGTCTTTATGGTAGCACTATCTGTTTCACGTTTAGCCAACAACATCTTTAGTGACTAGGGGGACTTTTTGCTAGTGCCAAACATCGGGACAACCGACCAGAATGATTTAGGCCTACAATCCAACTCAGCAAAGGTAAGTTTTGTCACCAACTCAGAGCCGAGACACAATAAACAAGGAAGCTCATCCAATATAGAGGCTACAGCGGGGGAAAGTCCTCCATGCCACTAGTCAAGTAGTAAGGGCAATAAACAAACTAGTAGGTAATGGATGGGTGGAGACAATGAAGAATGAGACCAACACTAGCAAGCCAAAGTATGGTGGGAATGATCACCTCTAATCTCCCTAAGGAGGGTAAAACCGTTGAGTATAGGTCAAGAACTTCTAAGTCTGAGTAGGGACAATATAATATATATAAAAGTACAACCATGTCCACATATCTATATGATTGCTGGATCATGATACTAAATGCTAAGACATGCTACAAGAATGAATATAGAAGCAATATAACAATAACACCAAAATATACCTGCTGAGTCATATACCTGAATGCTCATCATTTGAACCAACATCTGTCCTCTGAAACTGCTGCTGTAACTTTGGGCAATACTGACTGCTCTGTACAAATGGCTAAATGGCTACATTTGTCATCTCTCTGAGTGTCCTGAAACTCAGTCATGACATGGGGAACAAAATTGCTGTCCATATAATAATCATGATCCATAATAGATGCTTATCTCAACATCTCAATGTAAGGGAACACGCTGAAAGTCTACTGGAATCTGAAAAATAGTGTATGGTAGCTGGCTACTATATATGTGATAACAGGTCCTACCCTTCATATCAGTCCAACCATTTGACATAATAGTGCATCTTGTTAAATCCCATGATTTTCGAAGGTCCGCTAACCTGCGAGTGCAATCGGCCTTTTCAACCTAGAAGATGGGCTCTCTCAACTGCTCATAAGTGGTGGGTTTATACCCCGGTCCAACAATAGCTGTCGCCTCAAACATGGACACATAAAATGGGTTCCTGGCAATGTTGAATGGAATATCACTCCACAACAAGCACCGACCCACAACTTTGTCTGCTTTTGATTTCTCCTTTACTTTCACCATGGACTTCAAAGAAGGTTGTGCACCAGGTGTGCATCTTGGCCCAAAAAAAGGTGATATTACCGAAGGTTAAGGCACTGTGGGTTGTTGTGTGGAGTGGGTATCTGAACTTGTCCCACTACCCCCCACTCCTATTGTTGACCCTTTTCTTGAAGAAATTTGATTTCTCACGCCCTCCTTATATTGTTTTTTTAGCCCAACTGACTGAAACGCTTGTGTGGCCTTAAGAATGAGTTTCGGAGTTGATTTGTTGTGAGGACCTGTTATCACACAACTTGTAGTTGTCTCTAAAGGTATCCCATCCAGGATGGTAGAGGTGTAGAAAGCTAAAGAGGTGACCCAAGAGATGCCATAGTTTCCCAATGCAAGATGCGCGGCACGCTAACCAAGGCACTCTTCACTTCAGTTCAAGCCTAAGCAAGATCAAGGGGGAGAACCTAGCTTAGCCAACTAAGGCTAGTGAATGCAATCCAAGCCTCCTAGGGAAATGTGATGATGAAAGATAAGGAGCCAAGATGAAACAAGATCTAGATATAGGATGATAAGTTGACCCAAAGTGGTTACGGCTTGGTTGAAGAGGCTTAGCTAGTGACAAGTGTTCAACCAAGTGTAAGATAGGGTCACTTATGGATTAGGAATAATAGATCTAGATTCTAGATAGATCTAATGCCAAAAAAATAGATCCAAGTGGGGCCCACCCTTAAAATAAGGAAATTGGTCCAAATGGGGCACACAAGGTGAAAATCAAGGAAGAGAGGCACTAGGGGGTTTGCAAATGAGTGGATCTAATGGATCAATGAAGAATAGGCAATACCCACATGTGGGATCTAGCAAAAGACTATTAACCTAAGGAGTGCGACTTGCGTCAAGGAGGACTAGTGCCTTAGATGAAGGGGCAAATGGAGTCGGATGTCCAACAAATTATAGATCAGGATACTTAAGGTGATTACCAAGGTGGGTTTTAATTATTAATCCCAAGTGATTGCTACATCTCCATAGATCTGAAAAATAAAAAATGCAAGGGTTTTGATTTTAGGGTTTATATGACTAATGGAGAAAAGATGGATGGAACTAGATACATACCTTGTAGAACATACCTCAAAAGCTTGTGGCCACTTTGCAAATTGATAACCTTTCCCCTTTGTGTATATTCAAGAGTGAGATCCAAGCGCCCAAGTGAAATCATCCTCCTCCCAAGGTGACCAATTCGCCCTCCTCCTGCAAGACAAGATCAATGGGAAACAAGCCAAGGAAAAGAATGATGAAAATGATGAAAAGATGAAAGAGAAAGCATCAACTATGTCACTATGATACAATAATGATACTCCCTGAGACAAAAGGCCAATCCAAGGCAAGATATGGGGTTTCCCCACAATAGCTCTCCTCCAAATCGTCCTCCTCTTCACCAAATCAGCCTCCCTGTAGAAAAACGTCTTGGAACCCAAAGATCCACAATGATACACAAAAAAAGATTGTATATTCAACTTGCAAAAGAATCCATCAAGACAAGAGAAGTAGATCCACAAAATAGTATTTTTATTCCAAGTTTGTAGAGCTCCAAAGGTGCCTTTACAATAGGGGGGTCTCCTCCTTAAATAGGATGAGGAAGACCAAAAACCTAAACCAGTCAGCAAATCGGAGCACTGTGCAAGATGGTGATTTAGTAGCCCTGCTCCTGACCACACTAGCTGTCCTATGTTTCAGAATCTCTCTAATCATTATGACCAACCTGCCAACTTTCTACTGAATTTTCATGCAACAGTTTCATCCTATCATTGAGTGACCACCCATGTAGATGGGGAGGTAACATCTGGCTCCAATTGCGGGACGTGTGCTCGCCATCGGTGAGTGCATGAGAACACCAGCTTCTCGGTTATCGTAGACAAATTCAAAACAAAATTGCAGAGTGGGGGGATGGCTCAATTCACATCCCAAACTCACATATTTATTTAAAAACCAAACTGAATATTGAAAATATCAAACGCTCATGCAAGAGCTTTATTTTTCTACCTACTCTAACTAATCATGGGACAAAAGAATGCTAGGTATATTCATACAACCAATGTAACCATTTCAGCATCTCATCCCTGTTACTTATCTTTTCTTTGTGCTTGTTTCGAGACACAGCCATGGACAGAGTTATGATGAAACAGAGATGTCTCAGAAGTTGTTCATGAATCTGCAATGGTAAGCTGTTAGGATATAAAAAATCATCAAACTTTTGGGAGAAAAGTTCAGAATGTGCACAAGAAGCTTCGATCCATTGATTGACTGGGCTTAAATATGTGTCTCCACCATAAAGCTGCTCTGGCTGCTCTGTAAAATGAGGATAGCTGTCTTCAATAAAATGAATTTGAGGCAAGTCCAAGTTTTCACAACAAAACTGTGCATGAGCTTGAGGCAATTTCAGATCGTCATCATGAGGCTGTTCAGGGATATTTTTAATGAAACCGATTTGAAGCAGCTTTACACTTCCTATATTTTCTATTGCAGCAGAAGGCTGTGTTATCACCTAAATTGTAGTTACCCCTATGGATGGATCCAGTCATGGATGGCAATAGGGAAGGGCAACTCAAAAGGTGCAACCACGATCACCTCGACCTCCAATATGTATGGTTGTCACGCCAGTCGAGGAAACCTTCGCTTTATGTTATCTAGCCCAGACAACAAAGGGGGAGACCCGATCTACTCCCGACAGGAGAGATCAAAATCAAGACACCAAATCAGGGTATTTCTAAGTGAAGTTAGGTGTATGGTTTATCCTAGACCTAAGGATGAAGTCACAAGCCAAGTGAGGGTTCAATAGGTATAGCTTTGGTTCATAGTTGAATGTAAGAGTGACTTATAATGTTTGTAGTGAGATCTAGGGCTAGTGTACTAGTTCAATGTCAAGAGATCCACTGCCTTGGGAACCGTGTCTAATGCAGGATAGTTAAAGGGTTGTATTGGGGCTAACTAGTACATGAGACAAGCTTGACCATGGTTCATGATGTCTTCAAAAGGTATAGTTTACCATGCCTTAGTCAAACCACAAGTCAATCCAACAATCTAGGAAAGTTGAATTACCTTGTAGAGAAACCAGTGCCTTGGGAATTGGGAAGTGGAGTCAAAGTGGGGTTGACTTATGGTTAGGACTCCTACAACATGAGATAAGTGGACAGTATAGGTCTTGATGGTTAAATGTGTCTAGATCTAGGTTTAACCCAAGTGGACCACAATCCCTTAAAACAAGGAATGCAGTCCCCAAGGCAAGATTTGACAAAGTGACAGTCTAGACCTAGGTTTTGAATTATTCCGGTTTCAGATCTGCAATAATCTCAAGTACCCAGTTCCTCGAAGTGAGTGAACTCACTTCTCCAAGGTGGTGCGACTTTACCCAAGGAGGCTCAAAATGGGGTTTAGGTGGGTCAAATCATGTCGGATGGCATCCAAACTTTAGATCCTAGTAGATCGGTCAGGTAAGAGTATGGATCTATAATTTCGTGGCAATCCACCGGTTAGATCTTAGTAGATCTGAGTTTAAGTGTTCCAAGTGGTCCAAAATGGGGATTAAATCCCTTAAAATGTGGAATGGGACCCACAAGGTAAATTTCAAGAAAGGGACAACCTGGGTGTATGTTATTTGATGTGTAGATGTCAAATCAAGTGGAATCTCAAACACCCATGTTCTAGATCTAGGTCAACTTGCTCAAATGGTGAAGTGCGCCTTCCTTGGGAGAAGCTAAGTTGGCTTGGGAGAGGGGTCAAACGGAAGCCAATCCTTACCAAACTATAGATCCGGGATGCCGTGGATGCTATAGAGGTGGGTTTTCAATATCATGCCCAACAACCCACTAGATCTCAGTAGATCTAAGAAAATGTAAAATGGGGGTTTTGAAATATTTAGGGTTTTAACAATTTATGAGTTATGTCAATGGATTGGATAAAGGAAAGAGAAACAAACCTGTGGATCTTACCTGGATAACCTTGTAGATGCCTTGATGATGATGATCTATGCAATCCCGATCAATTTGGAAGCTTTGAGGTAATTTCTATGCAAATCGATTTGGTCCAAGAAGCCAATGCGCCCTCTCTCCTGCACAACAAACGTCAACAATATCAGATTTGATGCATCAAGAGATAAGACTAATGCCACAAAAGAAGTAACAGAAAGATAGCATAGATCACAATGATACTAATGATAACCCCCTGATACAAGCGAATGCCAAGAAAGTCGATTTGAAGAAGCCTTGCAAAATCGCCCTTGTTGAAGTCGCCCTCCTGTAGACAAACAATGATTTCCAAACAAGATAGATCTTACCACAATTTCCAAATGCTAGGTTGCAATAGACTTTCCAATCACCATCTAAGAACACCAGATGCAAAGGAGACCACAAGAATTTCCACAAGAATATTTTTCTATACCAATAATCCAAGAGCCAAAGACCCCTTACAATGAGAGGCTCTCTCCTTTAAATAGGAAGGAGAGGCACCAAAACCCTAACCACTTTTTGAATGAGTGGCTAAGATTAAAAGATACAAATGTCTAATCAATGGTTGAGATGAGCTCAACAATATAATACATGGATCACATATAAAATATAATGTAAGTGGACAAAATCGCCCTAGAAGAGGGGAATCCCACCAAATCATGATGATAAAATATCATAAGAGGCTTATGGTGGGTCCAAGGGGTAATTTATCCCTCCTTGGTCAATCCCCATAGCACAATAACCAATAAATAATCATGAATGTACCAAATCGTGCCTCCATAGTGAAGTCGTGGTCCTCAAAAGACCTCAAAAAATCCACAGAAAGTGCCATAAGTGATGGATGCGGGCCCCGATGAAGCTGAAACTGCTGGAGAAGGTGTGGAAGACCCCGATCTATGATCACTGATCATCCCATGCCATAACTTTGCCTCAGTAGCCCAAATCGATTTCCTCAATAGCCATTTCTACCAATCCTGAAATGCCTCGGGAAGCGTGAAACTGCCCCAAACAGCCTCCTGGATTGCTGGCGCTGTCAAGGTGAGGGCACCAATGTGTCCGGAAGGGGGGGTAATATGGTAAAAACAAGTGGCTGGACCACCCCCTCCATCATCAGCGCCCTAGGTCAACCGGATAAAAGTCATCTCTGCTCCGACAGGGCCTCCAACAGGCCAAAACTGCACTGGGACAGCCTACTGAGGCTCAATCATCACTGTAAGTGCCCGGAACTGAAAACAAACTATTACATTGGACTCAGAAGGTCCAAATCTATCCAAGATGTGTACTCATACACCATATGAGTCTGTGCATGATCAAAATAAATATCCAATATACCGGAACAAGGCCAATAATAATGCGCTGTACATATACAAACACTGCTGTAACCCCAGAATCATCATCATAACCCTGTAGCTGCTGCATAGAATCATCCTGTATGTGTACATAGACCATATATCATCTATCTATATCATCATAAGGTCTAACATCTCATGTCCCATGGTCCTCCATGGTCAAACTAGGTCCAACCAAGACCAAATATAACTCAGTCCATCATCCAAGGCTGCTGAAAAGTATCAAGGTTAATACATGCTTTACAACTTATTCAAATAGCAATTATAACACAGAGTAATCATGACTGGCGATCTAAATCCAAATATATAGTGTCGTTAATTATTATTATTACTCAGACTAGACTTTCAGGACCATACTCACTTCATAGTTGTGATCAATTTGCTAGTGAAGGGTGAAGGCTGGATTAACTGGCTAGGCTAAGGGATGACTTAACTGTCTTGACTTTGTGACACTTTGGCAAGGGAAAGGGAATACACCATAGTATATACTGAATGAGCAATAACACAAGGAATGGCGGTGTCTCACAGATGGATGAGTTGTTTAAAGAGGGTTTATTCACCTTCACAGATGCGCACAATCCATAATACAAACAAGGCCAGCAATTGTTTAGATACAACATTTAAGTTCCATTGCTTTTTGGGCCTGAAGTTTCCATAGCCTTGATCTATGTGTGTTTACAAACACATTGCATAGATTTACATTTTTTCTTTAGGCTTTCTGCTGCAGGTGTGTTTTTAAGGCACTTGTTTACCTGAGCACTTCTAGGTGTGTCATGGACAGCTTGTTTACCTAGGTATTTATTTTTCCAAAAGATATAACATTTTATTTTTCATGGCCATTTTCATTTGGCATGCTTCTCATTCATGTGTGTTTAGAAACACATTGCATGAACGGGCTTTTCATACAAGATATAGCATTTCATTTTCCAGATTTTGTATTGATGGCAGCACTAAAAGTTTCAGGTTTAGCCAACACAACTTTAGTGACTAGGGGGAATTCACAAGGAACTCCAACTCACCATAGGTAAGTTTTGTCACCAACTCAGAGCCGAGACACAATAAACAGGGAAGCTCATCCAATACAGAGGCTACAGTGGGGAAAAGTCCTCCATGCCACTAGTCAAGTAGTAAGTCAGGGTGATAATCTAAAAGGTAGGCCATGGATGGATGAAGACAATGAAATGATGGAGCCAACACTAGCAAGCCAAAGTATGGTGTAATGATCACCTCTATTCTCCCTAAGGAGGGTATGTACCAATGAGTATGAATAGTGAACTTCTAAGTCTGAGTAGGGACAATATAATATATATAATAGATCAACCAGGTCCAAATATCTATATGATCGCCAGATCATGACACTAAGTGCTAAGACATGCTATAAGAATAAGTATAAAAGCAATCTAATCATAACAGCATGATATACCTGCTGAGTCATATACCTGAAAGCTCATCCACCTGTACCATTATGTGTCCTCTGAAACTGCTGCCGCAACTCTGGGCACTACTGACTGCTCTGCACAGATGGTATAATAGCTATGTCGGTCATCTCTCTGAGTGTCCCGAGACTCGGTCATGGCATGGGGAATACAACTGCTGTCCATAATCTGATAGTGATCCAATATAGATGCTCATCTCAGCATCTCAAATGTAAGGGAACTGGCTGAATAGTGTACTGGAATGAGAAAAATAATGTATGGTAGCCCGGCTACTATATATGTGATAACAGGCTGTTCATAAACTTGAGACAGATCCAAACTTTCACAATGAAACGGTTTGTGAACAGTACAAATCTGAGGCAACGTCACATTTTCTATATCAGAGATCTTTTCAGCAGTATCTTCAACCAAAGGTTCATGTGATGCTTCTTCAATGAGGTCATTTATTTCAGGCTGTTGTTCTTTCTTTTCAAGGTGGACCCTAGGGATGAGGGCATCATACTCTCTAGCAAGCTGTTTAATTTCTTCTACAGTTCCATCATGCCAGCAGAGGAGAAATCTCTCAAAGAACCCTGCCAATGAATCTATGGATCCATCCCAAAGACCAAAGAACCAATTTTTAGCCTTTCCTTCTAAAGTTAAATCAAAGATGATCATAAGGTCATCCTCACAATAAACATTGAAATTGACCATCAATTTGCAGTAAGAAGCAATGTGATAGATAGCTGAAACATTGTTGTTTCCATGAAACTCTGAAAAAGCGTCATGCACTTTTTCATAGTCATAGCACTCATTAGGAAATCCATGGATTTTTGAGAAATCCAATGGGGCGAAACCCTCGTGCCAAAAAGCAAGATCTTGTGCTTTTTTATCGTCCATAAGTCAAATAATGAAGTACTAAATCTGAAACATATATTCATACCTCATACCAAACTGTGGAGTCGCCAAGGTGAGCTTGAAAGCATTCCAATGAGTGTGCTCACCTCTACACACAATAGGATCTTCAAATCTGCAAAAGGACAAGGGCTCTGTCCCTTTGTGGAGTCGCCATGTGAGAAGAAGAATCCCACAAATGTCGTTTAATGAAGCATAGTCTTCAAATTTCGGGAACTGGACTTTGTCCCCGGCAACGGCGCCAAAATGTTGTCCTCCGAAATGGCATGCGTGTCGTTTTCTAAAAGCCCAAAATGCAACACGCCAACCGAAATGACAACTCTCTCAGGAGAGAGGCCAATGTCACCACACTCCTCTCCTCTTCGCTTCAGGTTGGCTCTTCTCCAACACTAGGGGGGTATCCCTAAACTAGGATCGCTAAGGCAGGTACAGTAACGGGCAAGGTGAATGGAAGAGGCTGCCTTAGGGAAACGGAAGTCACAAAAGATAGTTTTCAAAATGGGTGATGGAAAAGGAAGGGAAGATCAATCCTCAGGGAAAGACCAGTGCCAGTATCAGAAGGGGAAATGGAGTCAAAAGAGGGCTCATGGAGGCTTTATGCTTCATAAAAAGTGAGACGAATCTAGAATGCATAAACAATCAAATCTTAATCGACATTTTGTACAACCGAATATTGATGTCCATTGAGAAAATAATTGTTCAAGCATAATTAGCCAACTTAATCCTAAATGGCTAATCTATTGTGCTTGATAAAGCCCTCACAAGCTAGATTCATTCTACAATTTGAAATACATCACACAAGCATATGAAAATTGCTCAATCTGTCCACAAAACCAGCTGATTTTTTTATTAACGCTCAACAGGGATAAAAAACCCAGAATTTTTCCATCCGGTTACAATGAAGGAGGCTATCTCCTTTTATAAACCCAAAAGGTTTTCCTAAAATAAAATCATCATAAAATTTAAAAGTGGTCTCTAGAAGTAAATAAAATAATAATTAAAAAGGGACTTCACTTTCGGCTAATCACACCAACCCTCTCGTAGCCAAATATGAAAGAGCTCGACTGAGTCAAGATGTAATCGGCTTCCAAATGAACATGTGACACCTCCATATCGTAACATGTTTGTGGGCTCGGCTGAAGTTGGTTGCCATGCAGCTGTCAGTCAAAAAACATCTCATAAACCCTAGTGGAATTCTAGCTCAGCGTGGAACTCAACTCGACACCCAGCTGCTTCCACAGCCACGTAAACAAAAATGCCCACACAGCTGTCAGCTGATACCAATCGGAACATCAAACTGGCGTGGATAAACACAGGGTGCAACCGCCAGATAAAAAACCCCCCACCGACTATCAGAACTCGACCACAAGTAAATCGGCTGCCAAGCATGAATCTCTGCTATGTTGATTATTTGAACATCTAGCAATTACCCAATCGGCGTTGTAATCGGCTGCTGAATGAGTAAAACCCATTATCTTAATGATTTTTGGAAACTCAGTCCGATCACGTCAAATTGGAGCTGTAGATTTGGATGCATCTTTTGATGAGTGATGTCGATGATCCACGTGGTAGGTGGACTCGGCGGTAACCCACGACTCATGTGAAAAAACCCAAGTAACACTCCACGACTCGGTGTGACCTTCGATCGGTGCTAAGCTCTGCTGCGTCCTTTTCGTCACTTTCCAAGCACCTATAATGTAGAAAGGCAAGCGGAGAGCCATGAGGGCCAGGGCGATTTGGATCATGCCACGCTGATTTTCCAAGCATATGTTCACTCGTAACTTTGTAATCGGCTGTGTGTTGATCGTCTCGATGAAGCCGAGCTGTGGCATTTGATATTAATTATGCATCGATTTAGAGTGGGTGAGCCACTACCAACGCGAACATGGGTCAAACCGGTGGATAAGCACTGTGCCGTATCGATTGTCTCTATTCGAAACAGAGGATCGAATTTACTCGTAGATTGCTGCTTTATCAAACTTTCCAGGTCGTCCTCCAGATTCGATGCGTGGGAAATATATTCTTTTATAATGCTCCCTTCTCAATACTGATTGAAGGCTGAACTTCACGGTCCGGGAGGAGGTATTCTGCCGGATAGTTTCAACTGAAGATGCTTTGTTTCAAGCTTCATGGTTTCTAAAGAATCCCATGGCTCTGTTGACATCAGTGGTCAATAAAGACAACCTCAACGGGTTTCTAAGTTGTCGGTTACCAGATCTGATTGCGTCTGTAATTACTTTGAATGGACCTATTCCTGTCGTAATAAAAAGAGCATGTGTGAAAGAGGATGCTGTGATGGCGGGGTCTCTTCATTTGTAAGCTTCTGTACAATTTTATAATCATAACAAACTTGGCGGTATTCAGAATATTCAAAGAACTCAGTTGTTTATGAGTCGTGAGCATCAACATCCATGCAACTTCACAAGGTTTCTATGTTTCACTGCAGATATTACAGTTACTTCATTTATAAACTTCGCGTTTTCCTTGCCTAGAGTCAGAAGAGAGTTGCTTCATTACCACCATTTTACCATCTGAAAGAATGCCCTTATAAATTGTATTTGACTAGTTGCTATATAAGGTAGATTGCTAGTGTCCATAAAATATCCACTCTCGCCTACTCCCCAATTTCGTGTAATGCTGACACTGAATGAGGCAGCATCGAGTGTTTCGTTTTCCTGCTCATAAGCAAATTCCTGTAGCAGAAGTCTTTTGTACCCCTCCGCGATTTGTAGCAAAGCGAGAATCTGGAAAACATTTCAGAATTTCTGAGATTTGATCACGATTTCCCCACTCAGGCATTTCCGTTGTTTATCTCTGCATAACCTGCTACTAGGGGACATGATTGTAGGTCTGTATTTTGTTTCAACACCCTGAGAATAATTTCACAGTGGTCACAACACAATTTGGTGACAGAACCTCCCTTAAACAATCCTGTAACTCCATCACCAGAAAGCAAATTTAATAATGGAACGACCAGTCAGCAAATCGGAGCACTGTGCAAGATGGTGATTTAGTAGCCCTGCTCCTGACCACACTAGCTGTCCTATGTTTCAGAATCTCTCTAATCATTATGACCAACCTGCCAACTTTCTACTGAATTTTCATGCAACAGTTTCATTCGGGCACTTACAGTGATGATTTAGCCTCAGTAAGCTGTCCTAGTGTAGTTTTGGTCTGTTGGAGACCCTGTCGGAGCAGAGATGACTTTTATCCGGTTGACCTAGGGCGTTGATGATGGAGGGGGTGGTCCAGCCACTTGTTTTTACCATATTACCCCCCCTTCCGGACACATTGGTGCCCTCACCTTGACAGCGCCAGCACTCCAGGAGGCTGTTTGGGGCAGTTTCACGCTTCCCGAGGCATTTCAGGATTGGTAGAAATGGCTATTGAGGAAATCGATTTGGGCTACTGAGGCAAAGTTATGGCATGGGATGATCAGTGATGATAGATCAGGACATTCCACACCTTCTCCAGCAGTTTCAACTTCATCGGGGCCCGCATCCATCACTTATGGCACTTTCTGTGGATTTTTGAGGTCTTTTGAGGACCACGACCTCACTATGGAGGCACGATTTGGTACATTCATGATTATTTTTTGGTTATTGTGCTATGGGGATTGACCAAGGAGGGATAAAATTACCCCTTGGACCCACCATAAGCCTCTTATGATATTTTGTCATCATGATTTGGTGGGATTCCCCTCTTGTAGGGCGATTTTGTCCACTTACATTATATTTTATTAGTGATCTATGTATTTTATTGTTGAGCTCATCTCAACCATTGATTAGACATTTGTATCTTTTAATCTTAGCCACTCATTCAAAAAGTGGTTAGGGTTTTGGTGCCTCTCCTTCCTATTTAAAGGAGAGAGCCTCTCATTGTAAATGGACTTTTGGCTCTGGATTATTGGAATAGAAAATTATTATTGCATCTATCTCCAGTGTTGTGGTGAATGTTTTTGGTGTTCGTTCGTTGGTTCTTCCTTTGCACTGAGTTATTGAAGATCTTGTTTGCCATATCTTTGTACCACGATTTTTGCATCTACAGGTGGAGGCCGATTTGCTTGGAGGAGGAGGTATTGGTAGGGGAAGACTCTCCCTACTTCTTCTTTGGAGCTCTTCGTTGGTAACAGGGAGTATTACTGTCCCAGGACCTTCTATTTCATGTTACTATTTGCATTTCTCTTGTAATTCTTCCATACTTGATCTTACTGATTGAATCTTCATTCCTTGGTTTGACAGGTAGAGGAAGGCGCACTTGTGGGCTAGGGCATCAAATCGGCAAGCAAATCAACAATCTCTCATTTGATCTCTGCGGGAATCTTCCTCAACATCAAGGCATCTCATCCACATCACTCAGGTATGATCTCAAGGTAAGTTCTATCTCCATGATCTATCCAATTGTCAAAAAACACTTAAAACCCTAATTAATGACTAGGACATGATAATATAAGCACATGGTGGGGCTAGGAGGCATCAATCCTTACTAGCTCATCCCCAAGGCACAATAAAATAATAAAATATGTCCAAGATAATATAAATGATCAAAACTGTCCTCAGAATCCATGACAGTCAAGCAGTAAATGTCCTCCTGTGATCAATCTGGGAATACCCACATGGTGAAAACTGACTGGAAGGTAGTGATGCCACCCTAGAAGACCTCTGTGAAGACCAAATGCCAAAACCTTGCCTCAATTGCCCAAATCGATTTCCTCAGTGACCACTTTATCCCATTTTTAAACTGCCTCGGGAACTGTGAAAGTGCCAAAACTGCATCCTAGGGTGCTAGCGCTGTCCATCTGAGCCCACCAGGCTCTCCAGAAGGGGGGGTAAATGGTAAAAACAAGTGGTTGGACCACCCCCTCCATCATCAGCGCCCTAGGTGAACTGGCCTCTCGGGGCCCCTGCTGCTCAGGCTGGGAAATCAGCCCCAAATCTGGTCAACAAGTGTAAAACTGCATCAATCACTGTCAGAAGTGCCTCACAAATGGATAAGTTGTTTAGAGAGTGCTTATTCAACTTAGGCATCATGTCTACATCAAGTTGATCCAGGTTCATTAGGATCATTCAATTTTATTCCATGGCCTTTTTGGCCTACATAACCCTTCGGATTTCAGATGTGCTGATAAGCACAACTAGTTGCAGCTTGCATCCAGGGCATGTTTTTCAAATATTTATAAGGTCAGCAATTGTTTAGATATAGCTTTTAAGAACCATTGCTTTTTGGACCTTTCTTATACTCTTCGAGGAGTATTTTTAGCTGTTCATCGCTCTTGCCCTTTTTTTTGTTTCCATGGGCGAATTTAAGTTTCCATAGGTAGAACATGAGCTTTCAGTTTTAGCCAACAACATCTCAAGTGACTAGGGGGAGTTCGAGCCAATGCCAAACATCGGGACAACCGACCAGAATGATTTAGGCCTACAATCCAACTCACCAAAGGCAAGTTTTGTCACCAACTCAGAGCCGAGACACTGAATAAACAGGGATGCAGTCCAAGCACAGAGGTAGAAAAATGTGGAAGTCCTTGGTATCAGAAAGTCAAATGAGACAAGTCAGGGTTTAAAGTCAAACAGGAAGGTCATGTATGGATGGAGACAAGTGAATATGGAGCCCACACTAGCAGACAACTGGTGTCGGGAAAGACCATATCTATGTAAGGTGAAAAACCAGTGAGTTTTGTTAAATGATCTAAATGTGCAAGCAATTGTCCATTTTATGATTTACAGTTCATTTTAAATAGTTTGCCACATCAGGAATAATATACCAAGCACATGCTATGATCATGACTAAATCAACAAGATAATAATCCACAGTCATTGAGAACATATCCATAGATCATACAACATCATCATAATAATAATCATCATGCATCATCTGAAACACTGCTGAAATACATCTCTAGGCACTGAACTGAAACTGTATGGGATAAGTGGTCACATCAGTCATCAAATCTGAACTCTCAAGGCTCAGCCTTGACACAAGGTCATACATAAATCTGAATAATATACTGCTCTGATCATGAGTGATCCAAAATATATAGCCATGCTTTGGAATAATGGAAGCTCTGGAATGTGCAGATATCTGCTGTACAAGAATAGTAGCCCTGCTACTATGGTGTGATAACACCACTATCAGGGGAAATTACAAATGGATGGGTGGAGACAAGTGAAGATGGTGCTTAAGCTAGCAGGTCAAAAAGACACTAAATGATCATGTTCACATTCATAAGAAGGTAAGGACCGACAAGTATAAACAAGAGTTTCCAAATGTTAGTAGTACAACCAATACATATAATCCACAACCAATTTCATTTCAATTTATACACTGCCAGATCATAATTACTCTATACCAAGTCAATGCTAATAAAAATGACCTAAACAACGAGGTAATAACATCAATGCACATCATATATATACTGGGTCATCAATCAATATCTGTAATTTGAACCAAGTATAACCACTGAGAACACTGTATCTAAAATACTGAAGAACTGCACTGCAACTGTATGGAATAAAATGCCACATCGGTCATCAAATCTGAGGTCTCAAGGCTCAACCTTGACACAAGGTCTACTAACTGTCTGATATAAAGATGCTCTGTTTTGTGAGTGATCATAAATAATGCTACTCATCATAGCTGATCTCACTGAATAAGTGTAAAGGCAGAGCTCAAAAATGTGCAGATATCTACTCTTACAACATGGTAGGCCAGCTACTATGTATGTGATAACAGGACCTACATCATGCCTTTCTATTCGTGAATGGTGGTGTTACCAACTTTTTGTACCATAGTTGGATTTTCTGGAGAGCCGCCATTTGACAAACATGATGAATGTTTGTTTCCAGTGTATCAGATGATCCAGCATTTTGTAGCTAGCCAGTTATGGTTAGCTTGTTTTGTTTTTTGAGTCGACATGACCATGGCCCCATGGGGGTTTGTAATAAAAGTGTGCTAGCAGGATCTGAGTGCCTCGGTTTCTCATGACTGGATTAAGCAACTAAGGTATTCCAAGGAGTTTTTTCCCTTGTCAATTATACTTTGCTTAAGGCGAGGTATAATCGATGAGGTTTTCTCCCGCTCCTCCAAAGCTGGAATGCCCGATTTTGAAAATTTGGCCATGGGGGGTTATTAGAGGCGAACTAATGTATATAAGCCTACTAGACACTGTTAGAATAGGTGTCGGTCATGTCCTAGGTCCATAAAACCCTCAGAAAAAATTTCGAAAAATTTTTACCGGGTCCTTCGAAATTTGGGTTTTAGTTATTTTTTAAATTTAATAAATTTCTCTATAGTTTAAATAGAGAAATAATAATTTGTAATATGTCAGTCATCCGGGGTCCGAACTTAGTGTTTGATGGCTCGTTTCATAAGCCAAAAATCACACATGACCCATGGAGCAGCTAAACCCAACTTTCAGATGTCAATTCAGCCCCGTAATTAATATTTTCTCTGAAAAGTCATTTACAGAGAAATTATTAATTAAAATAATAAAATTGATTATTTTTGAGATAATCCAATTCTCTCCAAAATTAATCAATTTGATTAAAATAAAGGGCTAAATGACATGGCAATGAGCATTTAGGAGGATTCCAATCAACTCCAAGCCCATCCAGTCAACTATCCAGTCACTAGAGTGTTATCCTCTTAAGCAAATTCGCCCTCCTTCATTGGAAAATCGATTTAGTGACATGGCATTTGGTTATTGGGTGATTAGCATGCATTTATGATAGGGTGGGCGCCCTCATGAGTCACCACACCTACCAAAGCTTGGCTCCTTGTGTAATTCGAGCCCACACCTACCATCCACCACGTGCTATCCTCACAGCCCTCACGCATTTCCCTAAATCCTCACGTCAATCTGCTAGATCCTCACGTCAATCTCCTTTGAGCTCATGTTAGATCCTTGTTGGAGTTTAGGGATTGGTTAAATGAAATAACAAGTGGGCTTGGCTCTCATCTAAACTCGAGTTAGTGCCTACCACTCCCTAGCTCGCCCTCCACATAAGCTCACGCCTTTGCTACCCCTAGCTCGCCCTTCCTTGTTGTCTTTTGTTCATTGGTTAGTGCCTTCACTCCCAACCTACCCCAAAGTCGAGTTTGCCACCTCATGCCATTTCCACCTACCATGAACTCGACCTTGTTTATTGTCTATTGCTCCAAGCCTTTGTTGATTGGAATTCGACCTCCATGCCATTGCCAAACTCGACCTAGGGTTTAGATTATTAGTTTTAGTATAAAGAGAGGCCCATTAGGGGCTATTATCTCATGGATTCTTTAAGCACCAAAACTCTGAAGAAATTTGGAATTTGTTGAATATTGGAATAAAGTGAGACTTTGGAGGTCAAAGTGGGAGTTCTTGATGTGCCATGCTTCATCTTGTATGAGGTGATATCATGTTTTGTCTATGCATTTTGGATTCTTAAGCATTTGATTTTATGATTTAGAGGGCTAACAATCTAGCACAAATGTTATAGATCTATGCTTTTCTCTTAAGTGTGTGGCTTTCCAGGTATTATTCCGAGTACAAGGGTTCTTGTTTGGTAATATCTTCATTCCACTAAGCTATCAAAGAAGTCTTGTTTTGTTTTTTTTTTGAAAAGTTAAGAACTAGGAGTTATTTGTGTTTCGTTCCATCAAACATCTTCAACAAAATCCTTAAATATTGGTTACCTTGGCCCTAAAAGGCTCTCTCTTCAAGCCTTATCTTTGGGTGCCCTAGATCTACTCCTTCCACTTATTTTGTCCTCCCTTCTCCATTCGCCCTTCTCCCTCTTGCATTCGCTTTTCTCCTTTAGCACTCCTCTCCCCCTTCCTCTAGATCCATCTTCTATCACTTCTAGCCCATCTTCATCTCCCATACCTCTGCGTTTTTGTTCCTTGTCCCTTTTCGTCCACCTCCACATCAGCCCTAAAACATAAAAGAGAAAGCAACAAAAACAAGCTAGTGTTAGGAGTTAGTGAGTAGTGGATGTTTACCTTCATTTTTAGTTTATGAGTAGTTGGTAGTTAGTTGTCAAATAGTTGATTTGTGTTTTTTTTAACTAAGTATTTTCATGCCATCTAAACGTATTATTGGACTGCCTTATAGACTCACTTGTTGACTGTTCTATAGATCCATTGGCTGCCATATGAACTACTAGAGGACTGTTATCACGCTGTTTTGTTTGAGTTATGATTGGCTGCCATATGAAATACTAGAGGATTGTTATCACACTGTTTTGTTTGAGTTATGTTGGCTGCCATATGAAATACTAGAAGACTGTTATAACACTTGTGTTGACTGCCATCTATCTTGAACTAGAATGTCGCAAAGATCTGTTATTACTTGACGTTCATTGCACATTCGGTTGACTATCATAAAAGTGTGTTCTATTGGTTGCAAGCTAAGACATCTATACGTTGACTGTCCTTGAATTTCATATGTATGGCTGCCAATTTAGTTGGTCAATTCTACAATTGCAAATAGTTTAATTTTTAATAATTTCATTTTACATCAAAACAAGTCCTGGTTTTATCATTTGCTTGGTGAAATTTGCGGATCTAGGACATTAGCTAAATGTCAATTTGTTGTTTAAATTACTAATGCTAATGGGTATTGGAGCAATTATTTTGTTACAGACTTTTCCAGGGAGTAGAAGTCGAGAAACTTCAAGGCGGGAAGTCATTAAAAACACAAAGGGACGAACAAGTAAAGCGGGGATACATCTCCTTATCCTTTGTAAAAGCCATTAAGGGCTTCAATTTTTGCAATTTTTATAAGCTTTTCGCAGATAGCCATTAAAGACCTTTCAAGGATTTTCCCTTGAGGCATTTGTAAGGGATTAATAAAACTCATAGTGGAGAGGCCTCCATTTTTTGGTCTTCTTCCCCAGTTGGGGAAGAGTGTTGGGTCTTGTGGTTGGTTTTAGCTTAGATTTACATTTTCATGCTCTTAGTTTAAATTTTGCTTCAAGTAAGTCATCTTGATTATATTCCATATCTACTTACCCCCATGCTTTCTCGAGTAGGGTCTTCGACCTGAAAGAGATTCTTGGGTAGTTTAGTTTTATATTTTTGCATTTTATCTTGCTTCTCTTCCAAAGCCCTCAGCCGGAAGTTGTATCCTTGAGATTTCGTCTCAAGGGCATGACCACATAATTTGTGGTTACTCTTCCATCCCCGTCGGTTTCCTTGGCAGAGCTTTCAGCTAGCTGGAAGTTCTCAAGTGCAGGCGGTTCTAGTGGTTGATCCTGTTTCGGGGATCAATCCCACCTAGTAGTTTAGAACTTGTGTGGTAGAACACTAGATTTCTTTATCTTACAAGCATTATTGTTAGTAGTAATTTTTATCTTGTAGATCAACATTATTGTTCAAATCTGCTTCAAGTTAAATATACTACTATTACAGTTTATGTTTCTTCAAAATAAACCAAAGTCTCTTGAACTTGGCCATAATCCAAGTCAAGAGCACCTTCTATCGGAGGGCATTTTAGTTTCTTGCATTTCCCTGCATTAGGCATTGTTAATCTAGCAAGTCTCTTGAACTGTGGTCATAAGACCGAGTCAAGAGCGCTCTCTGTCGGAGAGTTGAACAAGGTTTCTTAATAATAAAAATTTTCACTCACACACCCTTTAATTAATTTATCTTGGTTTCTGTCCTACACCCGTATGCTTTGCCAACCTGAAAAGGTTGGGCTAGTACTCAGAAAGGTGGAAGACTTGATAATTTACGATCGATAACTTAATTAAAATTTTTTACCCAAAACCTCAACCAAGGCAAATTACTGTTCTTCCCCACGAGAGGTGGTGCCGGGAAATCACTGTCAAACTCGAGGGCGGTCAAGCCGTAAGCACACTTGCCCTCTTTGCAATCTGGGTGCTCCCGACAGATCACTTAGGGTTGTCAGTACTTTCCTTGGGTAAGGTTCCACCATCTTTTGATACCTTTGGTCTTACCCTAATAATCAAGAACATCTAAAACACGTAAAATTTACCAAGAACAATTGCAAAACGTCCTCACAAACATTTACTTTCGACTTATTTTATTTTAGCATCACAAGTTTTATTTGACTCCATTTGGCACTGGTCTGTAATATTTATACATCTTTGAAATCTGGACCATATGTCCTTGTCATTAGCTTAATATCTATCTTGTGGATGCTTCACTTCAATTTCTAAGTCAAAGTATATTGTCATTTTTCGATTTGTATCTTGTGAATTTTGCAACGTGGATTGCGTGTTTAATTCTGTTCTAATCATCATTCAAAAAACTCCTAAACAACACCCATCCGCATCACTACACCAAAACACATTTAAAAACACACAAAAAGCCTTAGACACTCTTGAATAGGGACTACCCCCCTTGGCTTCGTTAGGAGTTTTGCCTAAACGGAGGAGCTGGGATTCAGGTGACAGCACCTGGCTCATTGCTTGCCCCCAAGGCCACACCTCTCCCCACTTTCCAGTGAGGGAGACAGCTTTCAAAAGGTTTCTGCTGCTGGTGTGCAGTTTGGCGGACAACAGGTGGTATTTCAACCTGTTTATACCACGTAGATTGCAAGTGAGAACCTGTCGATTGTGTGGGTCAATAGGTGTACCCCACTCCCAAAATGGATCCAAAGCTTTCGGCATCTTGTATATGGCAAATTGAAGTTTGAACCTAGGGAAAAAAACGTTTTTTAGCATCAAAGATTTATTGAGCATTTAAATTTTAAACATTGATTTGATGAGAGAAAAAAATGGACATTTGTGTGAGGATTTTCAAGAACCTAAGGCAAGAAAAAAAGACAAAAACGTTTTTTTTGGCATGCACATTATTGCAAATAACATAACAGGTTCAAAAAAATTGTTCAAGAGCCTTTAAAAATGATTTATGAAGCCATAGAAGTCATTGCCAAATCAAACCAACAACAATCCCTCTTGGAAAAATGAGAAATGTTGAAAATTTGTTTTACTTACTTTCTTCTGTGATAACAGTGGAAAAATCTCCAAATTGCAAGCTCCAATCTTCAAATTAGATCCTTGATGGCGAATAGAATGATGGCTAAAATCTTCCTTGGGCTTAGGTGAAATGATCCCCTGCTCCTTAGCTCCTCTCTCAGTTGCTGCAATATCCAAATGAGGCCAAAAATGGCCAATCTGCGGCCTTAAACCCACGTTTTCCCCCTTTTTCCTGTGCGGCCGAGTTGTTCAGTCGACTCGACCCAAAACTCGGGAAAAACTTGGCAAAAAATCGGCAAAACTCGGGGTTGATTTTTTGAATAAAACTCAGAGCTTGGAAAAACTCGCGAGTTCTCGGCGACTCTTGAGAACTCAACCGAGTTTTGTAACACTTATAAACACACAAGGAATGGCAGTGTCTCACAAATGGGATAAGTTGTTTAGAGGAGTGCTTATTCAACCTTGGCAAATGTCTACAACTCACATCCAAGCTGTATCAGCTCTATGAGGATCTTTTCTAGAACCGCCATGGACTGGGTGCCCGGCTAACCGTAATTTGAGGTTCTAGGGGACACTTAGAATTAGCTGTCCCTTACTCCATCTCACATCACAACCCGTAGGCTCCATGAGGAATTTAATCATTACATTTAATTTCATGGGCAAGACTCTTTGGATTTAGCATATATTTAACCACTGCTTTCTTTAGGCCTTTATGACCCTTTGGATTTCTTGTGTGGTTATAAGCACAACTAAGTGTAGCTTTTTATCCAGGGTATTCACATTTCATTTATTTCAAAGCCCTTTTTCATTGTGCTGAGAAGCGCAGTTTTAGTTTATTTCAATAGGCTTGCACAAAAGATATAATAAAGTTTCCACATGCATGTAACGATGGTAGTACTATTTGCTTCAGGTTTTAGCCAACACAACTTATGCAACTAGGGGGATTATCTACAATCAAGACCGATTTTATGGAACTAGGGGGATTGTCTACAATCAAGACCAAACATCGGGGCAACGGACTAGAGAGATCAAGGTATGAAATCCAATTCACCAAAGGGTAAGTTTTGTTGCCAACTCAGAGCTGAGATACAAACTAACATGGATGCTATCCAACAAAGAGGCAAAAGTTGGGAAATCCTCCATACCACAGGCTAAGGTGTAAGTCAGGGTAAAAACAAGAAGTGGAAGAGAACGGATGGATGGGGAAAGTGAAAGGTGGTGCCAAAACTAGCAAGCCATGAATGATGGAATGATCACGTCCATTCTCCTAAGGAGGGTGATACCAATGAGTATAAACAAGAATTTCATATTCATAGCGAATTAGACCATTTTAGATAATCATTGAAACACACATAACTATATAACATATATATACCACCAGATCATAACTACAAGATACCAAGCCAAGCTACCATAATGAGTAAAAGAGCAAAGCAAATCATAACCAATGTACATCCATATACCTGCTGGGTCATATACCTGAACCATCAATTGTCAACTGGGTCACTTCTGCTGCACACATCTCGGCACCATCATACTGCTCTATATGGCAAAAATGGCTACATCGGTCATCAAATCTGAGGTCATGAGGTTTAGTCATGGCATAAGGCTGTATTGTCTGCTCTGGGGCTGCATGAAAACATGAGTGATCCTGGAATGAATGCTCATCAAAAGCTGATCTCAAGCATCTCAATGTAAAAAACTGGCTGAAAAAAGGACTGGAATCTGATCTGAAGATATGGTAGCCCCGGCTACTATAAATGTGATAACAATAGTATCTAGATGCCCCATGAGTCATGATGTTTCATCTCATGAGATATTTTTATTTTGATCATTTGATTTGATTTTGTATCATCATTTTATTAGGAATGGATTTTGGAATTTTTAGTATAGTGCTGATATGTGATCATGATTTGCCATTTGGCTTCTTATATATCAGTTGTATTTTCACATTTATGGAGAAATGTGTTTATTTGATGTTGTTGTTGCTTAAGTTGTTAAAAAAATTGTAAAAGTGTTTTTTTTTATGTTTCACAATATTTTTCAATTTTTCCCCGATATTGCCAACAAGTTGTATTTTGGACCCTCAGCGAAATATTCGTCGAAATGATATTATGTAACTATGGGCAAAAGAGTCTTAATATTAGGGCGCTTTTAGGGCTCCAATGTCCACAATTCCATCATCCTTCCGGATTTTCTTTCTACTAGATATTCTCCTTAGAGGTCTCTTGAAGTAGTGTGGGTGACAAAAAGTAACCTACTTTTTCTTTGATTGTCCTTAGAGGCTTCAGGTAGAGATAGACCACTAGATCGATTGTTTTGAGAGGATATGCTGGTTGTGCCATCTTCAGGAGATCAAGATAGAGGAGCATTTCATTTTCTGTTATCCCATCTACTACGAGATCGGAGGGAGGTTCTACTGACTTTCCAGGGGGACTTAAACCCTCATCAGTTGCTTCAAATATCCTGAATAGAGATGCTTGGCTTTATACATGCAGGAGATCATCAAGCTTCGAGCCCATATTCTTTAGCCTTCTTTTTGACCAGATTACTTATACTTCACAATGCTACCCTTTGGAAGGGGCACTAAGAGATAGTCTGATAGCAACACAGTCATAACTTCCATATTAGTGTGGACCCGTCTGCGATACACTCCATCCCATGAGATCTCAGTGGCATGACAGGATCATATCACCCCTTCACTCGAGGCAGACGATACCCCCCAAGCCTTAGCGGCGCGCTACTTCTCGATGGCAGCAAAGTGGGCGACCCATGTCTTCAACCAGCTCCTCCTCTGGACGGCATACTATCTCGAGTTTCCTTCATTCGACCTTGGATGTTAGGAGAGGTGAATTTATTTCATAATAGATCTACTTCATTAATACTTCGTACTAGATCTTCTTTCTCCTAGTCCCTTTACTATTGTACATCTCCACCCCTGTGCAGTCTCTCTTCTTTGCTAAGAGGTTCCTCCGATCTCGTGATGTATACATGTGTTGTTGGACTGGTTTGCAGGTTTACCTCAGTTACATTAGGGACTCCCGCTTGGTTTCTAGCAGCTGGCCTAAAGTGTGAGGAGTTGTATTGTGGTGACATTGGGCACAATTCCTCTTTTGCTTACCCTCGTAGCAGTGTGATTCAGGACTTTCATCAGGGTATTTTGAGCTGTCACAAATACCATATTCTTGGCCTAGAGTGCGCCATTCCTTCCAAGAGCATCTTTCGTTTACTTACAGTGAGATTCATTTTCTAGTTTCTCAAGTATGTTGCAGTTTCAAAGCTAATCTGTCTTTTTCTTATTTAAATTAATTCCTTCTATTCATTTTCTAAAGTATAACTTGTAATGTAAGTAGTTTCTTCCCATTTTATTTTATTTAGTACATAAATGAAGAGTGTGCATAAGTTGAGCATACATTCGTAAATGATGAACATTTCTTCTAGTTTAGTATATATGAATGTTTTATGCCATTTCAAAGCATGTTTTCTCTTTTGCTTTGATATTTATGGGACTTCATATTTGTTCAAAGTTTCAAACTTATAACCATGCAATGCAGGAGCAGTATTATTTTTTACTTTTTACTAAGCACCAATATTGTTCTTACAATTTGTATGAGCTCAGCACACTTTCCTAAATGATGAGATCTTTTTTCTGTTCCAGGATGATCCATACTTGGAGCTTTCAGAGGACCTCCGGCTTATTGTTAAAGTTCATGCAGATTTGAAGGAGTATGGGTCAATATCTGATGATGGTGCTGCCTTATCCTCACTTTTGGCTGTGAGGCTGACTGAGAACGAGTCCAATGAAGCACTGGTCGATATGATAGTCCAAGCTTTGTCTACATCATCTGATGTGAGTTTAGTTTGTAGCATTAGAAGAATCTTTTTTTTTTTTTTGAAGAATGGCAGTTTGCAGTACAATATTATTTGGTGTAGTAAAATCTATTTTGAATTTGAAATTTCGATTGCTTTATATTAATTTCATTAGCTTTTATTTTTTTCCTGTATGTTTGTCTTTCTGCAGGATGATTCAAACATAGCCAAAGAATTGTTGGAAACATTTTCTCCGGTTGATGGATTTGCTTTTGGTCCTCATCTCCTGCTGGAGTCTGGCAACAGCCATAAAGCAGGGTTTTCTAAGGAATCACTTTCATTCGATGAGGTCTGTGTGGATGTGTTTAAAGTGTTGCATTTAAATATGTTTGGAAACAAATAACGTTGAAATTTGGGGGCAAGGAAAGACCTTTTCATATTGACATAAATAGGAACACTAAGGAGATATAGAGCGAAGTTTGATTAAAATTCGGTTAATTTTGTTTCTTTATATTTGAAGTGTAATCTTGTTTGTAATGAATTTCTTGTGATTTAAACCTTTATAGAAAACTAGAATCTTAAAGAAGATAATGTTAACATGACCAGGTTTTACCAGCAAGTTCTTGCATGGATGAGGACCTTATAAGTGAGACGTCTGGCACAGATATGCCTCGTCTTCTCTCCAAGACTTATGTTCCTGCCCCTCCACCACATATCATAAGTGTTGGCCAATTACTGGAGTCGGTATGTTACTTTTGTTCTTATAACCCAAAGAAATTGCCATGCACACACTAACCCTTGAGATTAACATAAGTGAGTTCATTTTTTTTCATGTAGACTATTTTCTTCATGATAAAAACCAAGAAGATTTGTTACATATAATATGCTATTTATAACAAAATAAATTACACTCTCCTGTGCTCAATGTATTACTCAAGCATTATTAATTGGTATCATTTGTGGTGTTAAAAATAAGAAAAAGGGAATTTCAAGTAATAGCTTGAGCAATTTGAAAGGAATGCAGCCAGAATGGACACTTTTCTGTTGTAATTCCTTTCTTAATTCAACTAGTTCTGAAGGTCGTTCTCTGATGAAGTATCTTCTCTTCAGGTATTTCTATGTATTGGTTTTATTTATATATAAGGAGAAGTCAGTTATTGGTAAAGTATTTCTAGTTAGTGTAAAATTACAAACCTACTTTGCAAATTGAGCAGTCCTGACTATTACGGATTTCTTTCAAAAACTGGATTGCGGATTTTGAAATCTTATAAAAGATCGATGTGTCTAAAGGATCACTATTGTAATGGCTGAGTTGTTTTATACAAGGAGCTTCCCAAAACAATTTGATGAAACTGATTACTTATGCATATAGAAATTAGTCTTGTAATCATGCACGGTGACATCTCAAAAGCAGTAGATCAGTAAACGAATATGGTTGCTTATTATTCCACAAGAGAAGAATGCAGGATAAAGATCAATATTCTATGTAGAAGGATCTGTCTGGCAGGGATTTCATGTCATGAGCAGACTACCCAACAATATACATCACAAGTTTTACCATTGATTGAAATCAATCCCGTCAGACTACAACAATGAAATCTTATAAAAGATTGGCGTGTTGAAAAGCTCACTAGTATAATGACTTGTTGAAAAGATCACTAGCATAATCAATAATGTCTGAGTTGTTCTATACAGAGAGCTTCCCAAAAGAATTTGATGAAAATGATCACTTATGCATATATGAAAATTGTTCTGGTAGTATCACAGTGACTAGTCAGAAGCAGTGGATCAGTAAACGAATATAGTTACTTATTATTATTCACAATAGAAGAATGCAGGGTAAAGATTAATATTCTATGTAGAAGTATCTCTCTTTAAGAAATGCCAGGTATCTTAAGTATGTCATCATTGCATGCCATGAACCAGACACTCAACAGGATACATCACAAGTTTAACTGTTGATTGAAATTAAATCCCATTGCACTACAACAATTGAAAGCCTTAAGGGAAAACAATTCAGATGCTGATAGTTACCTCGGGAGATACATTAGTGACGTTCAATGGCCAAGCATGGTGCAATGCCGATGGTGGCAGATTCCATTCATTATAGCATGATCAAGAAATAGCACATTGACAGAGCACTTGCACAACAGGCAAGCTGTAGACTCTATCTGGATGAAAACACAGATTGATCCAATGTTGATGATGCAGCCACCCCATCACATATGTCAGTTTTAATTGTCACCTATGAACCTCAAAACTTGAAATGAAAACAATTATATGAACGTTGGAAACAAGGCTGTTGGGAGCGCGGAGCAGGAGCGGGAACGGGAGCGAAAAGCGAAATTTTCAAAAGCTTCCTTTTTGGGAGTGTTTCGGGAGCGTTTTTTATATAATATATATTATAATATATTTTGATGCACATTAACATCAATCATCTAGGAGCTATAACTTATAACATTGTCATTAAATTATCAATCATCAATCATCAACATATAATATTTGCCATCAACAAACTCTAACATATAACATCAACCATGAAATGAAACAAAGCATAATAATATCATATTCAATACCAAAGAGTTGTAGACAGAAGAATGCAATAAAAAATTTAAAGTTTAAACTTCAAAGGTAGGTTCAACCGTTCAAGATTCAAAGTTTCAAACTTCAAAGGTCATTGACTAAAGTTCAAACTTCAAACTAGGCCATAATGTTTACAAAATAGGCCGTAATAAACATGAAATACAAAGTACTATGATACTATCTACTATCTACTAAGCTTTTTGCTTGCCACGAGAAACTCCCAATTTCTTTTCTCGTGGCTAGGTGGAATAGGAGCTGCTGGAAGTGATCGTGGAACATGCAAAGAAGATGAATGGCCCCCACAGATTGCTAGAAGTTGTGAAGCTAAAGGCAAAACTCCTGCATCTGGAAAGCTGCTGCTGCTTTGGGGTACCTGTAGTATGAATTGGATCACCATCATAATCACCCAATAGTTCAGCCTCCAAGCGCTCTAATGCTATGGCTACATCCTCCACATTCGCCTCCTCTGGATTGTTGTCCCAAGTCAAAAATGTTCTATCATTCTTGGCTGCCTCACAATAATGGGACAACAACCTCAAGTTGTAGTGCACATAAACCAAGCTTTCTGCGCGTTCTACATTCAAACTATTTCTCTTTACACTGTGGATGAAGCTGTTGGTGCTCCAACACATCTCTGCAAAAGAGCTATTAACAACCTGTGAAAGCACCCTCACCGCCAATTTATGCAAATATGAGGCTCCAGAGCCATACATGTTCCACCAATGGATAAGATGCAATCTATCTCGATCTTTGGTTGCATGCAAGGTACCAAAGACTCAATGCTCACTGATGTATTCGTTCAATTCACTCTGTACTTGAGCACACTCCTCCTCATCAGGGACCTGTTATCACATATATAGTAGCTGGGCTACCATATTTTATTTTCAGATTCCAGTTCCTTTTTCAGCCAGCTCCTTACATTGAGATGTTGAGATGAGCATCTATATTGGATCACTATTATGATTATGGACAACAGTATATTCCTCATGCCATGACTGAGTCTCAGGAAACTCAGATTTGATGACTGATGTAGCCATTTAGCCATTACAGAGTGTTTGGATTGCCCGGAGTTGTAGCAGTAGGTTCTCAGTGGACAGATGATGGTTCAGATTGTTCATTCACAGGTATATGACCTAGTAGGTATTATCATTTGTTATGGTTATTATTGCTTTTATACTCATTCTTGTTGCATGTCTTAGCATTTAGTGTCGTGATCTGGCGATCATATAGATGTGGACCTGGTTGTATCATTTATATATATATATATATATATATATGTCCTCACTCAGACTTGGAAGTTCTTGGCCTATACTCATTGGTTTTATTCTCCTTAGGGAGAATAGAAGTGATCATTCCCACCATCTTTTGGCTTGCTAGTGTTGGTCTCATTATTCACTTTCACCACCCATCCATTACCTTCCAGTTATTGTTGATTACCTTGACTTAGTACTTGACTAGTGGCATGGAGGACCTTCCCCCGCTTTAGCCTCTTTGTTGGATGAGCTTCCCTGTTGTATTGTGTCTCGGCTCTGAGTTGCCTAAGTTGTGTTGGCTAAACCTGAAACAAATAGTGCTACTATCAGTACAGTGTATATGCAAATGAAATGTATATCTCTATGAAGGCCCATTCATGGAAGCGTGTTTCTGAACACACATGAATGAAAGGCAAGCCTAATGAAATTGGCTTTGAAAGTTAAATGTGAAATGAAAATCCATGGAATCGTGTTTCTGAACACACATGGACCATAAAGCCTCATAAATTAAATTCCAAGAATGTGTTTTTCAACACACACGGACAAAGGCCATGTAAATTTGAAAGCCCCCAAAAGCAATGGATTAATAAATGCTTTATCTAATGATTGTTGGCCTCACTTGTATTGATTCATTCCTCACTAGCTTGCGAGTTATCATGTGAGATGGAGTAAGGGACAGCTCGCACTATGTCCCCTAGAGTCCTGAGTTACGGTTTGTCGGGCACCTAGTCATGGCGGCTCTAGAAAAGATCCTGACGGAGCTGTATCAGCTTGGATGTGAGTTGTAGGCATTTGTCAAGGTTGAATAAGCACTTCGGAAACAACTTACCCTTTTGTGAGACATTGCCATCCCCTATGTTACTGCTTTTCTAGCATATGCTAGAGTGTGTATCCCGTTTCCATTTCCAAAGTGTCACAGTGTCAAGTCAGTGATCATCCTTTAGCCTAACCTTATATAAGTTCTAGCTTTCACCCATCACTAGCAAATTAATCACAACTATGAAGTGAGTATGGTCTTGAAAGTCTAGTCTGAGTCTTAATAAATATTGAAAACACTTTATATTTGGTTTTAGATCGCCAGAGAATTGATTACTATATGTTATAATTGCTACTTGAATGATTTGTAGAGCATTTCTTAACCTCTAACACTTGCAGCAATTTGATTTTAGCCTGGGTCATTTTATGGGTCATGTTGACTTGGTCAAACCTAGTTTGACCAAAGTCAACTACAGGACATGAGGTGGATAGACATTGGATGATGCAGATGGATGATTTATGGTCTATTACAGGTCACCAGTTGGTTCCATGCATTGTTTACAGGTTTATGATGATGATCTGACATTTCAACATATTTGATCATTTACATATTTATTATTAGTTTTACCTGTCTGGATATATTGGAGATATTATATGATCCTGCAGGGATCCATATGGTCTATGAGTACATACCCTTAGTAGGTTTGGGCTCTCTGAGTCCAATGAGATAGTTGGTTTTCAGTTTCGGGCAGTTACAGTGAGTATTTTCCTCAGTTTATCATTCTGGTGCACTTTTGCCATGTTAAATGGCCTGTCAGAGTAGTGTGATGATGTGATTGGTTTGCTTATGGTGCTACAGAGGAGGCATGCAGTGTAACCACTTATTTTTACTACATTGCTTTGTTCCCAGACACATTGGTGCAGTCAGATTTGGCCCCAGGTGACCAGACAGAGAGTTACAGGCATTTTGATTCTTTCCAGAGGATTTACAGAGGATAAAAAATGGTTAAATTGGCTACTGAAGGATTCGATTTGGGCTACTGAGGCAAGGAAATGGCATGGGATGAGTTTCTATAATGAGTGTGATGTCTCCCACATCTTCCACAGTAGTTGTAGCATCCAGAGGGGCCCACACCCATCTCTCCGGCACATTTTATGATTTTTTGGAGCCTTAGGAGGCTCATGACTTTCCCAGAGGAGCACGATTTGGTGCTTGGTTGAGTTATTTGATGTTATTGTGCCATGGGGATTGACTAGGGAGGTTAGATTATTCCCCCTAGACCCACCATGAGCGGGTTATCATGTTTATTTTGTCACATTGAGTGGGGCCCCCTCTCCTAGGGCGATTTTGTCCATATATGTTATATTTTTTAGTTGATCCATGTACTTTATTGTTGAGCTCATCTCAACCGTAGATTAGAACATTTTGATCTTTTAATCTTAGCCATCCATTCAAAAGGTGGTTAGGGTTTTGGTATCTCTCCATCTTATTTAAAGGAGAGAGCTTCTCATTGTTAAAGGACTTTTGGCTTTGGATTTCTGGAATAAAATATTTTCTTGGAGATATTTGTGTTGTGGTGGTGAATGCTATTGATGTTGACTAAAACTATCTTTCCATTGCACTGAGATTGTTGGTGATTGCCATTGTTATTATTTTTCCACACAATTGATCTGCAGGTGAGGAGGCCGAATTGCTCAAGGAAGGTGCACTGGTTGGGGAAGACTCTCCTTGCTCTCTCTTTCGTCAAATCGGTTTGGTTCAAGGAGTATTATTGTCTATGACCTCTTACTTTCTTGATCTTTTCATCATTTGCATTTACTGTTGCTTTTGTATTTCTGATTGATTTCCATCCTTGGTTTTGCCGAAGAGAGAAGGGCGCACATGTGGGACAGGGACATCAAGTTTGTCACTAGCTTTCATAAAAAATTCTCATTTGATCTTTGTGGGGATAATCTTCGACATCATAGCAAACATTTCCGTCAATCAGGTACTCTTAAGGTAAGATTTCTATTTCCTCAAACTACCCATCTGTCATTTACATTTAAAACCCTCACTATTTTTATTCGGAAAATTCTCTTGATCAAACCGCTTGATCAACTGGCAAAACATTTCTGGGTTATAGTGTAAATCCCTAGGTGGGTTCTCAAGGGCGTCACGCTTGGGGACTCCATTGGCCCATTTGCTGAGGCACTAGTCTCTCCCTAACCCTCACGACTTTCCTGGCTTGCTGGTTTTACCTGTGGTTTGATCTTCTTTTGAGTGCTTGTCTGCATAAACATTATCACATCTATCGTTCAAGCCGTGCTAGAAATCCCTAACTGTCAGATCTACTCTTTGGGACAATTTCCCTGTTTGAAGGGTCACGTTTCCCAAGGTAGCTAAATCTGACCATTTTATACTAGCATTAAGCGTCCACAGTCTTTCAAGATCTTTTCATCAAGTCATATCATCATTAAGCGTCCACAGTCTTTCAATTTCCTTAAATCTAGGGTTCCATACCTATCACCTTACGTACCTTATCCTGAATAGCTTGATTTGGTGATTGGGTTAGATCTCTCCTATCGGGAGTAGATCAGGGTCTCCCCCTTGTTATCTTGGCTTTGGTAACAAAAGTGAAGAGTGCCTTGGTTGGCGTGACAACCATCCATTTGGGAACTAGGACTCTCTTGGTTCACCACTTTGGTTGCCTATCCCCTCTACCATCCTTACGGATCCACCATTTAGGGGCAACTACAATATTGGTGATAACAGGACCAACATGTCTAATTCAAGCATATACCCATTTTGCACCTCTGGATCTGTGTGTGGTTTTTTCCTAACTCCACCCCCAAGTGCAGGTTGGGCCAACCAAATTGGAGAATAGTATTTTGGGGTAAGGACATATGCAAGGGCATGGAGTGGAACATTTAGATTATCCCACCATTTGACCACATGTTTATGAATATTGTCATACAAGATTGCATCTCTTTGCTCAACAATGTCTTTGATTTGACCAAGCATGCTATCCATCTGCTCATATACCTCCCCAATCACCGACTGATCTGTATCTGCAAAACGAATCATGTTATAAACAAGCTTGGTGAACTGCAGAACATACTTAACCTGTGACCAGAAATGACCATCAAGAACGATGTCCTCCACCTCCTGAAAGTCATGTCTCTCAGCTGTGCTTGTAGGTTTGTCTTTTAATTCTTGCCATGGATCACTTGAGACCATACTAGCCAATGCCTGTCTTACCTTCAAAAGCCTCCTGAAGGTGATGTAGTAGCTAGCAAATCTAGTCTTTGCAATGTGGTGGGCCATGCTACGATTGGTAATAAATTTGATCATTTTCTTACCTCCCTTGTACAAGGCACCAATCCATCGTTTATTAGGGTCCTTCATCTTAACAATATCATGCATCAAAAGGTTCAATGTGTGAACCAAACACCCTGACCAAAATATGTTGGGATACTTATCCTCAATGATTGCTCCTGCTGCCTTACAATTAGTAGCATTATCAGTGATGACTTCAATGACAGTGTATGGTCCAATCTCCTGAATGGTTTTAAGTAAAGGTTGTGCAATATTAATACCGGTCTTGTAGCGATCTGAGTAATCATGGGCTGAAAAGAAGATCGCACCGCTAGCAGACACGCCAAGAATGTTTATCAATGGCTTGCGTTTAACATTTGTCCACCCATCAGATACAATGGATACCCCATAGTTGGACCAATCATTTGTAAACTTTCCAAGAGCACCATTGGTTTTGGCTCTTTCCCTGTTGAGTCCTCCAGTTCTAGCTTTGTCATACCCAAGGCTTCTGTATCCTTTAGGGGCACCATTGATTGCTTGTCATAAGCTTTTGAATCCACATCATCTGTACAACCTTGGTCAAGGAAATCGGATAATGTTCTTCGCATAGGCGAGATTCCATGGGGAGATCGAGCCGATGATGATCCAGTTCCACTACCAAACAATCTCTGTGAGGATTCAGATTAACCCTTGATCTATTGGAATTGTTTTGAGTGGCCTCTTCTTCCATCTTGTATTTGTTTCTCTCTTTAGCTGGCACTTTGTCAGAGGTTTTGACTCTAGTAGCCTCACCTTGATCGCATGGCATAATCCCACACAAATGCTTTCTCCCCCGGGTATATGAACCTTTGTAAGGTTTATTACAATGGGGGCATGTAAACTTTGTGGTTCCACCCTCTCTCCCTCCACCAAGCCTTGTCACATACTTCCACAAAGGTGTTGTGTCCTTTTGTTTTTGCCCCTGATCACTCTCATTCTCATCATCATCACCCTCTTCCCCTTCCTCCTCTTCTCCATGGTATGTGTCACTCTCTACCTCTTCCCCCTCATCACTACCACCACCATATCTGCTTCCCAACAATGTCATGATGAGAAGAAGTGGAAGCAAAACCCAAAACCACATACCCATCATGTTTCTTGATTCAAGATGAGAGTCACTCGTTTCCTGCAATAGAATGATGGAGAAGAAGAAATTGGAAAGAGTAGGAGAAGAGAACATTGCAAGGTTTAAATTTTTTAACATAGTAAAATATTTTTTCAAAAACAAACAAAGATTGGGTTTTTAGAGCCTACCTCTTTAGCACTTCAGTGGTGGTTGAATGTCTCTATGGAAGCCTTCAATCTCCCTTCCAAGTTCTCACAAATAGAAGCCTTCAATCTCCCCTCCAAGCTCCCACAAATTTGCTTTCAAACAACTAGCAAACCCACTCAAAGACCTAGCAAGAGAAGTGAAATCAATGAAATGAGGAATAGAATTAGTCCAAATGGAGTCCAATAGACTTTATTTGCCTAAATGAACCCTAGCCAATCCCTAAAAAACAAAAAAAAATTGCAAATTTGAGAAAAATCGGACTCAAGTCCGCCAAGCCCATGGAATCACTCAGGAAGCATTTTCGAGAGCGATTTTTTTGGTCCGGGATCGTAGAGGGAGTGATGAGGGATCGCTCTAGGAGCATCTATCCCTCATCGATTCCTCAAAAACCAGGGATCATTTTTTTCCGCGGAATCGCGAATTGCAAAATCGATCCCGGGAGGAAGCGAAGAGGAATCGCGATCTCGGGATCGATTCCTCATCGCTTCCTCCGAGATCACGAATTGGGAGCAAAGCGGAGGGGGCTAGAGCAATTCCCCGTAGCTTAGGTTGGAAACACTGAAACATGAATGTTAAGAGTTTGTGGTCGACGCCATAACTATCTTTCACCAAAAGCCGAAACATTTCCATAGCCATTTGTGTTCCCTCTGAAGAAGATTGAGAAAGGGAAATCTTAGTCAATATAATTCTTTACCTTAGCTTGCTAAATAAAGATTCCCTAGACTCATCAAAATGTTAGTGCAATTTTGTATTTTCTCTAAGAATGACATCAAAGAGTCATGAATATATTGCATTGTGCAAATAAGATAGTAGGTTTTGTCATTCTTCATTTCCATTTTCTTGTACGTTGTACATCTTCTTTCATCTAGCTGCTTAGATTTCTATCTGTTGTTGCTTTAGGAGTTTCTTCACACTACCAAAATGTACTGACACTGGATGTACTTATCAGTCCTGTTATCACACCATAGTAGCTGGGCTACTATTCTTGCTGAGTAGATATCTGCACTTTTTAGAGCTTCGCTTTTACAGAGATCAGCTATGATGAGCATATTTATTTGAGATCACTTACAGATCGGAGCAGTATATATATCAAACATTGAGTAGACCTTGTGCCAAGGATGAGCCTTGAGAGCTTAGATTTGATGACCGATGTGACCTTTTGTTCCATACAGTTTCAGTACAGTGCCCAGTTGTATTATTGCAGCAGTGTTTCAGTGGTTCTTTATGATGACTACTTGTGATATACAATGATGTGGCCATTAGACTTACGATGTTATCATTAGATCATTATCTTGTTGTTTTAGTCATCTTCATAGCATTGACTTGGTATATAACTCATGATGTGCAGTACTATTTAAATAATGAAATGAAATATCTTGGATGGTGTTATAAATATAAAATTGGATGTATTACTTGCACGCTAAGGTTTCCTGACAATACTCATTGGTTTCATTACCCTCCTGTGAGCATAAACATGGTCTTTCCTGACATCTTTGTCTGCTAGCCTAGGAACCACATTCACTTGACTCCATCCATCCATGACCTTTTTTAGGATATTCTCACCATCATCTTTATGTTGCATGCATTCTACATGCATGCATGCATCTAGTCATCAATATGGTAGTCTCTCGGCACCTAGTCCCTAGTTTACTAGCCCCGAGAGCTTGTTTCTGCTTAGTTCCAGCCCTCCTAGTCCATGATGCGCCTTGTATTCATCTCCTATGACAAACTGCGCCCTCTCTTACCTACCACCAGTGACACACTCAGTTAGTTGCATGATTTGTGGATCTGTTCCTTGATTTGAGGACAGATTAACTAGTTAACTAACTGAAGCACTCCGATCGACATCCAGAGAGACTAGTTTGACTATTTTGACTACAGACAGCTCTGTTATCACACAACTTGTAGTTGCCCCTAGTGGTATCCCATCCGGGACGGTAGAGGAGATGGACAACTAAAGAGGTGACCTAAGAGATGCCACGATTCCCAATGCAAGGTGGGAGTCACGTCAACCGAGGCACTCTTCACTTTAGATCTAGATGAATCAAGACCTAGGGGGAGACCCTATTACCAATCAAAGATGATTGGACCCAAACAAAGGTTCCTAGGGATAAGTAAATGATGAGTTACGGAAACCAATGCAAGGTTAAGTGGACCTAGAAGTTAAAGTATGGTTGAAGGTTGTTTGAGAGATGATTAGTGTTTCAACCAATATATGATTTAGGCCACATGATTAGTTATAATGACAAGGTATAGTATCATGTATTACACAAGTGGGACCCACTTTCTTGGGATATGTGAAATGGCTTAAAGTGGACCCACAAGGTGAAATTAAGGGATGCAATTGGCACTAGAGGATATGTAATGAGTAGATCTATGGATCTAAGCTGAACTTAGGAGTACCCACTTACTGGATCTAAGGTTTGACACAATCCCCAAGGAGTGCGATTTGCTTAAGGAAGACTAGTGCCTTGTTGGATGGGCTAATGGAGTCAAAAGATATGTCAAAGTGTAGATCGGGACACCTAGAGGTCAAGTCAAGTGGGCTAATTGAGATAGAATGGTTGGATCTTACTAGATCTAGGATTTCATGAAATGACCCAAGTGGACCACAATCCCTTAAAATAAGGAATGCTATCCCCAAGGCAGATCGTCACAAAATGATACTCTAGATATAGGTTTCAAGGTATGCTCCTTCCAAATCCATTGAAATCTCAACTACCCAGGTCCTAGAAGTGGGCAAACTCAGTCACCCAAGGAAGTGTGACCTTGCTCAAGGAGGGCTAAAAGGTGGATAAGGTGTGTCAAATCAAGTCCAATGGCCACCAAAATGTAGATCCAAGTAGTTTAGGCACTGATCTATGTGGATCTAGAAAATCAAGCCAATCCAAGGGTTAGATCTTACTAGATCTGAGTTTTAAGGTGCCAAGTAATTCAAAAGGGGGTTTTAATCCCTTGAAATGTGGAATGATGCCCACAAGGTAGAAATCACCCAAGTAAAAGTATAGGGGTAGGTTATCAAGTGTGTAGATTGCAAATCAAGTGGGATCTCACCTACCCACATGCTAGATCTAACCCAGCAAGCCTCTCCAAGGAAGTGCAATTTGGTTCAAGAGGGCTATATTGCCTTGAAAAGTGTGTTAATTTTAACCCAATCACCACCAAACTATAGATCCAACTAGGGGTGGATGCTATAGAGGTGGGTTCTTAAGATCTTTTCAAAAGCAAGGCTAGATCTAAGTAGATCTAAGAAAAAACAAAAATGAGGGTTTTAATTAATTAGGGTTTGTGACCAATGAAGAGAGAATGGATGGAAAGAGGCACATACCTTGTAGATCTTACCTCAATTGCTCGTGGCCACCTTGCAAATTGATAGCATTCTCCTATGTTTATATTCAAGAGTGAGATCCAAGAGCTCCAACCAAAACGTCCTCCTCCAAGATAGCCAAATCGTCCTCTTCCTACAAGACAAGATCAAAGAAACAAGTCAAGTAAGATGATTATGAAAATGATAGAAAGATGTAATAGAAAGCATCAACTATGTCACGAAGATACAATAATGATACTCCCTGTCACAAGATCAACCCAAGAGAGAATATGTGGATCCCTCCAACAATAACCCTCAAGAAATCGCCCTCCTCTCCACCAATTCAACTTTCCTGCAAGAAAACTACTAGAAGCACCAAAATCCACAATGATACATAGAAGAGATACTGTATACTCAAGATAAGAGAGAATCCACAAGATAAGAGAGATATCCTCCACAAAGAAGTTTTCTATTCCAATATTCCAGAGCTCCAAAGTTGAGCTATACAATAGGGGGTCTCCTCCTTATATAGGATAATAAAGACCAAAACCCTATACCACTCTACAATACTACATCAAATGAGTGGTTGAGATTAAAAGATCTCAATATACAATCAATGGCTAAGATGAGCCATAATAACATAACACATGGATCACTCATAAAGTGATGACGTCATAGTCTAAAATAGTCATGGAGGGTGACGTCATCCACTAGAGGGGATAAAAGTACAAAAATCCACCTCATAATGACTAGGACATAACATAAAAAGCACATGGTAGGGCTAGGAGGCATCAATCCTTACTAGCTCATCCCCAAGGCACAATAAAATAATAAAATATGTGCAAGATAATATAAATGATCAAATCTGTCCTCAAAATCTGTGACAGACAAGCAGTAAAAGACCTGCTGTGATCACTGTGGGCCTACCCACCTGGTGAAAACTGGCTGGAAGATAGTGGGATCACCCTGGAAGACCTCTGTGAAAACCAAATGCCAAAACCTTGCCTCAATTGCCCAAATCGAATTCCTCAGCGACCACTTTATCCCATTTTTTAACTGCCTCGGTAACTGTGAAAGTGCCAAAACTGCCTCCTAGGGCATCTGCGTTGTCCAACCGAGCCCACCATGCTCTCCAGAAGGGGGGGTAAATGGTAAAAACAAGTGGCTGGACCACCCCCTCCTCATACAACGCCCTAGGTGAACTGGCCTCTCATGGCCCCTGCTGCTCAGGCTGGGAAATCAGCCCCAAATCTTGTCAACAATTGTAAAAATGCATCAATCACTGTCAAAAGTGCCCGTAACTGAAAGATAAGTGTCTCATTGGATCCAGAAGACCCAAATCCACTAGGAATATGTACTCATACACCATGGGTTGCCCTAATGGGTCAGCTGTAGGGTCCACCATATATGGACAGTGCATAATCTGATGATCTGAAGTAATAATAAAATCTGCTGAACTGCATCAATCATCATCTGAACCATATGTCCATCATATGGCATCATCATCAAGTATGTGGGACCATCAATCATCATCAAGGTATAGATATATGGTCCACATCATCACGGATCCCAATAATATACAACCAAGGATAAGTCACATTAGTAGACTAAGACATGCTTCTCTAATCATTCTCACAGCCAAGCTCAAAGTATAACATCCATTCAGTGGCATTAGTCAAGTTAGCATATTTTTTTGTTATATAAAATTACTTGCACAATAGTTCAAATGACAAAATCACCCATTGGACATGGTCAAACTGCTAGTGAAGGATGAAGGCTAGGAACAAGGAAGGATGGACTGGGAGAAGGGGGAAGCTACAAACTCTGTGCTTGGACAAAATAACACGGGGAATGGTTGTGCCTCACAAATGGATAAGTTGTTTAGAGAGTGCTTATTCAACTTAGGCATCATGTCTACATCAAGTTGATCCAGGTTCATTAGGATCATTCAATTTCATTCCATGGCCTTTTTGGCCTACATAACCTTTCGGATCTCAGGTGTGCTGAAAAGCACAACTAGTTGCAGCTTGCATCCAAGGCATGTTTTCATATACATATAAGGTCAACAATTGTTTAGATATAGCTTTTAAGAACTATTGCTTTTTGGACCTTTCTTATATTCTTCGAGGAGTATTTTCAGCAGTTCATCGCTTTTGCCATTTTTAGTTTCCATGGGCGAATTTATAAGTTTCCATAAGTAGAACATGAGCTTTCAGTTTTAGCCAACAACATCTCAAGTGACTAGGGAGAGTTCGAGCCAATGCCAAACATCGGGACAACCAACCAGAATGATTTAGGCCTACAATCCAACTCACCAAAGGCAAGTTTTGTCACCAACTTAGAGCCAAGACACTGAACATACAGGGATGCGGTCCAAACACAGAGGTAGAAAAATGGGGAAGTCCTCAGTATCAGAAAGTCAAATGAGACAGGTCAAGGTTTAAAGTCAAATAGGAAAGTCATGTATGGATGGAGTCAAGTGAATATGGAGCCTACATTAGCAGACAACTGGTGTCAGGAAAGACCATATCTATGTAAGGTGGAAAACCAGTGGGTTTTGTTAAATGACCTAAATGTGCAAGCAATTGTCCATTTTATGATTTATAGTTCATTTTAAACAGTTTGCCACATCAGGAATAATATACCAAGCAGATGTTGTGAACATGACTAAATCAACAAGATAATAATCCACAGTCAATGATAAAATATCCATAGATCATACAACATCATCATAGTAATAAACATCATATACCATCTGAAACACTGCTGCAATACATCTCTAAGCACTAAACTGAAACTGTATGGGATAAAGGGTCACATCGGTCATCAAATCTGAACTCTCAAGGCTCAGCCTTGACACAAGGTCTAACATAAGTCTGAATAATACACTACTCTGATCATGAGTGATCACAAAATATACAATCATCATAGCCATGCTCTGAATAATGGAAGCTCTGGAATGTGCAGAAATTTGCTAAACAAGAATAGTAGCCCTGCTAATATGGTGTGATAACAAGCTCCTTATGCGCCCTCCTTGGATTCTCCTTCACTACATTAGTGCTCCATGCATCAGTTACACCTACCTACATTCAGTTAGACTCAGTTTGACACCTGGTTGACCTTTACTTGTGCATTGATGACACTACCACTTATCTGATGATGAGGACTCCTAGTGCAGACCAGCTTCACCATGAAGGCTTTTCGAATGACCTCCTTGGTTAATTCGAATTATTCAGTCATTGTGACATTAATTGTATTGTATTCTACTTCTGAGTAAATCAATAGAGCACTGCTGCAAGTCTTTTGCACAGTTTTCACATATTATTCTTTATGCATCTCTTGTAATAGTTTCTCTTGTTCCATAGATCTGTTGTGCTAGAATTTCACAACCTTCCCTATTTGGCTTTCACCTTGACTTGCCTTCTTGAGCTTTTGATATGGAGGACTTCCCCTTTTCTACCTCTGTGTTGGACCGCATCTATGTTTGTTTTGTGTCTCGGCTCTGAGTTGGTGACAAAACTTGCCTTTGTTAAGTTGGATTTTATGCCTAGATCATTCTGGTTGGTTGTCCCACTGTTTGGCTTTGTGCGGAATTCCCTCTAGTCACTTGAGTTGTTGTTGGCTAAAACTGAAAGCAGATGTACTACTTGTATTGGAAATCTCTTATAAAGGCGGTGAACTTAAAATTCTTGAATGCATTTCTTAACACACGATGAATAAAGGCTAAAGCAATGACCTGCTAAAATACCCCGCGAAGGGTATAGAAAGGTCCAAAAAAAGCAATGGTTAAACAAATGTTATATCTAAATATAGCTGGCTTTGTAAATGAAAATATGCCCCGGATGCAAGCTGCGATTAGTTGTGCTTTTTAGCACATGTGAAATCCCAGAGGGGTAATATAGGCCAAAAACTCCATGGAAATTAAATGAATGATGCTAATGAACCTGGATCAACGTGATGTAGACATGATGCCTAAGTTCAATAAGCACTCTCTAAACAACTTATCCATTTGTGAGGCACTGCCCTTCCCTTTGTTATTTTGTCTAGCACAGAGTGTAGCTCCCCCTTTTCCCCGTCCAAAGTGTCACTTGGTTGAGTTGGTCAAGTCATCCCCTTTGCCTATCTTTGTCCTTAGCCTTCATCCTTTGCTAGCAGTTAGGCCATGTCCATTGGGTGAGTATGTTTTTAAAGCTTCTGTGCAAGTAACTATAAATAACATTTAAATATATATGTATTAACTGCCACTGAATGATGTTTATACTTTAAGTTAAGCTATGAATGTGATTAAAGGAACATGTCTGAGTTTATTGTTATAATCTAGTCTTTGGTTGTATTTTGGCCTAGTCAAACATGGTTTGACCATGGTCATTCTTGGGATCCGTGATGAGATGGACCACTTATGCTTATGGATGATGATTTATGGTCGCACATACACTTATTGATGATTCCTTATGTTGGACATATGCTTCAGACGATGATTGATGCGGTTGATTAGTTTTATTATTATTTCCAGATCATCATATTTTACACTGTTCGGGTATGGTGGACCATATTGATGACCCCACAGGTTATCATGAGGTGTATGAGTACTCATCTCTAGTGGATTTGGGTCTTCTGGATCCATTGAGACACTTATCTTTCAGTTCCGGGCACTTCTGATGATGAGAGTTGCAGTTATCCACTTGTTGACCAGTTTGGGCATGATGATCCAGCCTGTCCAGCAGAGGCATTGGAGGCCAGTCGTTTCCTAGGGCACTGTAGAGGAAGGGGGTGGTCCAGCCACTTGTTTTTACCATTCTACCCCCCTTCTAGACAGCGTGGTACACTCAGTTTGACAGCAAAGGCACCCTGGGTGGCAGTTTGGGGCACTTTTAGGGTTTTCGGGAGGATAAAAGAATGGAATAAAAGGGTCACTGAGGAATTCGATTTGGGCAATTGAGGCAAGGTTTTGGCACTTGGTCTTCTCAGAGGTCATCCATGGTGAACCCCCCCTTCTTCCAGATCAGTTGGCATCAGTTAGTGGGGTCCACAGTGGTTACAGGAGGTCTTTTACTGCATGTCTCTGTCAGATTTTGGGGACAGGATTTGATCATTTGTGTTACTTGGACATGTCATAGACTTATATTTTATATTATTTTGCCATGGGAACATGCTAGTGAAGGAGATAAATGCCTCCTAGCCCCACCATGTGCTTTTAGTGACTTGTCTAGGCCTTGATGATGTGGCACATGTATTTTTAGCCACCCCCATGTATGACGTCACCCTCATTGAGTCATTTCTAGCTATGACGTCATCACTTAGTTTCGTGATCCATGTGATATATTGTATTGGCTCATCTTAGCCATTGATTATTATGTTGTATCTTTTGATCTCAACCACTCATTTCAAAAAGTGGTTTTTTGGTCTTTATTATCCAATAAAAGGAGGAGACCCCCGTATTGTAAAAGCACCTTTGGGCTCTGGAAAATTTGGAATAAAATATTATCTTTGGAGATCTACTTCTTGGCTTTGATTGGGTTGCTCTTGTACATGGTTATGCATCTCTTCTTTTAGACATCTTTGCTTGTAACAGGTGAAATTGACTTCCACAGAGGGAGGTCGTATTGCTTTGGAGCTAGAGTGCAACTTGCTTGATGGGAAGATTGTAGGGGCTGCTCAGTTCCCCCATGGGCAAGACGTCTTCATCTTGAGGGAGTTTTTCAATTGTGCTTTGACCATTGATTGCTTCTTTGACATGACATGCTTAGATCTCATTGATTTGTGGATCAAATCTAACATCTTGTAGTTTGATTTACAGGTTGGATGGGACATCTCTCCTCCTAGGGGTTGGATGATTTTGGTTGAAGATACTTGGATCAAGCTTGGAATTGTAACTAAGGGCAAGAATCATCCATATGCAAAGTGGCCGCAAGCTTTTGAGGTAAGATCTACAAGGTACGTATCCATTTCGCTTGTTCTCCATCCTATTGGTCACATAAACAATTAAAATCAAAACTCTCATTTTACATTTTTTTAGATCTACTTGGATCTAGCTTGGCTTTGGGTATACAATTAAGAACCCACCTCTATAGCATCCATGACAATTTGGATCTATAGTTTGGTTGTGATTGGCCTCCATATGACACACTTCCCAAGGCACCTAGCCTTCCTTGACGCAATTCGCATTCCTTGAGGGAGCTAGTTTGGCTAGTTCCTTGACAGGGGTAGGTGAGATCACACTTGATTTGGATAGATCAACCTTGATAACCTACCCCTTGTGCTTCACCTTGTTGATTTTCACCTTGTGGGCCCCATTCCTGATTTTGAAGGTTGAGCCCCACTTGGGTCACTTGGTGATGCATTTTCAATCTCAGATCTATGGAGATCTAGCAAGCATTTGGACTTGATCATTTAAACCCACCTTGTTAATCAGCTTAACTATCTCGATCTATAATTTGGTGGAATTTGGACTCCATTTGCCCCCTCAATTTAAGGCACTAATCTCCCTTGGGTAAATCGCACTCTGTGGGTTAGTAGTCTTTTTCTAGATCCCATATGTGGGTAATGCCCATTTCATCTCGAAATCATAGATCGATCCTTTGCATACCCTTTAGTACCATTTTCATCTTTAACTTGACCTTGTGGGCCCATTTGAACCATTTTCCATATTTTAAGGAGTGGGTCCCACTTGTGTATTTCTCATAGTAAGTACTAGATCTCCTTAAATCTATCTAAACCTCATAAGTGGCCCTAGTCATTCATTGGTTGAAACACTTGTCACCCCTTAAGCCTCTTTAACCACACTTCAACCCTTGGGTCCACTTAACTTTCATAGATCTAACTCACTCATTGGTTTCCGTGACTCAACTTACACATTTCCCTAGGAACGTTTGGGTTAGCTAGTCTTCATTGATTGGTTAGGGTGTCCCCCTTGATCTTGATTAGCCTTGATCTAAAGTGGAGTGCCTCGGTTATCGTGACACCCAGCGTGCATTTGGAACCGTGGCATCTCTTGGGTCACCTCTTTAGTTGTCCATCTCCTCTACCATCCTGGATGGGATACCTCTAGGGATAACTACAAGTTGTGTGATAACAAGTCCCAATGACCTACTTATTGTGGTTATCATGAATATACTGCACCGTGCATATACGATAGTAGCTTTTTCCATTCTTCATTTCCATTTTCATGTACCTTGTACATATTCTTTCATCCAGTTGTGTAGATTTTTATTTGTTGTGTTGTAGGAGTTTGTTCACACTCCTACAATGTATTGACATTGTATGTACTAATCAGTCCCATTGACCTACTTGTTGTGCTCATACATTGGATATTTATAAAATTATCTTATCTTATGGACTCAGATGATAAATAGGTCTAGCTCCCTTCACCTTTGCATCTTGCTGCATCTCGTCCTCGGGACTATGTCTGTTTATGGATTCTACATCTCCTATGGTTCACCTTCTTACTTGAACCCACTTATGTGTATGCTTTATGTTATTTCATGTTGCTATATTGTACTAATAAAATAAGGTCAGTATACTTGAGACCATGGGATAAAAGATCTAGTATGGTGTAGCCTTTTTCTTTATGGATTAACAGGTTCTGAGTGCAATCTTGTTGCCTTGTTTAAATGCTAAAAGCTTATTATTCGCTAAGTTGCCAGGAAACTTGGGTACGGGAACGAAGACGGGTATAGGTACGGGGATAGGGACGCCACTTTTATAATAGGGCACTTGGGTACGTCTGGGGTATTATATATTATATATATATGTCACTGTCACATCATACATGCATATTTCAGATTTCTTCATAAATTATGAATCATGATTCATAATTCTACATTCAATGATTCATTGAACAATGAACATTCAAATTGAAAATTTGAAACATAATTGATAAATCATAAACTCATAGTACAAACAATCAAACTCAGATCTGAAGGTACATTTGAAATCTGATTTTAAACACCTATTTGTATTAATGTTACAAGCAATAAAAAGTTGCAAATATATTCCTCGGTTGATGTCAGTGTATTTCTCAGTATTAAATATATATGCATATTTTTTATGTGCACATTTGGTAGTCAAATTATGTTCCATGAGTGTTGAACACAAAATCATAAAAACATTCCTTGTAAATCAATGCAAAATCAGTCTACCAGATCGGGACAATATTCAGTGGAATTTGAATAGTGTTGCAAAGTGCTTGACATAAGTCTTGAATCAGACTCCATACGCAGTTAGCAAAATTTAGTTCAGTTTTGGTTGGGGTTCATTACATTTTTCCCTGCGGATTTGCATTTTGTTGAGTCAGTCGTACCCTTGAAGTCCCCAAACAAGGCGAACGGAGTACCCAAACACAGGGTACGCTGTACCATTTAGCCTATAAGTACCCCTTTTTTTATAACGACGTCTCGTGTACGTGAAGTCTGTTATCCACTAAATTGCACTTACTAGATTCTGAGTGAGCCGTTGAAGACTTGAACAATCAAATCGTTCATCATCAGTGTTCTGAGATCCATCAGGCCAAAAAAAAATTGGCCCTTTCTAAAATTTGCATGTCCAGATCCCTACGAGGGACTTGTAATAAGTTGGTCTAAGCATGATACTTTTGTAAAAGGCTTGGCCTACCTTAGGGTTTTCCATCAACGGGATACTCTAGAGTGTTTTTTCCTTAGGAATTATGCATTGCGCTTCAGTGGCGTATAATTCCTGAGTTTTTCACTCATACCTCCAAAGCTGGAGTATTTTCCATGGTGGTCGATCTTAGGGGGGTTATTAAAGCCTATGTGTCTATGTATTTTTACATGTTAGCCATCAGTAATAAGTCGTGTGGACATGCACTAGGTCCCCTAGGAATTTGAGTTGATTCCGACAAAAATAATTTTTTTCGTAAATTAGACCATTTTTTAATGGTTTAATTGGAAAAATTCAAAATGTAATAAAGGCTTCATCTGGAGGCGGAATTTGGCGTGGGGAGGCTCGTTTTGATGCTTAGAGCATCCTCTTTAACCTATGACCCACTTTTCCTAGGTTTCGGGCGACTAAAGTGGCATTTGTGGCATTTTTTCCTAAAGATGCTACAAAACAACACTTAATTACCAAGTGTTCTACGAAATGCACAAATGACAAAAAGTAAAAAAAGTAAAAAATGAATAAAATTTGATGTGAAAGGGGTGACATATGGTTGGTTAAGGTATACGACCATGCATATGATTAAAAGCACATGTTTTAATTCAACTTTGGAATAACAAATGGAATTTTCATTTGGAGAAAAGCGCCCCCTCCTCACGTGGGCGTTATCACCGTATGCATGTTCACGATTTCGATGGTGGGCGAGAGCTCCAGTGGGATGGGCGTGGATTACAAGGGAGAAGGGCACCCCTCCACAAGTCGAATTCATGAGGGTATGCGAATAGGTTGAGAAAGGAGCAGCCACGTCACCCTTCACGCCAACCCACTCCAAGTTGCAACATTCCAATCGCATCAATCAGGGGATCCACTCCAACACTTGGCTCCTTTCTCAACCTATTCGCATGCCCTCATGAATTCGACCTCTCTCCCTGTGAGGTTATAAAAGCGAGGTCTTTGCTCCATTGATTTTCATGGATGCATAGAACCTCTGCTAAATTGTATACTTGTTGCTATCTTGCTAATAATATTTGAAGACTTTGGAGGTCTATGGTGCATCTTGTGTTGGATTACATCCTCTCATGAGGTGATATTGTTCCTTACTCTTTCAGTATTTGCTTTCAATCTTTTTATGGATCTAGTTTACATGTAGTAGTAATAAGTATTTACTGTTGTTGATTTACTTATTTGTGCTTAGAGGCTAAGAGATCTTGAAGTAATCGAATGTATTCGGATGTACTTAGATTCTTCGGATTTCCTATTTTTCTAACACACTAGCTCTCATCATCTATTGTTGCAAGTGTTGATTGTTTCAAGCTGCAGATCACAGGTCACGAGAAGGATTTGGCATTCGGTTGTTCCTCTTCTTCTTAGGAAACTTTCTTTTTTTCCAACACTCTTTGCTTATAGATCTTCGAAAGACATCTACAAGAACAAGGGCATTTGGATCAAAAGCCCCGTCCATCCCTTCATCAAACAAACTCTCTTCCTTTCCTTTTTTTGTTTCATGCTTAGAAGTTTAGATCTAGGGCTTCATTTATTTATCATTTTCAGATCTAAAGTTTCACAAGCATTCTTAGCAAATCTAGATCTTCATTTTCATAAAAAGCATATTCATAAGTAGATCTAGATTTCAAGCTTTTGTACTCGCATTTTCAAATTTTCAAAAAAAATTCCAAGTACAAAAAATTTTCAATTTTTTTTATTTGATTAAACTTATTTCCATCACTTTCTAACATGGTTTGTTTGCTTGTTTTTAGCAGGTCCAAAGGAATAGAGAGAGAAACTTTGGCTATTTTCCGCTAGAAATAACCAAAAAAGGCTTTCCAAGGACCCCTTTCTTCTAGCATATCATTCTAAGTTATTGTAAGCCCTTTAGATCCATAAAAATGGACTAAAGAGGCATTCTTTTTTTGAGCTTTATTGTAAACATTTAAACGAGAGCAGTGGGATACCCAGCACCCACACCCAATCCCCGCATGGGGGGATCTGCACTTGCGTCAATTTCGTGTGTGACTTTTTCTAACAAACACTATCATCACACACACACATTTTAACTGCAGGTTGTATACTTTAATAAGTTGTTTCATAAGTTTTAATTCATTTCAAATTTTTGCAAGCGTAAAGTAGAGATAACAAATCCCTCGTTGCCACGAAGTATGTTCTCTCCACCACACAAAGGCTTTGCCGATTAGTGGTGGATGATCAGAAAGTGACACATATGTTTGTGCCTTTCTTATTTTCAGTCATTTTTGCAAAATTAACTTATTAATAAAACCAGTTTCGTCGCCACGAAGTATGCTCTCACCACCACCTAAAGGCATTGCCAATTAGTGGTGGTTGATCAGAAAGTGACGCATAGACTTGGTGAACCATATCTTACAATTTACTTTGTTAAGTTCTCCACGTCTTCACAATACAAATTGTTCAAACAAAACTGGTATTTACACTTAATTTAATATTCACTTAATAAAATCAACCACCCCTCAAGATAAGTGAAAATCTGGCACTTCAACAATTTTTGTGTGGGGAAATTCTTCAGAGGAAGCGGGACCAACTGGGAGGCGACCTCAAGGCACAGTAAGGCTATACCCTCGTTTGGTATAGTGTTGAACACCGCCTTAGAGATTCGATTCCATCCCACATGTTCTCGTGAGGAGCCACCGAATTTTGATATCCAGACATTCCTCGCTATACGTCATGGTATCTTGGGAGTCCCCCCTTTTTTCCCTAAACAAGATTCATATCATAATAATCTAAAGTTAACCAAGAGACATTTGCACAACATTTCCCTTTCATTCAACATTATTTATATATTGTGTTGACTCCATAAGGCACTGATCCTTTGCACTTATCATTTGCTTATAATCATCTCAAGAATTGTGCATCTATTTTGGCAGTTATTTCAATTTATGCTGGTGAAAGCATCTTCAATTTTTGTTGCAAATATATCTTGGAACCTTTCTAATCAATACCTAAAACCACTCCTAAAAACATAAACACCTTTAACTATTTCACCTGAATTTCTAAAGACCTTAGAAACTTTCCTTAGGGACTACCCCCCTTGGCTTCGTTGAGAGTTTTGCCTAAACGGAGGAGTCAAGATCAGGTGACAGCTTTGACTCGAGACTTGCCCGCAAGGGCACACCAAGCAGTAGCAAAGATTTTCTGTTGCATTAACTAGGTGTGCTGATCCGGCGACAACAAGACCATTGAGAGAAGTCATCTCAAGTTCATCTCCGTCAAGCTTATCTCCAATTGCTCCTAGTTGTTCTTTGAATTGAGAAACCATAGTAAAGTAATCTTGGTTAGATTCACCTTGATTCATCTTCGTGCTTTTGAGTTGGGTTCTCAAATTCATCTTTCGATTGATGTTCTTTCCTTCATACATCCTTGATAGGGCATCAAACATTTCCTTAGGTGTTTTCTTGGAGGGCACTTGAGGAATCAAGTGATCATCCTTGATGGAATCTGCTATGATCCTCTTGCCCCTAATCATGCCCTTCTTGTGCTTTTCTTTTGGTTTAGCTTTCGGGTTCTGGTACATCTTCTTTAACAAACTTTGAAAGATCATTCTCTTCTAGAATGAGTCCAATCCTATACTTCCATGCACGAAAGTTCTCTATGCCTTCCAACTTGTCATCAAGCTTAGTGCTTGGGGCCATCTTATCCCAGAGAGCAGAGAATAACCCAAAATTAAAATTTCTCAAAAGCAAAAACTGAACTCACCAAAAGATGCAATTGACTGAGGCAAGTATGCTGATACACTTTGTTTCTGAAGATTCCAAAATTTCACCCTTGAAATTTGACTTGCAAAATTTTTGTCTGTTGTTTTTGGGTTTTTCTGGTTTTTTGGTTTTTTTGGTCCAAAGTCGAACCAAGGTTTGACTTTTTGGAAGATTCACCCTTTGAAAAATTTCGATCTTGGTGTCAATAGATGCGCCTACGAGGCGCACTTCCCTATGCCACTTGCACTCAAAAATTCCACTTCAGTAGAAAGCCCAAATTTTTCTTGTCCGAAGAAAGAGAGAGAGATTTACCTAGTGAGAGTTGCTCTTTTCAGTCTAGCTCTGATACCATGTTAAGATTATATGCTACTGAAGACTAAATTCTAACTTCATGAGCATTTAATACATTTTCACAATGGTAGCATAACAAGGATCTCTGAAAGATACACAATCACAAGGTACACAACAATATATCCTTGCAAACCCTCAAGGGGAAGAAAACCTAGCAAGAACTTCCTCAATATAGATTACCAAAGTACAATGCCCAAAATAGGTCTCACAAATAAGAGAGACAAACCCAAACTCTAGTGCCAAACCAATCCTCCTCCTCCTTCGCAGACTACTCTCTCTCCTCTAATGCACAATGCATGAATGAGTGAATGGTACAAATGAGAGGAAGTGACTCTCTATTTATACTTTACTTTTCACTTGACAAATAACCTAACTAGTTTCGACATCCTTCACAAAATAGTGACATCCTTGTGATCTTCACTTGTCTTCCTTGAGAAGTGTGCACCAATTGAGAGAGATGAGCTTGCTTGAATGTGTGAAATTAAGTGTGAGAACACTTATATTTATATTCTTCAGTTGGCTTGATTTTTATTCTTGAGGCCGGCCTGTACTTTTATTTATTCTTTATTTATCTTTTATTTATCTTTCAAGCTGACTTGTCATTTTGTCTTCTAGGGTCAATTTACCCTTTTTGCTTGGGCAGTTGTGCTCTTTCTTGCCTTCCACTTTCTCTGGGACTTCTTCAATCAATTGTCTTGACTCCTTGGTTATTTTTTCATCATAGAAAAGTTCTCCTCATTGATATCTCGTCACATGTGGTCACATTCTTGCAGTAGAGCTCTAATGTTGGTTTGACCATACTTAAGAAATCTTGGACACTTGTTAGAGCCAATTGTCAAATTCGACATTAGAATAGACTTTGTCTAATATACAAGGAAATAAGATCTCCTTGTAACATAGACAAGTCATCTCACTCTACAAGAATAGATCACTCCCACTACGGAGCACTCCCACCTGGAGTACGCAATGTGTCCTCTGGCTTACTACCACTCCAGTGAACACATGACTGGACGAGGCTAAGCATCTGAGCCATAAGACACACAGTCAAGGGCTACGACGGGGGGGGGGGGGGGCATTCTCTCTGGATCACGAACCCATCCAAAAGAATGATCTGCAGAATGTTTGCCTGATGCTGGAACCATGGAGAACATCAACACTCCCTAGCCAGGGTTTTGGATGTACTAACCTTGGAACAATGCTATGGTTTGTACATGAACTTCATCGTTATGCATATATGTGAAGTATGCTTTTGTCCAAAATTGTCTGTTGCAGATTTGATTTTCAGCCATCTATTTCTTTATGGTTTGTAATTTCCAGCTCTTTTCTGTCTTGCTTATTTGATATAAGTTAAGGTTTCAATTGTTAAGTGATTTAACATTTATACTGGAGAAGATAGGGCAGATTTGCTGCTGGATTTACAGCTAACATAAGTGATTTTCATGTCTGTTTTATGCATGATAAGATTGTTCCTAGAGGGATGACACTTATTGGAACACTGGTATTTTTTTCTTTTGAATTGCCTAGTAGATTGGGTTTTTTAAGAGGAGAAATATTGTCTTCTGTTGCTGCTGTTTTATTTATATTTCATAACAGCCCGAAAGCTGAAAATTCACAGGGTTAAAATCTGGGAAACCTCTGGTAAAGAGCTGAAATTTCTGAATTGTCCAATTCCGAAATTTATACAACTTGTGTGTTAGTATTCACATTGCTGTTGTGTGCCCATATCAACACTATTCTCAATATCTATCATAAGTTTGCATGTGATAATATCCCATGAAATCATCTGGTCTCATGATTGCCTTTGTTGAATGCTATGTGGAATCTGGATCTCTGCTGCAACCCGAAATCTTGAATTGGTAGTCTTCAATTTCTGCCAATATAAATTAATTTAATAATTTTGTCTTCAGGGGTACCAAGATGACTACTCTGATACGAGTTGTGTACCAAAAAACCAAATACACAGAATATTGCCAATAACACAATGTAAAGAATCAAGTCAATGCGACTAGAATGTGTTGATAATATTCAACAAGACGTGGAGCACCACTCCAAATGTACAATGGGTGAGTCGCACTGTGATATTAAAAAATAGGAAAAGAATTACAGATGATCATAAGAACTGGCGATGTGTTATAATGAAGGATCATATAGTAGTCATTGTTGTTCATGTTGGCCCAAAACGACTTACCATATAATTATCATTGTTGGGTTAGGGACACAACAATCTAGTTTTATTCACAGTAGGAATCCTTTGGTGTGGGCTAAGAATGATTCCGTCCGACAGACTTTTGATCTAAGAACATAACCAAATATTTGTAGACAGATAGCCACTGCGAGACAGCAATTGCCCAATCCTGCATTCTATTGGGAACAATGATTCCTACATCAATATGGGATATTTTAATTTTTTTTTAAACCAAGTATTTGTAGACAGACAGATAGCCAGTTGCCATACAGTAATTACTAATTACCCAATCCTGCATTATATTGGAAACAATGGTTCTTCCATCGATATGGGTTAATGTTTCTTTTCTTTTCATAACTTATATATAATTAATCAAAGCTCGGTCAACTCATATGGGATTTATTATTAAGCTCTTGAATAGTTCTATACATAGGGCAGATGTTCTTCCAGTAGAATTCTTTTATCTTTTATACTTTAATTTTAAATCTATACTTTTTAATTCTTTGACAATGCTCTATGAGAAACTCCTGGGTTCAACTATTTTTACATAGCAATGAACAATTTTCTTTTGTCAGGCCCTTGAAGCGGCAGGACATGTTGCGAGTGCTGCTGTGTCAACATCGCCACTTCCTTTCAGTGCGATGGCTAGCCAATGCGAGGCTTTTGGTTCCAGCACAAGAAGAAAGCTCTCTGTCTGGATGAATGAAGACACAAATCCAGATACTTTATTGTTGACATTTCCAGCCAATGAAGAGTCAGAAAGGACATTTGTGGCCCAGAACTTTGAGAAGAATGAAGTGAAGGTGAGGCTACAATATCATACTTTTATGAGTAGTTGTAACTCGTTGAATTCATTGCTCTAGCTATATCTATCCCTCCCACCATACACAGGCGCATTCTTTTATGCACAGGAGAATGCTATAAACTCGATTCAGATTTTAATTGAGAACACACTATTCAGTTAGGAAGAAACTAAATGCTTTCACACTGCAACTTGTATGATAGACAAAGGGAAAGGCATTACACTCTAACTTTCCCCTTACATGCACATGGAAACTTATAGAAGAATGGAGGGAAAGTGATGCTACAATATCTTACCTTTTTTGAATAGTTGTATCTTGTTGAATTCATTGCTTCCCTTTATCCATCCCTCCTGCCAGATACCTGCACATCCTATAATATGCATGGGAGAATGCAATAAACCAAATTCCAATTTGAATTGAGAACACACTTATCAATTAAAAAGAAACTAAATACTTTCCCACTTCAACTTGTATGATAGAAAAAGGGAAAGGGAATGTACACTATATTCCCCTTATTTGATGGGAGAAATTTCAGAAGAATGAGGGGAAGGTAAGGCACACTTTCTTACTTTTATGAGTAGTTGAAACTTGCTGAATTCATCGCTCTCCCTTTATCAATCCCTTCTGCCATACACCTGCACACATCTATGTGCAAGGAGAATGCAATCAACCAAATTCAGATTACACTTTTCAATTAAGATAATCCAAATACTTTTGCACTGCAATTTGTATGATAGAAAAAGAGCCATGGTATACACACTAATTTCCCCTTATCTAACGTATCCGTATACTTATGCAGGTTGCCATGCAAAGGGATCAAGGAATGGATAAAATTCCAAGTTCTTGTTATCTGTATCGAGGATCACTGCCACATGAGCCATGGCAGGCAATGCGGCTTCCTGCAGCTAGTCCATTTGATAATTTTTTGAAGGCGGCAGGCTGTTAGGCTTTCTGAGAAACACAAAGAAGTTAAGTACAAATTGTTGGCTAGTTTGCTGTGTCTTTTGGCTATTTCTAATCTGGCTTATTGGCTGTGTTCCTGGACTTTTTGCTGATGCGCTCCATGACTTTTCTGATATGGGCTTATTAACATGTATATAATATTATAATATAATTATTGGTTTTAATCTGGTTCCTATTGAAGTCTATTTTGAAATGTATTTGAAGTATTCCCTATCCTCAAGCTTACTGTTTTTCCTTATTATCTAAAGTTCCATTCTTGAATAGTCCTGAAGTTTGAGTTGAATTCTCTACTGGGAAAGTATCGTTTATGAAGAGATTTAACTATTCTCTGGCCATATCTGAACGATTTGAAAATGGATGATCTTGGTGGGTGGCATTGACATGACATAATTCAGTATCCATGTTACATGTTCTTGATAGTCCTGTTCAACAGAAATCATTTATATTGCTCGTCATAGTTTATATAAAATTACTAAGTAGTCCTTGAAGTGGCAGGCTTTAAACACAACTAATTCCCTTGGACTTGTTTACTATTATTTATATCTAGGGTATTCACTACACAGTGCAATCAAAGCTAATTGTTAGAATAAGTGACAATCTACACATTTCCTTTTTCCATACATGGAGGATATATCAGCATATTGATGATTGTCATTAGGCAGGCAAGGAATTTTTCGTTTCAGAATGCAGTTTGGGCTCTGTGAATGATTAGTTATGTCTTTTCATTAGCGCCATCTTAGAAAACTTGTCATTTCATTATTTCATGATACTTGATATACAACACCATCCAGGAAGACAAGCCCCAGCATATGAATGATGAAACCCATCCTTCATATTTTCAACAACAATTCAAGAATAAACCTAAGAAATATTTTTCAATGATTAATATATTTTCTTAGTTTTATTGTTGCAACTTAGGGAGTACATCTAGACCTTCAAAGAAAAGATTGGTTAAAAGAATGCCCTACACCTACAAATATTACAGACCAAAAATACCGTTTGTGTGGCATGAACTTTCTGTTGGAAGTCCATTCATCACTAGTTAAATATTATGAATGCCCTCTACCATCTCAGGAGCAGCAATAAAACCTTTATATAAAACCTAAGTTGGATAAGGTTTCCCAGCATATGAAAGATGCACTGTTCGGAAACTATGCTTGGACTCATTGATATTCCATGAACATCTTAGATAGAGACAATGCCTGGAGATCCGATGGTAAACCATTCCAAAACATTCTCCGATACATAGGTGAATTGCAACATAGGACTTTATTTATGGTCAGAGAAACAACTATCAACACTGATTGTTTGCCACCATATTCTCTTAATTCACTCTTCAAGATTAAGGTGTACTGTCACGTGAAATGGGCTTAATACCTTTAGCACTTTCAGTTTGTATTTGAATATAAGAAGGGAGCCACAAATAGAGCAGTAATTTTTCTTAATTGCACGTTTGTTTGTGTTCTCACTAGCTTTTTAGATGCCAACTGCTGTAATTTTAGAAATAATTGCATCTAACTCTCAATTTGTGCTTTTACCTTATCTACCATAATAAAAATAAAAATTCATGTACGAACCTTTTTTGAATCACTGCATTCATAAGGGGAAGAAGGGAATACTCTACGGACTGAGTTGTACCAATTGGGATAACCCTTGATTAATCCCTAATAAGCCTCACAGTCATCTTATGGAAAACACTTTGGAGTCCTCTAGACCATGAGATATCGGATGACATTCTAGGATGCCAACCACATAGAACAATGGTTAGAGCTATGCATATGCTCTTTATGTAACACATCTGATCGATCCATTCAAAAGCTTGGGTTATATTAGTGTATGTCGATGCCTTCTAGACCTCGTGAATTTGTCTCTATGAATCTCATTAGTGATCAACACCTCGCCAATGTTAACATTACCATATCTTTGTAGTATGGTAAGTTTCTAAGATTGAAATCTTCACAGCATGCAATACAGGTGAGACTCCTAAAGCTAGTTAACTTTTCTAGCACATCTCGACATATTATGGAATCTTATTTTAGGTCAAGATCTCTTTTTGCTTAATCATTATTTTTGCAAAGTTTACATGAATCATTGGTGTGATTGCAATCCACAGAGGACTCTGGTGCAGGTGCAACAACCATTTTGAAATTACGAATCAGGGAATCGACACCCTAAACCGAAATTTTTTATTAAAATATATTTTTACTTGTAAATTAAAAAAATAAGAAAGTTTGTGTAAAGATATAAGTTGGAGATTATAATGTTTCTATAGAATCATTCATAATGTTACTAATATGAATCATTCATATATTGATAATTCGTATTCCAGATTCGGATTCATAGAATCATACATAAACAAAATTTAGAATTAAAATTTTAACAAAAACTCAAATTCCTATACAAACAAAAATTGTAAACTTTAATTACAGATTTTCATTTCAGATATGTCAAAATTAGGATTGAGAAATTACATTATAAATTCATAAATTATAATCATAATCATGGAAGTGAGGGATTTTGGGGGGTAAAAAATAAGATTTCTAAAGATGTTGCACTCCACACTCACCCAATGAGAGTGTTCCGATGCCAAATCTACTTTCCAAATCCCCATTGTTCCGTTGTTACTTTGATTTTGTTAGTGCTTTTAAGTCTCAACAGCTCACAATTTGCAAATGAAAATGAAAAATGTTGTTAAGATAGATTTTGGTTTTCTAGGGTTTAGGACCACTTTCTATGGTTGTGGGCGTCTTCATATCCCCATTATTGTCATATGCCTTTCATATTCTCCTGCGGCCCTTTTTTTTAACATCTCTGTTGACATTTTTTTACAAAGGAGTTGTTTCCTCTTCGTAGAAATGGTGTCCCATTATTGAAACAGTTTTGGTATGGTTTGGAGATTTCGAGATTCCAATTTAACTCGGACATTTCCCCTAGATTATTTTGGTAACTATGATATTTAACTATCATTGTGGAAAAAGTTAAGTTATTAATCAAAGTATTATACGCCCTTGCATCCTTGAACTAATTACCAAACTAAAATTGTAAACAAGACCCCTTCACATCTGTTGGTCCAAAACTAAAATTGTAAACAAGACACCTTCACATCTGTTGGTCCAAAACTAAAATTGTAAACAAGACCCCTTCACATCTGTTGGTCCAAATCCTGTCAACATAATATTGATTGCAAAGTTTTGCAATGAGCCTTGTGACTGAAATTTGTCTTTATGGCAATTTGTAAAGTTTTGCAATGAGCCTTGTGACTATATATGAATTTTTTTCTTTATGACAATATCTTGATAATTGGATTGATGGGCATCGTCTTCACTTATCATCATCCCACCAAAATCCTCCTTATAGGGAATGATAGTCATCCTCTTACTGTGCACTAAAGGTAGTAATGAATTATTAGTGAGATCATTACAATATCATGGGTCCAAATGTGATTCCCTGTGCTTCAATTTTCATGTTGTTATGATGTTGATGTAGGTTGTCTTATGCTTATGTCTATTTATGTCCATGGTGAAGGGAAATGTTGATGGACATGGATGTTTTGTTGTGCTGATTGGTTCTAGTTTTTAATAATACCCATCAGCAAAAAGCGATTAACCTGCTAATAAACCTGTGTCAATGATTATGTCAAAAATGATGGTACACAGATTTTGAAAATACAAAGCATGGAATTATTACAATACCTATGCCCGAGAAATCATAAAAGCAATGGTGTCTACCACATTCACATTCATTAAATGCTTGGTAGAACAATGTATTTCATTCAATTCGGAAGTTCTTTTGGGCAAACATGAATGCAGTACTAAAAAATGATAGTACAAAGGTTTTAAAAATACAAAGCATGGAATTATTACAATGCCTATGCCTGAGAAATCATAAAAGCAATGGTGTCTACCACATTCATTATATGCTTGGTATAACAATGCATTTCATTCAATTTGGAAGTTCTTTTGGGAAAACATGAATACATTGGAGCAATGCAATAGACAATGATTTATTGAATTAACAATTACTTGGTGGTTTGTTATAGTCACAATGATTTATTGAATTAACAATTACTCGGTGGTTTGTTATATTCAGCTTAAAATATGTGATTGGGTTTTAGCTTGTTGGTGAACAATAGCCACGTTGAAAATGAATGAAACCCAAATATATTTGTGCCTTGGACTAGCTTGCATTAGAGTTTTTATCCATTGTGTGCTTTTGTGAGAGTTTTCATCTTTTGATTATGATTCAATATGGTTCAATGGTGCCAAATCAAGCTCACTTTTCAAAATCTTTTCCCCTTGCAAATTCAATTCTTTTTTTTCTTCAAAATGGTGGTTCACCGTTTGTTAGAGGGCTAGTCCACCGAAAGAATGCCGACACCTGCTATTCCAGCTAGAGAATCAAGGTATGGTCAGAAATACAATCATTACAATAGAGGCTCAACAAGAGCATCATGTCACTTATTAGAGTTGAACCTCGGTGGGGAGGGTAACAGTCATTCCTCCCAACCAAACAAATTACAACCAATTGACAAGCAAATTCATTGTCATTCGTGGCTCATCTTTGAGCTGAAAATGGTGGTTGAAAGATACATAATGTTTGCACATGTGCTAGTGATGGACGCTTGTTCTTTTGCATGGGTGGGACCCTCTTCACTTCTTTCCTATGAAAGAGGACCATGTTCAAATAAATGAACATATTTGGAAAAGGAAATGTAGACCCTTGAAGGTGTTTTTGGCTTGGATATTGCTTGGTTTCAAACTGTAGGAAATGTAAGTTCTCTGCAAAGCAAGGTGCAAAATTTAGCAATTAAAATCAACTAGGCCTCAAACCATGGGTAAACTTGTATATATGGTTATTGTGTGATGTCTGGTGGTTGTTTTTAGTCCAGCTAGGTTATTTTTCTTATACCCATGGCCTTATATTTACTTGTGTCTTTCTCATTTGGTTTTTGAGCTATTGACAGCCTCAACTTTTGAAAACTTGTGCAAGGCTATTCCAACTCACAAAAGCTCTATCCCAACGCTCTTTTACTAGACTGTGTTGAGCTGGTTGGCTAGCTTCAAGCCAATCCAATTACCTTCTACTCATATCCTTTGAATTTTTAAAACCTTTGAATTTTTTTAAAAAATGCCATTTCGTTGAACTCTCTATTTTGCACCGTAGTGGATTTTTAAAGCTTTTATATTTTGCTCATTTGCCCTCTATTAACATTGATAAACATTAAACCCAAATCGTCTTCTTTTTACTATCATTGGCAACTCATTTGCTCTCGATATAACCCATGGGTGTGAGCTCTTGGTGAATTAGGTGTGGAATAAATTCATGGGTTTAGTTATGAAAGCAATTACAAACTGTTTGTAGTGATTAAAAGTGTTTAAGACTTCAGTAGGTATCATGGCAACGCCCTGTTCTTGATAGCAAATGTTGGGAGGCCATGATGGAGTTTTTATTGCCAAATGTTAGTGTGTAACAATAACCAACTATTTTGACCTGTGCTCTGCTTGTGCACATATTTTGTTGGTAGATGTGGAGTTGGTGTGTTTGCATGGTATGTGATTATTGACGATTGGATGTGTTATCACACCATAGTCGCAGGGCTACTATTCTTGCTGAGCAGATATTTGCACATTTCAGAGCTTTGTTTTTCTAGATTTTGGATATGATGAGCCTATATTTTAAGATCACTCATGATCAGAGCAGTGTATTTTATCAGACTTATGTTAGACCTTGTGTCAAGGCTGAGCTTTGAGAGTTCAGATTTGATGCCCGATGTGACCCTTTATTCCATACAGTTTCAGTTCAGTGCCCAGTGATGTTATTGCAACAGTGTTTCAAATGTTTTATGATGATTATTATTATGATGAGATATAACCTATGGATTTCTGGTCATTGAAAATGGATTATTATCTTGGTGTTTTAGTCATGTTCACAACATTAGCTTGGTATATGATTCATGATGTGGCAAACTTTGTAAAATGAAAATGATTTATCTTAATGATGTTATGAATTATAAAATGGACATAATACTTGCACATCTAGGTTGCTTGGCAAAACTAACTGGTTTTAACACCCTCCTTGCATAGATATGGTCTCTCTTGACATAATTTGTCTACTAGCTTAGGCACCATATTCATTTGACTCCGTCCATCCATGACCTTCATTTTTGACTTCAACCTTTGACTTGTCTTTTTTGACTCTTTGATATTGAGGACTTCCCTATTTCTACCTCTGTGTTGGATAGCATCCATGTTTGTTTAGTGTCTCGACTCTAAGTTGGTGACAGAACTTGCCTTTGGTGAGTTGGATTGTAGACCTAAATCATTCTGGTCGGTTGTTCCGATGTTTGGCACTGGCACGAAGTCCCCCTAGTCACTTGAGATGTTGTTGGCTAAAACTGAAACTATAAACTCTAGAATGTGTTTCTTAACACACGTGAGTAAAGGGCAAGAGCAATGAAACGCCAAAAATACTCCTCGAAGAGTATAAGGAAGGTCCAAAAAAGCAATGGTTCTTAAACTTTATATCTAAACGATTGCTGACCTTGTGTATATATGAACATGCCCTGGATGCAAGCTGCGATTAGTTTTGCTTCTTAGCTCACCTGAGATCCGAAGGGTTATGTAGGCCAAAAATGCCATGAAATTGAAATGAATGATCCTATTGAACTTGGATCAACTTGATGTAAACATGATGCCTAAGTTGAATAAGCACTTTTTAAACAACTTATGCATTTGTGAGGCACAACCCTTCCCCGTGTTATTTATCCGGCACAGAGTGTAGCTTCCCCCTCTCCCAGCCCAAAGTGTCTTTTAGTTGAGATTAGGCAAGTCATCCCCTTTGCCCAACCTTGATTATTAGCCTTCATTCTTAGCTAGCAGTTAGACCATGTCCAATGAGTGAGTTTGCCATTTAAGCTGTGGTGCAAGTAAATATAAATAACAATGGAATATGCAAACATGATAAATGCCACTGAATGATGTTTATACTTTAAGTTAAGCTATGAGTATGATTAGAGGAACAGGTCTTAGTCTATTGATATGATTTATCCTTGGTTGTATATTGACCTAGTCAAACCTAGTTTGACTATGGTCATTCTTGGGATCCGTTGTAAAGTACCCACCTGCTGACCCAATGCAAGGAAGGGAACATGGCACTAAAATCTGGGCATTTCATAAGATTCAACCCACTAATTAGAATCATAAGAATTTAAACCTGGGTGTGCAGATACAATCAGATAATATGCACAACGGAATTTAAATCTAATCCACACACACAATTCATGCCCATCTAGCATATCAAAACAGTCATCAAATTGATGCATTGCAAAAGTAAATACATAGACAGAAAACACTTATCTTCATTGTGTAATTGTCCCAAGCAACTAGCTATGTCGTTGCAACGTTCCACCCAACCATAGGCTCTTCGACAGCTTATACTGAGTCCGTCCGAAGGCCACCCCCGAGCTGGGCATGATTCTCACAAGGAAATGGAACATTCCAGCTCACACACAGCCCATTAACCATTTCATCTCAGCAAAGCCAGTCCAACTGGGTTTATCAGGCTACACTTGATCAATGGATGCTTATTCTCAAGCTCAAGCTAGAACAATGGATTACCCATTACCCATACCCCAACATACTCTTTCTTCTCACAGCAAAAATGATCATTGACAAGGTTACACATTTACAACAGAGGTGTTCACAAAACAGGGTCCACATTGGCTCTCCCAACTCGTGGTTCACCCAAGCGAACTTTGGAATTTCGATTTCAACCCCAGGGAGCAAAACCGACTTCTCCCCACTGGTTAGGATCCTTTCCAATGGCCTAAACGACCTCCAGGAAGACCCAAAAACGTTATGTTTTCTTCCCCACTGGTAATCAATACAAAAACGCCCCTTCCCAGGTAAAAGATGAAGGGAAACCCAGAAAAACCATGGAGGAAAACGCCCAGGCAGCTAGAGCTGCGTGAGGGAGCAAGACTGATGGTTGCATAATGGCTTAGAGAGAAATTTCGTGGCTCTATTCTTGCCCAAGGAGACAAACACGTTTTTCCATAAAGGGTGGCTTGCCCATACCCGAATTTGGACAGCCATACCTCTCCATTCCCAAGGCATTAACTACCTCAACCAACTCTTGGGAGAAATCAATGGTTGGGTACAAAAGTCAACATGGGTAGTTGAGGGTTTGATGGGTTCTCTCATTGACACTTGGCTTGACCTGATTGGCTCAATGGTTTGAATGTTTTCCCTCCCAATTCCTTTGTGAAATCATGCCCCCATCTCTTTGTTGCATTGCATAGCTAGTTGTGGGTATTTTTATTAAAATGCATATTACATGATATTTGAATTTCCAATGTGCATTGCTAGCACGCAAACCATATGCATCACTAAATCGATGGCGGGGCCTTGGCTTTGAGCTCCTCACCATGACTTGATAACAATATTACATCAATTATAATGTTAATGCCATGGGGTCAAACTAGGGACATTACATCCGTGATGATGTGGGCCATGTATGCTTATTGGTGATGATTGATGGGCCCACATACTCTTATTGATGATACTATATGATGGACATATGATTCAGATGATGATTGATGCAGTTCAATAGGTATTATTATTACTTCAGATCATCAGATTATGCACTATCCATATATGGTGGACCCTACAGTTGGCCCTTCAGGGCAACCCATGGTGTATGAGTACACATTCTTAGTAGATTTGGGTCTTTTGGATCCAATGAGACACTTATCATTCAGTTCCGGGCACTTCTGACAGTGATAGATGCAGTTTTCCACTTGTTGACCAGATTTGGGGCTGATTTCCCAGCCTGTCCAGTAGGGGGCCATGAGAGGTCAGTTCACCTAGGGCGCTGTATGAGGAGGGGGTGGTCCAACCACTTGATATTACCATTTTACCCCCCTTCTGGAGGGCCTAGTGGGCTCAGTTTGACAACGTAGGTTCCCTAGGTGCCAGTTTCAGCAGCTTCATAGTTATCGAGGCAGATAAAAAATGGAATAAAAGAGTCACTGAGGAATACGATTTGGGAAATTGAGGCAAGGTTTTGGCACTTGGTCTTCACAGAGGTCTTCCAGGGTGAACCCCCCATCTTCCAGCCAGTTATCATCAGTCAGTGGGGTCCATAGTGGACACATGAGGCCATTTACTACATGTCTCTCTCATTTTGGAGACAAGATTTGATCATTTGTATTATTTTGGACATATTATTTTATAGTATTGTGCCATGGGGATGAGCTAGTAAGGATTGATGCCTCCTAGCCCCACCATGAGCTTCTTTTGTCATGTCCTAGTCATATGAGGTGGGCCCATGTACTTTTGCCCCCTCTAGAGGATGACGTCACCCTCACTTTGTCTCTCCTAGCTATGACGTCACCTTATGTTGAGTGATCCATGTGTTATATTGTTAAGCTCATCTTAACCATTGATTAGATCTTGAGATCTTTTAATCTCAACCACTCATTATGTTGTATTGTAAAGTGGTTTTATGGTATAGGGTTTTGGTCTTTATTATCCTATATAAGGAGGAGACCCCCTATTGTATAGCTCACCTTTGGGCTCTGGAAAAATTGGAATGAAAATAATATTTTGGAGATCTACTTCTTGCCTTTGATCGGGTTACTCTTGTATATGTTCTTGCATCTTGTTTCTAGACATTCTTTGCTTCTACAGGGGAAATCGACAATAAGAGAGGGAGGCCGAATTGCTTGAAGCTAGCTTAATGATTTTCTTTGTGGGAAGATTGTAGGGGTTGCTCACACCCCCCATGAGCAAGACGTCTTCATCTTGAGGGAGTTTTTCAATTGTGCTTTGTCCATTGATTGCTTTCTTAACATGACATGCTTAGATCTTATGGATTTGTGGATCAAATCTAACTTGATGTAGTTTGATTTACAAGTTTTCATTAGACATCTCTCCTCCTAGGGCTTGGACGATTTTGGTTGAAGACACTTGGATCAAGCTTGGAATTGTAACTAGGGCAAGATTTCTCCATATGCAAAGAGGCCGCAAGCTTTGAGGTGTGATCTACAAGGTACGTATTGATTTCGCTTGATATCCATCCCATTGGTCAAAAACTCCATTAAAATCAAAACCCTCATTTTTGTTTTTCTTAGATCTACTTGGATCTAGCTTGGTTTTTGGAGAGATATTGAAAACCCATCTTTATAGTATCCACGACAATTCGTATCTATAGTTTGGTGGTGATTGGGTTCCATTTGACACACTTTCCAAAGCACCTAGCCCTCTTGAAAGAAATTCGCACCCCTTGGGAGAAGCTAGTTGGGTTGGTTCCAAGACATGGGTAGGTGAGATCCCACTTGATTTGAACTCCTCTCACTTGATAACCTACCTCTAGTGTGTCACTTCTCCGATTTTTCCTTTGTGGGCCCCATTCCTCATTTTAAGGGTTGTGTCTCACTTGGGTCATTGGGTGATGCACTTTCAACCTTAGATCTATGGAGATCTAGCCATTCTTTGGGCATGCTATTCAAAACCCACCTTGATATTTGCCTTGACCATCTCGATCTACAATTTGGCATACTTTGGACTCCATTTGCCCCTCCATTTGAAGGCACTAGTCTCCTTGGGTCAATTCGCAATCCTTGGGGATTGTGTCTTTGTTAGATCCCATATGTGGGTGTGTTTAGAGATACCTTGGATCCATAGATCCACATCATTAAACACCCCTTAGTGTCATTCTACCCCTAACATCACCTTGTGGGTCACATTTGGTCATTTCCATACTTTAAGGAAGTGGGTCCCACTTGTGTATTTCATGGTACTAGATCTATCTCTTTGATCTCGCTAGGTGGCCCAACTCATTCATTGGTTGAAACACTTGTCACTTCTTAAGCCTCTTCAACCATATCACAAACTCTTGGGTCCACCTAAGCCTTCATTGGTTTCTGTAACTCAACTTTCATATCCCCTTAGGAACCTTTGCTTTGGCTAATCTTCTGTCGATTGGCCATTGGGTCTCCCCCTTGATCTTATCTTGTCTAGATCTAAAGTGAAGAGTGCCTCGGTTGTCGTGACTCCCATCTTGCATTGGGAACCGTGGCATCTCTTGGGTCACCTCTTTAGTTGTCCATCTCCTCTACCATCCCGGATGGGATACCATTAGGGACAACTACAAGTTGTGCGATAACATTTTTGGTGCCGTTGTCGGGGAGGTAGAGGCTTACCTTAGGTGTTTGCGATTATCCATGCATAATTCATATCTTATCGCATCCGAATTAATCTAGATGGTTATCATTTTTATCCTCAATTCAAACATAGCCATCTATTTGTCGCTCATCTCTCCCTGCTTATTAATGACATATCATCTTGGTAGAAGAGATTTAAAATCTACCTGGAGACTCCACTGGTGATCGATCCTATTATTATCTAGAACCCATGGGGTGCATCTTTTTGTATGTAGGTTCTTGATTTTAAAAAAATATAATAAAAAAATAAAAAATTTGCCCTCCATGGCTGCTTCTGAGCAGCCTAGGACTTTTGGTCGTTTGAAAGTTTTTTACTTCTCAAAAATTATTGGGTATCCTCATCATATTCCTCATCAAGCCCTTGAAAGGTTGCCTAAATTCGATGGAAGTTATGAAATCTCTGCTAAAAGGCACCTTAATCTATTTAATGAAGTTATTAACGAATTATCTATAATCGATGAGGATGTATGTATGAAACTATTGGCCTCATCTTTCCAAGGAAGCGTTGAGCTCTGGTTCTTGAATTTGAAGACCAATAGTATTTCCAGATATGACATGTTTGAAAATAAATTCTTAGAAAAATGGGGAAGTGAATTCAATGATGTGTATTTTTCAAATCAAATCCAAGATCAAAACCTTCCCCTTCTCGATCCTATTGTCGAATCAATTAATAATCAAATATCAAATAAATTGTCAACATTCGGAGATGACCCCTCTTGCCCAATTTCTTTTGAAGATGAGTCTTCCACTTTTGAGTCAAACGAAAGTCAAATACCTAATCATTGTATAAATCATAAGTTTTCAAATTTCTCTTTAGGTAGCCCTAGTCCTGATCCTGAGGAAATTTCTGAGGTTGAGCCTTTAGTCAACAAATCTACTGATGTTCCTCCTTCGGAGAAACTCATTAGTAATTCTATCTTTATTGATTATTCAATTCATTATCACCTCATTGAAGAATAAGAAAGTGGGGACATTGACCAAGATCTTTTAGTTGTGCTTTCACATGATCATTGTGCAAATAATCAGGATGTTTTAAATGAACTTGTTAATTTTCTCCCTGACAAATTAAATAAAAATTATCATTTTTCCTCATATGATTTTATTGATGAATCAATAAAAGGTCAATCTCAAGATGATGATGAATTAGTGAATCACACTAGATGCTCTGATCTTTGTTCCACTTCTTATAATGAATCTTTCATTTTTTCATTTTTTCATCCTTAATCAAGATAACTTAGAGTTAGATAGTTATGGTCAATCTTGTCCTTAGATTGTAAATATTAAACTTGATCAAAACCTTGAAATCATTCCTAGAGTAAAAAGTGTTTTCTTTTGCAAAATCCAAGGTCAAACTTGTTTATCCATTTGGGAGATTTTTCGTATTTGCAATCCACCCTCCCTTCCCAACTCTTTCAATCATCTTTGGGTTGGTGCACTAGTCAATCTTTTGCCTTGGAAATTTTCAAAAGGAAGTATAAGCATGATTACATGTTTGGAGAAAAAGCACTTCATTTCCCTTTTCAGTCACTTTGGTACCATAATGTTTGTTGTCAAGTTATCAATCATTATTGGTGGCTAGAAAATGTGTTTAAAGATCAATTTCATATTTTCTCCATTTTTGAGCATCAAGTGGGTTTGATTTTGATTTTTCGTCTTCTAAGCTTTAATTTATCCCCACTTGGTTTTTATTTGATCATCAGTCCCAAGGAGAATCAAATTGAATATGTAAGAAAAGTAAATGAGGAAGTTTTTTTTGTGTAAAAGAATTTAGTTGCATGCCTTATATTTTTCCTCCATCAATCTTAAGCAATAACTTGCATGAATTTTATGATCCTATCAATTCTTGGATGGAGGATGTTGCATCAGACAGTCTTTCCCTTGGCATGATTTCATTTTGCACCATTCAAACCCTTCTTCAATTTTTGAACAAGCCAGGAAGATTGTGTTATCAAATTCTCTAATCTCTGATCCAATCATGACTTGTTTCATTAATGAAAGTCAAAGAAGAATCATTAACTTGTTTTATGAATGGTTGCACTGGATTTATGATTTTACCTAGCATTTGTGTTGACTGGTTAGAGTAGGTAGGACTTTGAATAAGCTCACTTGAGCAGTAGGATTTGTGTGCTTTTTCTTTTTCTATGTGTTGATGTTAGGATATTCCTATACTCCATCCTAGTCCCACCAGTATTTTGATCATTTACATTTTCAATCATGCATGCACTTTTAGGGTTTGCATGTATCATTTAGAGTTTGCATGCATTTGCATGGATTCCAGTCATCAGTCCCAGCACCTAGCCCTCAGTTAGCTAGCCCCCAGAGCTTCCTTCCACTCAGTTTCAGCCCTCCTAGCCTGTCATGCGCCCTCCTTTCACCCACTGCATGAGAAGGGCACCTTTCTCACCTACTAGTCCAGTTTACTTCAATTAGCCACCAGTCTTTCCTTGATTTGAGGCCAGACTGACTCTTATTGCTGTTATCACTCTGATTGACCTCCGATGAGACATGACTACTTGTTCTGACTCCAGTTAGCTCCTCATGCGCCCTCCACTGAGCCTCCTTCATTCAGTTAGTTCCAGTTACACTCAGTTAGACTCAGTTTGACTGATGGTTGACAGTTACTTGAGCATTGATGACTCCACTGATGATGAGATAGACTACTAGTTGTGTTCTGATGACACTCCAGTGATCTTTTGATCACTCCATGAAGGCTAATTCGAATTGCCACCTTAGGCATTCAAATCCTCATGCATTGTACTATTTATTTGTCCATATTGTGATTAATTAATTAGTGTGTGTGAAGTATTTTTGCTTCTATCCGAGTTCTACTATATCATTATTATGTTGCTCATTATACTGCATTGACCACTCTTTTTTCTATTTTCCTGCTTAATCATAATTACTCTTGTGAGGTATACATCATCTCTTAGATCTGCTGTGAGGATTTTCACAGCTGAGTATTGCCATTTCTCTTTATTTTTCTTTCCGATTGATTGAGTTGTCTTCTTGTTGAGCTGTCAATTGAGTTGAGCCTCACTTTTTCCTAAGCTTGTCTCACCTCTTGCATGCATTAAAAAGAGTGGTTAGTTTTCTTGAATGTTCTTTTGGCTTCCTATGCAAGTTGAAGTTGAGTATGCCTACTTGAAAAAATTTCTTCTCCTCCTGCACTGGGAAATGAATAAAATTTACATGCCATGTTAGATTAGAATTTCTTCTATGCATTTCAATTTCTGTTTTAGAGTAGATTTCATTTTCAGCTTTATTTTATATATCTCCCATACATGCTCCATGAGGTATTCCAGTGTTTGTGAGCGCAGATACAGGTGCAAAATAAAAGCTGAAAGCAAGGATGATGCAGTGCTGGAGTGAAGATTGATGCAGATCAGTTCGAGACCCAAGATTCTGAGGTTCTCAAGCGCTCTCTCTCTTAGAGAACTTGTCCCAGCTATAGCCAGAGGTTATCACACCATCGTAGCAAGGCTACTATTCTTGCTGAGCAGATATCTGCACATTTCAGAGCTTTGCTTTTCTAGATTTTGGATATGATGAGCTTATATTTTGAGATCACTCATGATCAGAGCAGTGTATTTTATCAGACTTATGTTAGACCTTGTGTCAAGGCTGAGCCTTGAAAGTTCAGATTTGATACCAGATGTAACCCTTTATTCCATACAGTTTCAGTTCAGTGCCCAGTGATGTTATTGCAACAGTGTTTCAGATGGTTTATGATGATTATTATTATGATGAGATATAACCTATGGATTTCTGGTCATTGAAAATGGATTATTATCTTGTTGTTTTAGTCATGTTCACAGCATTAGCTTGGTATATGATTCATGATGTGGCAAACTTTGTAAAATGAAAATGATTTATATTAATGATGTTATGAATGGTAAAATGGAGATTATACTTGCACATCTAGGTTGCTTGGAAAAACTCATTGGTTTTAACACCTTCCTTGCATAGATATGGCCTTTCTTGACATCATTTGTCTGCTATCTTAGGCACCACATTCATTTGACTCCGTCCATCCATGACCTTCCCTTTTGGCTTCAACCTTTGACTTGTCTTTCTTGACTCTTTGATACTGAGGACTTCCCTATTTCTACCTCTATTGGATCACATCCATGTTTGTTTAGTGTCTCGGCTCTGAATTGGTGACAGAACTTGCCTTTGGTGAGTTGGATTGTAGGCCTAAATCATTCTGGTCGGTTGTCCCGATGTTTGGTACTGGCACGAAGTCCCCCTAGTCACTTGAGATGTTGTTGGCTAAAACTGAAAGCTCATGTACTACTTATGGAAACTTATGTAAATTCGCCCATGGAAACTATAAACTCTAGAATGTGTTTCTTAACACACGTGAGTAAAGGGCAAGAGCAATGAAACGCTAAAAATACTCCTTGAAGAGTATAAGGAAGGTCCAAAAGAGCAATGGTTCTTAAAGTTTATATCTAAACGATGGCTAACCTTATGTATATATGAACATGCCCTAGATGCAAGCTGCGATAAGTTGTGCTTCTTAGCGCACCTGAGATCCAAAGCGTTATGTAGGCCAAAAAGGCCATGAAATTGAAATGAATGATCCTAATGAACTTGGATCAACTTGATGTAGACATGATGCCTAAGTTGAATAAGCACTCTCTAAACAACTTATCCATTTGTGAGGCATAACCTTTCCCCATGTTATTTATCTAGCACAAAGTGTAGCTTCCTCCTCTCCTAGTCCAAAGTGTCTTTTAGTTGAGTTTAGGCAAGTCATCCCCTTTGCTCAACCTTGATTCTTATCCTTCATCCTTAGCTAGTAGTTAGACCATGTCCAATGAGTGAGTTTGTCATTTAAGCTATGGTGCAAGTAAATATAAATAGCAATGGAATATGCAAACATGATAAATGCCACTGAATGATGTTTATACTTTAAGTTAAGCCGTGAGTATGATTAGAGGAACAAGTCTTAGTCAATTGATATGATTTATCCTTGGTTGTATATTGACCTAGTCAAACCTAGTTTGACTATGGTCATTCTTGGGATCTGTGATGATGTGGATCATGTATGCTTATTGGTGATGATTGATGGGCCCGCATACTCTTATTGATGATACTATATGATGGACATATGATTCAGATGATGATTGATGCAGTTCAACAGGTATTATTATTACTTCAAATCATCAGATTATGCACTGTCCATATAGGGTGGACCCTACAGTTGCCCTTCGGGGAAACCCATGGTGTATGAGTAGACGTTCTTAGTAGATTTGGGTCTTTGGGATCCAATGAGACACTTATCATTCAGTTCTGGGCACTTCTGGCAGTGATAGATGCAGTTTTCCACTTGTTGACCAGATTTGGGGCTGATTTCCCAGCCTGTCCAGCAGGGGCCATGAGAGGCCAGTTCAACTAGCGCGTTGTATGAGGAGGGGGTGTTCCAGCCACTTGATATTACCATCTTACCCCCCTTCTGGAGAGCCTAGTGGGCTCAGTTTGACAGCGCAGGTGCCCTAGGTGGCAGTTTCAGCAGCTTCACAATTACCGAGGCAGATAAAAAATGGAATAAAAGGGTCACTAAGGAATTCGATTTGGGCAATTGAGGCAAGGTTTTGGCACTTGGTCTTCACAGAGGTCTTCCAGGGTGAACCCCCCATCTTCCAGTCAGTTATCATGAGTCAGTGGGGTCCACAGTGGCCACAGGAGGCCATTTACTACATGTCTCTCTCATTTTGGAGACAAGATTTGATCATTTGTATTATTTTGGACATTATTTTATATTATTGTTCCATGGGAATGATCTAGTAAGGATTGATGCCTCCTAGCCCCACCATGAGCTTCTATTGTCATGTCCTAGTTATATGAGGTGGGCCCATGTACTTTTGCCCCTTCTAGAGGATGACGTCACCCTCACTTTGTCTCTCCTAGCTATGACGTCACCCTCACTTTGTCTCTCCTAGCTATGACGTCACCTTATGTTGAGTGATCCATGTGTTATATTGTTATGCTCATCTTAGCCATTGATTAGATCTTAAGATCTTTTAATCTCAACAACTCATTATGTTGTATTGTAAAATGGTTTTATGGTATAGGGTTTTGGTATTTATTATTCTATATAAGGAGGAGACCACCTATTGTATAGCTCGCGTTTGGGATCTGGAAAAATTGGAATGAAAATAATATTTTGGCGAACTACTTCTTGGCTTTGATTGGGTGACTCTTGTATATGTTCTTGCATCTTGTCTCTAGACATTCTTTGCTTTTACAGGTGAAATCGACATCAAGAGAGGGAGGTCGAATTGCTTGAAGCTAGCTCAACGATTTGTTTTGTCCATTGATTGCTTTCTTAACATCGCATGCTTAGATCTTATGTATTTGTGGATCAAATCTAACTTGATATAGTTTGATTTACAAGTTTTCATGAGACATCTCTCCTCCTAGGGCTTGGACGATTTTGGTTGAAGACACTTGGCTCAAGCTTGGAATTGTAACTAGGGAAAGATTTCTCCATATGCAAAGAGGCCGCAAGCTTTGAGGTATGATCTACAAGGTACGTATTGATTTCGCTTGCTATCCATCCCATTGGTCAAAAACTCCATTAAAATCAAAACCCTCATTTTTGTCTTTCTTAGATCTACTTGGATCTAGCTTGGATTTTGGAAAGATATTGAAAACCCACCTCTATAGTATCCACAGCAATTCGGATCTATAGTTTGGTGGTGATTGGATTCCATTTGACACACTTTCCAAGGCACCTATCCCTCTTGAAGGCAATTCACACCCCTTGGGAGAAGCTAGTTGGGTTGGTTCCAAGACATGGGTAGGTGTGATCCCACTTGATTTGAACTCCTCTCACTTGATAACCTACCTCTAGTATGCCACTTCTTTGATTTTTTTCTTGTGGGCCCCATTCCTCATTTTGAGGGTTGTGCCCCACTTGGGTCATTGGGTGATGCACTTTCAACCTTAGATCTATGGAGATCTACCCATTCTTTGGGCATGCTATTCAAAACCCACCTTGATATTTGCCTTGACCATCCCGATCTACAATTTAGCATACTTTGGACTCCATTTGCCCCTCCATTTGAAGGCACTAGTCTCCATGCTAATTGGAAGCTTCATTTTCATCTTCACTCATTTCTACTTCAACAGGTATAATCTTAGGTACACCTCCTTTCTTTGCATGAATTTTCATTAAAAATAACATCCTGACTCACAATTACCTTTTGGATTTTCGATCCCATAGTCTATACCCCTTTACTGTTTATCATAACGAAGAAAAACACATTTCCATGACTTTGGGTCAAGCTTGGACCTCTTTTCTTTAGGAACATGGGAAAATGCATCACAGCCAAATATACACAAATGATAATAATCAATTGTCTTACCATACCAAACCTCCTTTGGAACATGTCCATCCAATACAGTTGTAGGATATTTGTTTATAATATAAGTAGTTGTATTAATATCCTCTACCCAAAATCTATTATCCAACCCAGATGTACCAAGTATGCTTTTGCATGTTCCATGATTGTGCGACTCATCCGCTTAGACACACCCTTTTTTTGTGGAGTATATGGAGCAATATTATGGTGCTTAATTCCTACCTGCGTATAAAATTGATCAAATTCCTTGGATCAATACTCTCCTCCATTATTTTATCTAATACATAAAATAATCTTGCCCAAACGTTTCTCTACTCGTGCCTTGAACTCCTTAAATTTCTAGAAGGATTCCTAAAAAATATTCAGAAAAATACCCACACTCTTCTAGAATAAACATTTATAAAAGATACAAAATATCTATCACTATTTACAATTAGAGTGAGGAGTGTTCTAAATATATCAAAATGAATAAGTTGCAAAAGATCTGCACTTTTACCATATCTTGCAGTAAACTGATATCCCTTTTGTTTACCAAAAATATAGTGCTCACACAAGTTTGAATTACAAGACTTAATCCCAAAATGCATAGCTTGGTCATGCATAATCTTCAAACCTTTTTCACTTATATGTCTAAGTCATTGATTCCACAACATCAATGCATAGCTTGATCATGCATAATCCCAAAATTCATAGCTTGGTCATGCATAATTTTCAAACCTTTTTCACTTATATGTCTAAGTCATTGATTCCACAACATCACTGTCTCCAGAACATTCTGTGAGTTTGTTGTTGATGCGTAAATTATCATGGTATCACTGCACAAATAATACAGGGTCCCATAAGATTCTCCTTTTGCTACCACTAGGGATCATTTGGTAATCTTGCAACAATTATCACCAAAGGTAGTAGAATACCCCAATTTATCCATCATCTTTATTGAGAGAGAAATCTTCCATAGATTCGGTCCATGGTGTACATCACACCACTTTTTCTCTCTCCCATCTTCCAACTTGACCCTAATATCTCATCTTCCCACAATTTCTAAAGGATGATCATCACCCAAGTAGACTATCTCACCACTATATGGTTGATATTTGACAAACCAGTCTCTATGTAGAGACATGTGGAAAGATGCACTCGAGTCCAAAACCTAGGAATATAAAAGAGAATTGTTAATACTAAGATAGAAAAGATCACATGTTGTTGTTTCTTCTAAATCTATTATGATATCCTCAATTGATGGTTGATGTGGATTTTCATTATTCTATTCCTTCTTCATATGCCAACATTCCTTCCTCGAGCGCCCTGATTTCCCACAATTCCAACACTTCCCTTTCATTGTGAATCCTTTGGACTCGGATCCAGATTACAATCTACCTTGTTGAACCCTTTCACTAGATCGACCTCTCACATATAAGGATTCACTGGAAGAAGGCTTCAAATATTATTTCACCTCAAATATTCTTCTAGCAAAGCGGCTACTACATCATCAAAATTTAGATTTCCTGATGATGAGTTGATGATGGTCATCACCAATCGATCCTAGGTATCAAAAAAGGAACATAGTAAAATGATTGATCTATCCTCATGCTCCACCTTTACACCAACCGAGACTAGTTTATCGATTAGCGTATTAAACTCATTCAGATGATTGCCCACAGTTGAATCCTCGTTCATCCTCAAATGATAAAGTTCGACCTCTCTCAGATAGGGCTTCACTAGCAGAGGCTTCATAGATGATTTCACCTCAACTCTTCTTTTAGCAAAGCAGCTACCACATCATCAAAATTCATATTTCCTGATGACGAGTTGGTGATGGTCATCACCAATCGATCCTAGGTATCAGAGAGGGAACATAGTAAAATGACTAATCTAACCTCATCCTCCACCTTTACACCAACCGATACTAGTTTACTGATTAGAGTATTAAACTTGTTCAGATGATTTTCCACAGTTGAACCCTCGTTCATCCTCAAATAATAAATTTATTTTTTCAGGAAAACCTTATTTGTTTTCAATTTAGTCTCATACAACTTCCCAATTTTTTTCCAAAGGGATTCCACGGTCTTTTCTTCAGCAACATTGAAAAATACAGAGTATGTTAGGCAAAGACGAATTGTAGAAACTGTCTTCATGTCCATATTTATTCACTCCTCATCTATCATGCCACTTGATTTTTTTGCAACCCCTTTCAAGGCTAGGGATTGGTCATTTTGAACTAGAAAATCCTCCACCTTCATCTTCCATAGGGAAAAATCATTTCCATCAAACTCCTCAATCTCGAACTTGGTTAAACCTTATGTCGTTGTTGCAACTCCCACTTGTAGAAAACCCTATGCCTACAAGTTTTCAAGGCTTTGATATCGAATGCTAGAAAAATATAAAAACAAAAGAAAACAACAATAACAATAGAACACGAGGTTTATGTGGAGACCCCATTGTGCACATATAAAACCGTGGGGAAATGGCATCTTCAATCTTTTATTATTACTTGGAAAAAAACGTACAACATTTTCTTCTCTTGTGATACAATGCAAGGGCCCACTCCCCTTTTATACAATACATATGAGGGTTCCAAAAGGAACCGAAAGACACTAGAAGGGTCTATAATTTTTCACCTCAGAGGCTCTACCCTCATATCCTTGTATAAGGGGGGTCTGGTTTCCCCCCATGACCCCCCCATGTACCCACTGCATACAAATCATGTGAGTCAATAGTTTTGTACCACTATATAGGAAAATATAACAGATATAGATATTGACTTCACCTCCTAACATGACACACCTACATATATTGGACTACAAACAATTGTTGTACAAATATAAGGCAAAACAATTGATCAATTTGAGCCAAAATATAGCATGTTCATGTGTGTCAGGGCTTATGTGGAAGATAATCTTGAAAAATGGCTCCTAGAGGTAATCTTCTTCTCTCTAGATAATTGAACAGGCTTGAATAAATTAGACTCTGAAGAGTTGTCATTCAAATATGAGGCATGTCATAATTATAGTCATTTCATCAAAGATTGTAAGTTAGTATCCCCTTCTAAGATCCTCCTGCAAATGAACATTAATGTCAACAAGAGAAGAGAAGAAAATAAATAAGCAATCCAACCCCTCCTCATCTAGCATTATAATATACAAGTAGTTCCCTCTTCAAATAGCTATTGAGGCTTTGTCTCAACCAAATTATGATGTGATCCCTTCTATTCAAACCTTGTTGAAGACTTCATCCTCTCATCTCATCAAGAAAAAGGTTAAGTTAGTTCTCTTTCGTAACTCCTTGGCCACTTCTATTCATTCATTCACATGATCATCCCCAATCTAGTTCCATCTCCTATTGTTGTTGTAAACCCACTCATCTCCATCCTAATTCCATCTTTGACTATTGTTGAAAACCCACCTGCCTCTTATATTATTATGGAAGAGATTTATTGGTTTATTAAGTAATATATCCCACTTTCAAGTGGAATCCTCACTTAGAAGAAGGCTCAACAACATATTCAAGAGGATTATGAATAGCTTGAAGAGGAAAGACTCCCAAAGAATTCAGGAGAAAGTCACAAAAAGAAAAAAGGGACACAAGGACAACTAAGGAAAAAAATTAAGAGCTACAAGCTTCAATTGGAACAGGTGTCAAAATTATTTCTATGAAAAGTACAAGAATTCGGATGGTGCTAGATGCTTTAGGTGGTGAATATAATACCTCTTCAATAAAATAATGAAAGTCATCTCCTAGAATTGCAATGGATTGGGAAATCAAAACACAATAGAAGGAAACAAAAAATTGATAAGGTTGGAAAAGAACGTTGTTCTTCTCATCGAAGTGACAAATATTGAAGAAAAGGAGGATCAAGTAGGCACAAACCAATGGAAGGTAAGTCAATGCATAATAATAAGTTCCTGACAAGCATCAAGTGGTATTTGCACATTATAGGATTTTTCAATATTTGAGGTTCCTTCTTCTCATAAACATTGGGGTTGGCTAAGGGTTCTAGTCTAATTCATAAAGAATCTAGAAAGCAGGTCAATTTTTTCAATGTTTATATTCTTGTTCTTTTCAGTGAAAAACATTTTTCTGTAGTATTTAACCAAAATGCATGGCCTCGACTATGATAAAAAAATTGTACAGTGGCAAGAGACTTGAATATGAACCTTTCTAGTGAGGAAAAAAGTTGGGGATCTATTGTGTTGGATCAATTTAGACAAAAAAATGGAGAACGTGATTTCTAATTGGGATCTTGTTGACAGCATCCCCCAAAAAGGAAAATACGCTTGGTCAAATCGAAGAGTTGGTCCAAGGCATATAAAGGATAGGCTTGATCGCTTTTTTCTACATAATGACCTTTTGTTGGAAAATTGGTTAATTTATTCCCATATCATTGTGCCAAGCATCTCAAACTTGTAAGCCCATCTCTAGAGTCTTTCAAACCCTTGAGGATATTGGACCCATTCCATTTCATTTGAATCCTTGTGGTTTTAAGATTCGAGATTCATCGAGATTATTAGAGAGGTCTCGAGAAGATCAGCACAAGGATACCCCTTATTTGTTAGGGAGTCAAAACTAATATTGGTCCAATTAAAATTCAAATCCCGGGCCAAAGCATCTTGTTGCGCCGAGAGGCGCTCTACAGCCCAGTATGAGGGAGATCTTGTTAGTCAAGTGTTTGTCGAGTAACAAAATAATACAAAGTAAACAAAAAAGAATAATACCAAGTGAAAAGTAATAAATATTATGTCGGCCCTAAACAAAAAAGAATAATACAAAGTAAAAAGTAAATATGAGGGAGATCTTGTAACGTTTGTCAAGTGTTTGTCAAGTAAAAAAAAATACAAAGTAAAAAGTAATAAATATTATGCCAGCCATAAACAAAAAAGAATAATACAAAGTAAAAAGTAAATATGAGGGAGAGAGTGTAATTTCTATTTCTTATGTCGGGTATAGTAATTTATTTTTACTAGCTCTCCTTGAATAGCTCATTGAGTTGTAACTCGGGAGATTTGATCCCTCTCGGCGCTTGATAGAGCCTACGATTTGGATCTAGGCTGGTAAACCTCCATTGCTAGAAAAAATAGAAACCCAATATCAAGTGCACCAATTATTGCAATGGAATCTAAAGAGATATCCCACCAAGATATCATGGAGGAAAAAGACTTAGGTAGAAAGTTTCATCGGGCTAATAGAAAATAATAGCATTGTAAGTTGAAATATAGAAGCTTGTGGTTGAAATCCAAGGATAAAAATACCACATTCTTTCACAAGCAAGCAAAGGTTAGACTTCAAAAAATAATTCCAAGTAGATAATCAACGAAAATGGGGAAGGGGAAGATCTTAAGTATGTGTCCTTAAATAGGTGAAACATTCCTTCTTTAAATCCCTATACATTGAAGAAGACAAGTGTAATCCAAAATCTACCGCTTCTATGCTACAAGGGATTCCTTGGTTTCATAAGAGTAGTGTAAAGAAATTTTATAGGAAGATGTCATAGAAGTGGTTTGGGTTATTGAGACTAATAAAGCCCCAATGCTTTATGGGTTCTCAATACACTTTTATTGAGCCTACTAGAGCATTATTAAAAATTATCTATGGTGTATGCTAAATTGGTATAGAAAGAAACCTAAGCTTGGGGATGCTACTAATTCTTCCTTTAATATATTCTCAATCCCTAAATTAACGCTCCCATATTCCTTCCCTAGATTTAGGCCTATCTCCCTCTCCAACGCAGTGTAAAACTATGACAATAACTACCTAAAAGAAATTATTCCATATCTTTTTTCTAACAATCAAGGAGGTTTTATCCAAAAAGGAAAAATCATTGACAATATTTACTTGTGTGGAAAACAATTCACTCTAACAGAAAGAATTCTAAAAAAATGAATTATTATTAAAATGGATATGGTTAATTCTTTTGATAGAGTTCACCATTCTTTTCTATTTGAGATATGACATAATTTTGGCTTTGTAGATTCTTTTATTTAGTGGATCAATGAATTCATAGGTAGATCGTGGATATCACCTCTTGTGAATGGAAGACTCGCCAATTTCTTTCAAAGCAAGAGGGGGTTGTGCCAAGGATACCCATTATCCTCGCTTCTCTATATTATCATGGAAAGTTCCTTAAATTGGAGATTACACATTGAAATAATATCAAGTAATATCCAAGAAATCTGTATAGTAGGAGGAGCCAAGACAATATATCATTCTCATTTTGCAGATAAAACTATTCTTATGGGAGGAGATTCAATCATAATAGTTGAGTAGTTTTAGAAATTTTTAGGTCAATTCTTGAAATCCTCTAGGGGGAAGATAAGCAAAGCCAAAAGTTTTATCTATGGGTCCCCTCTTCTTTGCAATCCATAGCCAAATTTTGGAATTTTATTATGCCTTGAATTAGTCCTCCTTCAAGTACTTGGGAATCCCCATTTCCTTGGGGTGTCTAAGAGCTATAGAATGACATCCTATTGTTGAAAAAATCAAAAACAAATTGCAGCAATCAAGTTGTTCAAGTAGGAAGATTCATCCTGATAAAATCTATCCTTTCTACCTTGCATGTGTATCAAGAATATAATCTTTTGGATCCAATTCGGATAATACAACAAATTAGTAAAGAGTTACGAAGTTCTTGCAGTAGAGAGGGAATAAAAACACCAAGAAATTTCACTTGATCAACTAAACATCATGAGAGATACAAAATTAAAAGGAGGATTGAATATTAAAGATCCCATGATCATGAATTTGGCTCTAGGGGAAAAAACTATGTGGAGATTGGTGACAAAAGGAAATGAATGTTGGAAATCCATATTGCATGAAAAAACATATCTAGGGTAATAGATTACAATGTTGGATTAGTAGATCTCAACAAAGAGTAACTACTACATTTGGATGTGAATTCCAATGTATTTTTCGACAATGATGGTGGAAATCGTATGGCTTGTCGGAAATTCCTTTCCATTTTTTAATTTAATCCCGATTGACATCGTAATTTTGGGATATGTACCACATTGTCGAAATTGAGATGTATGTACGTTAGTTTGGCCTAGCCGTTACATGTCACATTTTGTTCTTTGAAATGGTCAACACACCCTTGCATTGACCTAGTCAATGTGTGTCGGTATCCCAACGACCGTGAGCATAAATGACAATTATATAAGAATTATTCATACTAAGCCAACAATTATGTGACGCTCTCAATGACTACAATAGAATGTTTTGTAGTTTCAACAAATATACCATCAATATTACAGCAATTTCATATCAAGCTATATAATTTCATTGATTAAATTATACAGTTAACAATGCCAATATCAAATGAGGAAAGTTCAAGGACTATTGCTAAGTTACGGGAGAAACTTGGTGATATTAAATGTTGGTGCCCTTGCAAAAATTGCAAGGGAATGAAAATAATAGTTTTAAGATATACAACTATAAAACATTGTTGGGAATATGGGCACTTTGAAGGGGGGTGTGAATTTCATCGAATGGTAAGATGTACTAGACGAATTTCTTTGTTACATGTTTAATTTGTATTCTTATTAATTTAATTTAGAAGTTTTAATTTATTATTTTAATATTTTATTTATATATATACTAAAAATATTTGATATATTGTAATTTGTAATGACAAAAAGAAAGCATCCTAGGATTGGATCGAACAATGAGCAAGATGTGCCAAATTGTAGTAGAAATGTTGGTATACAAGATGATGGAGATCATCATGGAGTCGATAATTGAGATGATGAAGTTAATCCTATGGCTGAGGAAAATGATGATATTGACATAATTCATAATGATGGAATAAATAGATTGGTCAACGAAACATTTCATGCTTCGTCAATGGATGATAACTTTGATGGATATGTTGAAGATGTACCTCTCATTGAGAAGGCAAAAAAACCCTTATGTGGAGGCTCAAAGACAAATATTATCTCCGTAATTTTATTGTTGGTGAACTTGAAAGTGTTGAATGGGTTATCTAACACTTGCCTCGCATAGATCCTAAGGTATGCAATATAATTATCCATACATATTGAGTACCATTTTTTGTTCTTTCTATTTTTATAAGTGTTGATTATATTTTAAAAATGATGATGCAAAATTGATGATCAATATTCATTATTTTAATTTTTTGTTTTTAATGTTTTAGATTGTTGGGTGATATTTTCCTAGCATCACCAAATCTTTTACCTCACACATACCGAGAATTGTCTCTCATTATGAAATATTTAGGAATGGAGTATGAAGCCATTAATGCATGTCCTAATGACCACATTATATATTATGGAGAAAATGCAACAAATTTGGACTACCCTCAATGTGGAATTAGTAGATATCAAACCGGTCAAGTAACAAATAAGGTGCCCCGCAAGGTTCTTTGTCATATTCCCATAATTCCACTTTTCCAATTATTGTTTAGGTGCAAAAACATGGCAATTTATGGATTACCGTGCACGAAATAGTAGTGAAGATGGTTTTATGTGAATGTATGCAAATGGTACCGCATTTAGGGGCATCGAAGAAAGATGGCCAATTTTTAAATAAGAACCTCATAATATTAGACTTCATTGGCAGATGATGGTGTCAATCCATTTGGGGAGATGAGATCTGTTTACTCAATATGGCCTATTTTTGTTATAAATAATAACCTCCCTCCTTGGTTGTCAATAAATAGGTAGCACACAATGTTGGCAATGATTGTTCCAAGTAATTGTTCAAATAAGTTATATTGTTTTGAAATACATATATTTTCGATTATACTTAATTAGTTGTTTGTTAGATATAATAATTTATTATATTTTCAATGTAATAAATGTGTGTATTTTCAAATAATTAGGTATGCACCAAGTTAAATATATGGACGTATTTATTGACCCTCTTATTGATGAACTTTTAAATATATGGGATCGCATCACTATGTACAACAACTCCAAACCAACAGGTCAAAGACAGTTTCAATTCCATGAAATACTTACATGGACAATTAGTATTGGGATTGATGACTCAGGGCTAACACATTTTTGTGGTAATTAGTATCAAATTAATATTGCACTCTAATCATTTTTAATTTTGTCAATGACTGAAGCGTTTTTTGAATAATTTCTTTGCATAATACTTGTATTAACATAATTCCACATCCTGTAGGTATTCAATAAAGGGTAAATTTTCATGTCGAGTGTGTGGTCCCAGATTGATATCTTGACGCTCCAAAATCTTAGGAAAGGTTGTGTTTGATGAGTATAGGAACTTCCTACCTAACAACCATTATTATCGAACTATCGAAAAATATATTTTTAATGGGAAGGAAGAGACCAAGAAAAAACCTTGAAGAGTGACACCTCAACTTTGGAAATTGGAGTATAATAGGAATCATCGTCAAGGTAAGAAATTTGATTCCAAATCACGGGTAATAACGTTATACATATTGTAATATTTATAATATTCAATTGTTTCATAGGTATATAATATTTAATTTTGTTCATTTCCATTCCATAAAGGTCATCAATGCATTAATGAACCTCTTGCACGAGAAATGAAACGATACTCCATTCAATTCAATAGATTTCCCTACTATGAGCACCTACAAGTTTCCCATTTGTTTGATACAATACATATCAGGAAGAACAATACAAAAAAAATATGGATAATCTTTTTTTATAACTAAAACGGATAAATATATTAAAAAAATAAAAATGAATAAGTCGTGGTTGAAAGCCAAATCCGGCTGAATACAATGATCATAATTAAATTATGGATAATCTTAGATGGAAGGAGTAACAAAGATCAAATCAGCAAAGTTTGTAGCGACATTATGGAATCCAATCATGTAATGGGAAATTTGATTCATTATTCCAATGATGGGGGAGTAGACAATATTCCATGGCTATTTACAGAGCATGAAAGCAATGTTGTAAAAGACGTCATCAAAAAAAAAATTCCTACTGGTTTTTCTTTGAACGTATATAATATCTTAACGAAGAAAGGATAATTTGGTGGGGTAAAAACTCACGATTGGCATACATTTATTAAGGTGAACTATTGTTTTAATATTCCAGGTTTTTTCTAAAATTTGGTTGTTGTATTGAATTTATGAATAAAATAATGATTATGTGTCCTTCTATGTTTCAATTTGTTTTACCTCTTTCTCTCTCAGATAGTTTCAACAACAACATAAAACAAGTTATATATGATCTCTACAAGTACATGAGGTAAGCTCTCACAATTTATAATAGAAAGGTTAACTACACAACCGTCCATAATCTGATTTACATGCTTGGTATGCATATATGTATTATTGTATTCAATATTCCTAGATATTTAAGTTGTGTCAACTTGTTCAGGTGGTTGTCGTCCAAAGAAATCCATAAAGAAGATATAAGGTACTGGAAAAGAGAAATTCCTCAGCTAATGTGTCTTCCTCTGGTCTTTTAAATGCACAAAAACACTACCTCATACACCTAGTTGAGAAAATTGAAATATGTCGACCTATACACACAAGTTCAATGTGGATGGTGGAGAAGCACTTAAAGGCGTTGAAATATTTTATTAGACAAAGATCACGTCGTGAGGGTTCTATGGTTGAAGGCTATATGTTGTAGCAATCCATGGTGTATATCAGTGAGTATCTTCCTGAAGTAGTATCACCACATATTATTGTGCCTCACATTTGGATGTTGATTCCAAGAAAAAATGTGAAGGGGATTTTTTGTTGGGAAATGGTAGAATTAGAAAAATCAAAGGTAATGAAACAATAGATCATATCAACTTATATAATAGTGAATATTATATTCTTTCAATTTCCTACTTCTTTAATCTTATAAATTTTATTCATCCAGCTTTTATTAAGCTTTACTATGAGTACCTAATTACTCAATTTTTTTTGTCACATGGCTACTCGAGAGTGGGATGCACTACATTTATACATTGTGAATAATCTTGTCAGTATGAATGCATGGATAGAACGATGTAACGAAGTATATTAAAAATGATCATGGGATGGAGTGGTGGAGCTGATTAAAATATCTCACCAATATAGATCGTATGCCAATCTTATGCAAAGGGAAATTGATTTAGTGAATGGTATAAAGAATAGATAGGTGATCATTAGCCACATTTTTTGTTCTGTATATTAGATGTGTTAATATTATTTGCTTCTCATAAGCAACTACTAATCTAAATATGTTTATTAGTTGTCAATATTGCATTTTGAACATTTCGATATATGCAATGGCTATTTTATGCAATGGCATAAAACACTACAAGGCTATTTTATGCAATGGCATAAAATTTTTCATCAAGCAGTTGGATGATAAGAAGAAAAATTTTGATTGTGGAATAACTGCAGTATTTCAGGTTACTAATGTTTCCTCTAGCACTGATAGGTGCCCGGAAACATCTAAAAATAGATACTATGGCTACTTGAAAGATATGTTGGAGTTAGACATTGAATCCTTCGCATTGGGAGCACGCCACCGCAAGCGCGCCCACCAAGTGAGTGCCCGGCTAAAAGACAAGCCAATGGAAGACAAGAACGAGGATCGGTCACGGCTTAACGTTTTCAGCTCGGGTTGGAAGCACAAGGCAGATGGGCGCCCAAGGAGCAGCTCGCATTGGGAGCACGCCACCGCAAGCGCGCCCGGCAAAAAGACAAGCCAGCGAAAGACAAGAACGAGGATCGGTCACGGCTTAACGTTTTCAGCTCGGGTTGGAAGCACAAGGCAGATGGGCGCCCAAGGAGCAGCTCGCATTGGGAGCACGCCACAGCTCAGGTTGGAAGCACGCCACAGCTCGGGTTGGAAGCACAAGGCAGATGGGCGCCCAAGAAGCAGCTCGCATTGGGAGCACGCCACAAGCTCAGGTTGGAAGCACGCCTCAGCTCGGGTTGGAATCACAAGGCGCAGCTCGCATTGGGAGCACGCCACAGCTCGGGTTGGAAGCACGCCACAGCTCGGGTTGGAAGCACAAGGCAGATGGGCACCCAAGGAGCAGCTCGCATTGGGAGAACGACAGATGGGTGCCTAAGGAGCGGCTCGCGTTGGAAGCACGGCACAAGTGCGCCCAAAGAAACGAGTCCGAATGCCAACGCAAGCGCGCCCACCAAGTGAGCGCCCGGCAAAAATACAACGCGGCGGAAGACAAGAACGAGGATCGGTCACGGCTTAACGTTTTCAGCTCAAGTTGGAAGCACGACACATGGGCGCCCAAGGAGCGGCTCGCATTGGGAGCACGGCACAAATGCGCTCGAACAAACGAGTCTGAATGCCAACGCAAGCACGCCCACCAAGGGAGCGCCCGGAAAAAAGACAAGGCAGGGGAAGACAAGAAAGAGGATCGGTCATGGCTTAACGTTTTGAGCTCGGGTTGGAAGCACGGCACATGGGCGCCCAAGGAGCGGCTCGTATTGGGAGGCCGGCACTTGTGCGCCCAAAGAAACGAGTCCACCGGCAAACGGAAGCGCGCCCACCCAAGGGAGCGCCCGGCAAAGAGACAAGGCAACGGCGAACAAGAACGAGGATTGGTCAAGGCTTAATGTTTTGAGCTCACCTTGCGAGCTCGGCACAGGTGCGCCAAAAGAAACAAGTCCGCCGGCAAACGGAAGCGCGCTCACCCGAGTGAGCGCACGGCAAAAAGACAAGGGAACAGCGGAGAAGAACAAGAATTGGTCACGGCTTAACGTTTTGAGCTTCCCTTGGGAGCCCGGCACATGTGCGCCCAAAGAAACGAGTCCGCCCGCAAACGGAAGCGCGCCCACCCAAGTGAGCGCACGGAAAAAAGACAAGGGAACGGCGGAGAAGAACAAGAATTGGTCACGGCTTAACGTTTTGAGCTCCCCTTGGGAGCCCGGCACATGTGCGCCCAAAGAAACGAGTCCGCCCGCAAACGGAAGCGCACCCACCCAAGTGAGCGCCCGGCAAAAAGACAAGGCAACGGCGGACAAGAACAAGCATTGGTCACGGCCTAACATTTTGAGCTCGCCTTGCGAGCCCGGCACATGTGTTCCCAAGGAAACGAGTCCGTCGGCAAACGGAAGCGCGCCCACCCAAGTGAGCGCTCGGAAAAAAGACAAGGCAACGGCGGACAAGAACAGGAATTGGTCACGGCCTAACGTTTTGAGCTCGGCACATGTGCGCCCAAAGAAACGAGTCCGGCAGCAAGCGAAAGCGCGCCCACCCAAGTGAGCGCCCGGAAAAAAGACAAGGCAACGGCAGATAAGGACAAGCATTGGTCACGGCTTAACGTTTTGAGCTCACCTTGGGAGCCCGGCACATGTGCGCCCAAGGAAACGAGTCTGCCGGCAAACGGAAGCGCGCCCACCCAAGTGAGCGCCCGGCAAAAAGACAAGGCAACGGCGGACAAGAACAGGCATTGGTCACGGCCTAACGTTTTGAGCTCGACTTGGGAGCCTGGCACATGTGCACCCAAAGAAACGAGTCCAGCGGAAAGCGGAAGCGCGCCCACCCAAGTGAGCGCCCGACAAAAAGACAAGGCAACGGCGGACAAGGACAAGCATTGGTCACGGCTTAACGTTTTGAGCTCACCTTGGGAGCCCGACACATGTGCGCCCAAGCAAACGAGTCCGCCAGCAAACGGAAGTGCCCCCACCGAAGTGAGGCACGGCAACAAGACAAGGCAAAGGCGGACAAGAACAAGGATTGGTCACGGATTAAAGTTTTGAGCTCCCCTTGGGAACCCGGCACATGTGCGCCCGAAGAAACGAGTCCACCCGCAAACGGAAGCACGCCCACCCAAGTGGGCGCCCGGCAAAAAGACAAGGCAACGGCGGACAAGAACAAACATTGGTCACGGCTTAACGTTTTGAGCTCACCTTGCGATTACGGCACATGTGCACCCAAGGGAACGAGTCTGTCGGCAAACGGAAGCGCGCCCACCCAAGTGAGCGCCCGGCAAAAAGACAAGGCAACGGCAGACAAGGACAAGCATTGGTCACGGCTTAACGTTTTGAGCTCACTTGGGAGCCCGGCACATGTGCGCCCAAGGAAGAAACGAGTCTGCCGGAAAACGGAAGCGCGCCCAACCAAGTGAGCACTCGGCAAAAGGACAAGGCAACGGCGGACAAGAACAAGAATTGGTCACGGCTTAACGTTTTGGGCTCGCCTTGGGAGCCCGGCACATGTGCGCCCGAAGAAACGAGTTCACCGGCAAACGGAAGCGCGCCCACCCAAGTGAGCGCCCGAGAAAAAGCTAAGGCAACGGTGGACAAGAACAAGAATTGGTCACGGCTTAACGTTTTGAGCTCGCCTCGGGAGCCCGGCACACGTGAGCCCAAAGAAACGACTCCGCCGACAAATGGAAGCGCGCCCACCCAAGCGAGCGGACTGAAACAAGACAAGGCAACGGCGGACAAGAACAGGCATTGGTCATGGCCTAACGTTTTGAGCTCGACTTGGGAGCCCGGCACATGTGCACCCAAAGAAACGAGTCCAGTGGAAAGCGGAAGCGCGCCCACCCAAGTGAGCGCCCGGCAAAAAGACAAGGCAACGGCGGACAAGGACAAGCATTGGTCACGGCTTAATGTTTTGAGCTCGCCTTGGGAGCCCGACACATGTGCGCCCAAGCAAACGAGTCTACCAGCAAACGGAAGTGCCCCCACCGAAGTGAGGCACGGCAACAAGACAAGGAAAAGGCGGACAAGAACAAGGATTGGTCACGGATTAAAGTTTTGAGCTCCCCTTGGGAGCCCAGCACATGTGCGCCCGAAGAAACGAGTCCGCCCGCAAACGGAAGTGCGCCCACCCAAGTGGGCGCCCGGCAAAAAGACAAGGCAACGGCGGACAAGAACAAGAATTGGTCACGGCTTAACGTTTTGAGCTCGCCTTGGGAGCCCAGCACATGTGCGCCCAAAGAAACGAGTCCGGTGGCAAACGGAAGCGTGCCCACCCAAGTGAGCACCCGGCAAAAAGACAAGGCAACGGCGGACAAGGACAAGCATTGGTCACGGCTTAACGTTTTGAGCTCGCTTGGGAGCCCGGCACATGTGCGCCCAAGGAAGAAACGAGTCTGCCGGAAAACGGAAGCGCGCCCAACCAAGTGAGCGCCCGGCAAAAGGACAAGGCAACGGCGGACAAGAACAAGAATTGGTCACGGCTTAACGTTTTGGGCTCGCCTTGGGAGCCCGGCACATGTGCGCCCGAAGAAACGAGTTCACCGGCAAACGGAAGCGCGCCCACCCAAGTGAGCGCCCGGGAAAAAGCTAAGGCAACGGTGGACAAGAACAAGAATTGGTCACGGCTTAACGTTTTGAGCTCGCCTTGGGAGCCCGACACACGTGAGCCCAAAGAAACGACTCCGCCGACAAATGGAAGCGTGCCCACCCAAGCGAGCGGACTGAAACAAGACAAGGCAACGGCGGACAAGAACAAGAATTGGTCACGGCTTAACGTTTTGAGCTCGCCTTGGGAGCCCGGCACACATGAGCCCAAGGAAACGAGTCCGCCGGCAAACGGAAGCGTGCCCACCCAAGTGCGCACCCAGCAAAAACACAGGCCAACGACGGACAAGAAAAAGAATCAGCCACGGCTTAACATTTTGAGCTCGCCTTGGGAGCCCGGCGCATGTGAGCCCAATGAAACGAGTCCGCCGGCAAACGGAAGCACTCCCACCCAAGCGAGCGCACGGCAAAAATACACAAGGCAACGCCGGACAAGAACAAGAATTGCTCACGGCTTAACGTTTTGAGGCCGCCTTGGGAGCCCGGCACATGTGCGCCCAAATAAACGACTCCATCTCCGGCAAACGGAAGCGCGCCCACCCAAGTGAGCGCATCGCAACAAGACAAGGCAACGGCAGACAAGAACAAGAATTGGTCACGGCTTAACGTTTTGAGCTCGCCTTGGGAGCCCGTCACCTGTGCGCCCAAAGAAACGAGTCCCCCGGCAAACGGAAGCGCGCCCACCCAAGTGAGCACTCGGCAAAGAGACAAGTCAACGGCGGACAAGAACAAGGATTGGTCACGGCTTAACGTTTTGAGCCTGCCTTGGGAGCCCGGCACATATGCGCCCAAAGAAACGACTCCATATCCGGCAAACGGAAGCGCGCCCACCCAAGTGAGCGCACGGCAACAAGACAAGGCAACGGCGGACAAGAACAAGAATTGGTCACGGCTTAACGCTTTGAGCTCGCCTTGGGAGCCCGGCACATGTGCGCCCAAAGAAACGAGTCTGGCGGCAAACGGAAGCGCGCCCACCCAAGTGAGCACCCGGAAAAAAGACAAGGTAACGGCGGACAAGGACAAGCATTGGCCACGGCTTGACGTTTTGAGCTCACCTTGGGAGCCCGGCACATGTGCACCCAAGGAAGAAACAAGTCTACCGGAAAATGGAAGCGCACCCACCCAAGTGAGCGCCCGGCAAAAGGACAAGGCAACGGCGGACAAGAACAAGAATTGGTCACGGCTTAACGTTTTGGGCTCGCCTTGGGAGCCCGGCACATGTGCGCCCGAAGAAACGAGTTCACCGGCAAACGGAAGCGCACCCACCCAAGTGAGCGCCCGGGAAAAAGCTAAGGCAACGGTGGACAAGAACAAGAATTGGTCACGGCTTAACGTTTGAGCTCGCCTCGGGAGCCCGGCACACGTGAGCCCAAAGAAACGACTTCACCGACAAATGGAAGCGCGCCCACCCAAGCGAGCGGACTGAAACAAGACAAGGCAACGGCGGACAAGAACAGGCATTGGTCACGGCCTAACGTTTTGAGCTCGACTTGGGAGCCCGGCACATGTGCACCCAAAGAAACGAGTCCAGTGGAAAGCGGAAGCGCGCCCACCCAAGTGAGCGCCCGGCAAAAAGACAAGGCAACGGCGGACAAGGACAAGCATTGGTCACGGCTTAATGTTTTGAGCTCGCCTTGGGAGCCCGACACATGTGCGCCCAAGCAAACGAGTCCGCCAGCAAACGGAAGTGCCCCCACCGAAGTGAGGCACGGCAACAAGACAAGGAAAAGGCGGACAAGAACAAGGATTGGTCACGGATTAAAGTTTTGAGCTCCCCTTGGGAGCCCGACACATTGCGCCCGAAGAAACGAGTCCGCCCGCAAACGGAAGCGCGCCCACCCAAGTGGGCTCCCGGAAAAAAGACAAGGAAACGGCGGACAAGAACAAGAATTGGTCACGGCTTAACGTTTTGAGCTCACCTTGGGAGCCCGGCACATGTGCGACCAAAGAAACGAGTCCGGCGGCAAACGGAAGCGCGCCCACCCAAGTGAGCGCCCAGAAAAAAGACAAGGCAACGGCAGACAAGGACAAGCATTGGTCACGGCTTAACGTTTTGAGCTCTCTTGGGAGCCCGACACATGTGCGCCCAAGGAAGAAACGATTCTGCCGGAAAACGGAAGCGCGCCCAACCAAGTGAGCGCCCGACAAAAGGACAAGGCAACGGCGGACAAGAACAAGAATTGGTCACGGCTTAACGTTTTGGGCTCGCCTTGGGAGCCCGGCACATGTGCGCCCGAAGAAACGAGTTCACCGGCAAACGGAAGCGCGCCCACCCAAGTGAGTGCCCGGGAAAAAGCTAAGGCAACGGTGGACAAGAAAAGGAATTGGTCATGGCTTAACGTTTTGAGCTCGCCTCGGGAGCCCGGCACATGTGAGCCCAAAGAAACGACTCCGCCGACAAATGGAAGCGCACCCACCCAAGCGAGCGGACTAAAACAAGACAAGGCAACGGCGGACAAGAACAAGAATTGGTCACGACTTAATGTTTTGAGCTCGCCTTGGGAGCCCGGCACACGTGAGCCCAAGGAAACGAGTCCGCCGGCAAACGGAAGCGTGCCCACCCAAGTGCGCGCCCAGCAAAAACACAGGCCAACGACGGACAAGAACAAGAATCGGCCACGGCTTAACATTTTGAGCTCGCCTTGGGAGCCCGGCGCATGTGAGCCCAATGAAACGAGTCCGCCGGCAAACGGAAGCACTCCCACCCAAGCGAGCGCACGGCAAAAATACACAAGGAAACGCCGGACAAGAACAAGAATTGCTCACGGCTTAACGTTTTGAGGCCGCCTTGGGAGCCCGGCACATGTGCGCCCAAAGAAACGACTCCATCTCCGGAAAACGGAAGCGCGCCCACCCAAGTGAGCGCATGGCAACAAGACAAGGCAACGGCGGACAAGAACAAGAATTGGTCACGGCTTAACGTTTTGAGCTCGCCTTGGGAGCCCGTCACCTGTTCGCCCAAAGAAACGAGTCCCCCGGCAAACGGAAGCGCGCCCACCCAAGTGATCGCTCGACAAAGAGACAAGTCAACGGCGGACAAGAACAAGGATTGGTCACGGCTTAACGTTTTGATCCTGCCTTGGGAGCCCGGCACATGTGCGCCCAAAGAAACGACTCCATATCCGGCAAACGGAAGCGCGCCCACCCAAGTGAGCGCACGGCAACAAGACAAGGCAACGGCGGACAAGAACAAGAATTGGTCACGGCTTAACGCTTTGAGCTCGCCTTGGGAGCCCGGCACATGTGTGCCCAAAGAAATGAGTCCGGCGACAAACGGAAGCGCGCCCACCCAAGTGAGCGCCCGGCAAAAAGACAAGGCAACGGCGGACAAGGACAAGCATTGGTCACGGCTTGACGTTTTGAGCTCACCTTGGGAGCCCGGCACATGTGCACCCAAGGAAGAAACGAGTATGCCGGAAAATAGAAGCGCGCCCACCCAAGTGAGCGCCCGGCAAAAGGACAAGGCAACGGCGGACAAGAACAAGAATTGGTCATGGCTTAACGTTTTGGGCTCGCCTTGGGAGCCCGGCACATGTGCGCCCGAAGAAACGAGTCCGCCGGCAAACGGAAGCGCGCCCACCCAAGTGACCGCCCGGGAAAAAGCTAAGGCAACAGCGGACAAGAACAAGAATTGGTCACGGCTTGACGTTTTGAGCTCGCCTCGGGAGCCCGGCACACGTGAGCCCAAAGAAACGACTCCGCCGACAAACGGAAGCGCGCCCACCCAAGCGAGCAGACAGAAACAAGACAAGGCAACGGCGGACAAGAACAAGAATTGGTCACGGCTTAACGTTTTGAGCTCGCCTCGGGAGCCCTGCACACGTGAGTCCAAGGAAACGAGTCCTCCGACAAACGGAAGCGTGCCCACCCAAGTGCGCGCTCGGAAAAAACACAGGCCAACGACGGACAAGAACAAGAATCGGCCACGGCTTAACACTTTGAGCTCGCCTTGGGAGCCCGGCACATGTGAGCCCAATGAAACGAGTCCGCCGGAAAACGGAAGCGCTCCCACCCAAGCGAGCGCACGGCAAAAATACACAAGGCAACGCCGGACAAGAACAAAAATTGCTCACGGCTTAACGTTTTGAGGCCGCCTTGGGAGCCCGGCACATGTGCGCCCAAAGAAACGACTCCATCTCTGGCAAACGGAAGCGCGCCCACCCAAGTGAGCGCACGGCAACAAGACAAGGCAACGGCGGACAAGAACAAGAATTGGTCACGGCTTAACGTTTTGAGCTCGCCTTAGGAGCCCGTCACCTTTGCGCCCAAAGAAACGAGTCCCCCAGCAAACGGAAGCGCGCCCACCCAAGTGAGCGCCCGGCAAAGAGACAAGTCAACGGCGGACAAGAACAAGGATTGGTCACGGCTTAACGTTTTGAGCCCGCCTTGGGAGCCCGGCACATGTGCGCCCAAAGAAACGACTCCGTCTCCGGCAAACGGAAGCGCGCCCACCCAAGTGAGCGCACGGCAACAAGACAAGGCAACGACGGACAAGAACAAGAATTGGTCACCGCTTAACGTTTTGGGCTCGCCTTGCGAGCCCGTCACCTGTGCGCCCAAAGAAACGAGTCCCCCGGCAAGCGGAAGCGCCCCCACCCAAGTGAGCGCTCGACAAAAAGACAAGGAAACGGCGGACAGGAACAAGAATTGGTCACGGCTTAACATTTTGAGCTCTCCCTGGGAGCCCTTCACATGTGCGCCCAAAGAAACGAGTCCGACGGCAAACGGATGTGCGCCCGCCCAAGTGATCGCCCGGCAAAGAGACAGGGCAACGACGGACAAGAACAAGAATCGGTCACGGCTTAACGTTTTGAGCTCACCTTGGGAGCCCGGCACGCGTGAGCCCAACGAAATGAGTCCGGTGGCGAACGGAAGAGCGCCCACCCAAGTGAGCACCCGGAAAAAAGACAGGCCAATGGTGGACAAGAACAAGAACAGGTCACGGCTTAACGTTTTGAGCTCGCCTTGGGAGCCTGGCACATGTGCGCCCAAAGAAACGAGTCCGCCGGCAAACAGAATCGCGCCCACCCAAGTGAGCGCCCGAAAAAAAGACAAGCCAACGACGGACAAGAAAAAGAATCGGTCACGGCTCAACGTTTCGAGCTCGCCTTGGGAGCCTGGCACATGTGCACCCAAAGAAACAACTCCATCTCCGGCAAACGGAAGCGCGCCCCCCCAAGTGAGCGCCCGGCAAAAATACAAGGCAACGGCGGACAAGGACAGGCATCGGTGACGGCTTAATGTTTTGAGCTCGCCTTGGGAGCCCGGCGCATGTGCGCCCAAAGGAACGAGTCTGCCGGAAAACGGAAGCGCGCCCACCCAAGTGAGCGCCCGGAAAAAAAGACAAGGCAACGGAAGATAAGAACAAGAAGCGGTCACGGCCTAGCAACGTTTTGAGCTCGCCTTGGGAGGCCGGCACATTTGCGCCCAAGGAGGAGCTCGACTTGGAAGACCGGCAGAGGTGCGCCCAAAGAAACGAGTCCGCCGGCAAAAAGAGAAGGCGACGGAAGATAAGAACAAGAACCGGTCACGTCTTAACAACGTTTTGAGCTCGCCTTGGGATCCCGGCACATGTGCGCCCAAAGAAACGAGTCCACCGGCAAAAGCAAGCGCGCCCACCAAGTGAGCGCCCGGCAAAAAGACAAGGAAGTGGAAGACAAGAACAAGAATCGGTCACGGCTTAACATTTTGAGCTCGCCTTGGGATCCCACCACATGTGCGCCCAAGGAGGAGCTCGACTTGGGAGCGGATGAGTCAAGTGATGGGGAGAAAACAAGAATAAAGGAAGCAGGTTGGCCCGCGGAAAAGGCGTCTGTCTTAATTTTGTTCAAGGTTCCTTCAAAGATGTTCTCGTAGTACTACCTATGTTGGGTATGCATGCATTGACACCCATCTTGTATTCAAAATTTCTCATTGGTGTTCGAGCTCCCTTAGATGTACGGATATGGGTCTCCTTACTCTCTTTTCGGCTGCAATGGATCTTATTAGAGTTGGGCACTTCCGATCCTTGGCCTTGAAACCCAGGAATTCCTCAGTGGATATTTAAAGGTCCAAGACCACGGAGAGGTGAAGAGGACAATGGTACCGGTTCGATCGATCCAAGCGGTTCAATTCAACTGAGGTTGGGGCCCGAGGCACACGCAGGGCGTGCCCCTCCTCTGGAAGCTCCAGAGGAGGGCACACTTTACGGAGAAAGCAGCTCGTGCATAGTTCTATAAGTTCCCTCTGCAACGAGGTGCAGATCCGCAGTGTAGGAGGCATGCCACAGTACGTGGAGGTGCTTTGCCTGCGGCTGGCCTCATGGGAGGTGCCTGTGCGAAGTCTAAGTTTCTGCCAGGACTTAGACATGTGACAGTCAGACTAGTCTGCGGAAGACAGCGGTGCGGTGCGGGCAGGATTGCAGACGGACATCGGTCTTGTGGGGACTCTCTTGGGCATGGTTAGCCGAGAGAGAGTGCGCCCAGTTGGTTGACAGATGTTGCGTAAGGACAGCGGTATCTTTGCAGGAAAAGTTGCGGACGGACGGCAGCATGCCGAAGTGGTTTCCCAGACTGGGACGGACGATAGGAAGCTGGGAGACTTGCGACGGAGTGCAACAGAGACAGAGTGCGAATGCAGACCGTGGATGCTACTGCGGTAGAGCCTAGACACTGGTCGATTGCCCATCAGTTGATGTTGTATCTTGAGATGCCCAGTGTGGCAGGCTCACGGATGAGGTGCCAGGATGTGGCAGCCCTCCGATGTTATATGTAAAGTCTCTTCGAACCATGAATATTGCAAAAGGGGTGTTAGGCACGTCCGAGTTTGGAGTGCCACCCTCCTATGCATTTCTCTCTTGCTCTTGTGTTTGGCATGCGTTTACTGTAGGAAGTGCACATCAAGAAAAAAAGGCTAAGTAAGGAAGTGTTAAAGAGATGAGGCGTGGGTAATCCGCGGGTTAGGTGTGGCCTGTCGGGCTGGTTTCGCCCCAAGTGAGCGCCCGAGAAAAAGCTAAGGCAACGGTGGACAAGAACAAGAATTGGTCACGGCTTAACGTTTTGAGCTCGCCTCGGGAGCCCGGCACACGTGAGCCCAAAGAAACGACTCCGCCGACAAATGGAAGCGCGCCCACCCAAGCGAGCGGACTGAAACAAGACAAGGCAACGGCGGACAAGAACAGGCATTGGTCATGGCCTAACGTTTTGAGCTCGACTTGGGAGCCCGGCACATGTGCACCCAAAGAAACGAGTCCAGTGGAAAGCGGAAGCGCGCCCACCCAAGTGAGCGCCCGGCAAAAAGACAAGGCAACGGCGGACAAGGACAAGCATTGGTCACGGCTTAATGTTTTGAGCTCGCCTTGGGAGCCCGACACATGTGCGCCCAAGCAAACGAGTCTACCAGCAAACGGAAGTGCCCCCACCGAAGTGAGGCACGGCAACAAGACAAGGAAAAGGCGGACAAGAACAAGGATTGGTCACGGATTAAAGTTTTGAGCTCCCCTTGGGAGCCCAGCACATGTGCGCCCGAAGAAACGAGTCCGCCCGCAAACGGAAGTGCGCCCACCCAAGTGGGCGCCCGGCAAAAAGACAAGGCAACGGCGGACAAGAACAAGAATTGGTCACGGCTTAACGTTTTGAGCTCGCCTTGGGAGCCCAGCACATGTGCGCCCAAAGAAACGAGTCCGGTGGCAAACGGAAGCGTGCCCACCCATGTGAGCACCCGGCAAAAAGACAAGGCAACGGCGGACAAGGACAAGCATTGGTCACGGCTTAACGTTTTGAGCTCGCTTGGGAGCCCGGCACATGTGCGCCCAAGGAAGAAACGAGTCTGCCGGAAAACGGAAGCGCGCCCAACCAAGTGAGCGCCCGGCAAAAGGACAAGGCAACGGCGGACAAGAACAAGAATTGGTCACGGCTTAACGTTTTGGGCTCGCCTTGGGAGCCCGGCACATGTGCGCCCGAAGAAACGAGTTCACCGGCAAACGGAAGCGCGCCCACCCAAGTGAGCGCCCGGGAAAAAGCTAAGGCAACGGTGGACAAGAACAAGAATTGGTCACGGCTTAACGTTTTGAGCTCGCCTTGGGAGCCCGGCACACGTGAGCCCAAAGAAACGACTCCGCCGACAAATGGAAGCGCGCCCACCCAAGCGAGCGGACTGAAACAAGACAAGGCAACGGCGGACAAGAACAAGAATTGGTCACGGCTTAACGTTTTGAGCTCGCCTTGGGAGCCCGGCACACATGAGCCCAAGGAAACGAGTCCGCCGGCAAACGGAAGCGTGCCCACCCAAGTGCGCACCCAGCAAAAACACAGGCCAACGACGGACAAGAACAAGAATCAGCCACGGCTTAACATTTTGAGCTCGCCTTGGGAGCCCGGCGCATGTGAGCCCAATGAAACGAGTCCGCCGGCAAACGGAAGCACTCCCACCCAAGCGAGCGCACGGCAAAAATACACAAGGCAACGCCGGACAAGAACAAGAATTGCTCACGGCTTAACGTTTTGAGGCCGCCTTGGGAGCCCGGCACATGTGCGCCCAAATAAACGACTCCATCTCCGGCAAACGGAAGCGCGCCCACCCAAGTGAGCGCATGGCAACAAGACAAGGCAACGGCAGACAAGAACAAGAATTGGTCACGGCTTAACGTTTTGAGCTCGCCTTGGGAACCCGTCACCTGTGCGCCCAAAGAAACGAGTCCCCCGGCAAACGGAAGCGCGCCCACCCAAGTGAGCACTCGGCAAAGAGACAAGTCAACGGCGGACAAGAACAAGGATTGGTCACGGCTTAACGTTTTGAGCCTGCCTTGGGAGCCCGGCACATGTGCGCCCAAAGAAACGACTCCATCTCTGGCAAACGGAAGCGCGCCCACCCAAGTGAGCGCACGGCAACAAGACAAGGCAACGGCGGACAAGAACAAGAATTGGTCACGGCTTAACGCTTTGAGCTCGCCTTGGGAGCCCGGCACATGTGCGCCCAAAGAAACGAGTCTGGCGGCAAACGGAAGCGCGCCCACCCAAGTGAGCGCCCGGAAAAAAGACAAGGTAACGGCGGACAAGGACAAGCATTGGCCACGGCTTGACGTTTTGAGCTCACCTTGGGAGCCCGGCACATGTGCACCCAAGGAAGAAACAAGTCTGCCGGAAAATGGAAGCGCGCCCACCCAAGTGAGCGCCCGGCAAAAGGACAAGGCAACGGCGGACAAGAACAAGAATTGGTCACGGCTTAACGTTTTGGGCTCGCCTTGGGATCCCGGCACATGTGCGCCCGAAGAAACGAGTTCACCGGCAAACGGAAGCGCGCCCACCCAAGTGAGCGCCCGGGAAAAAGCTAAGGCAACGGTGGACAAGAACAAGAATTGGTCACGGCTTAACGTTTGAGCTCGCCTCGGGAGCCCGGCACACGTGAGCCCAAAGAAACGACTTCACCGACAAATGGAAGCGCGCCCACCCAAGCGAGCGGACTGAAACAAGACAAGGCAACGGCGGACAAGAACAGGCATTGGTCACGGCCTAACGTTTTGAGCTCGACTTGGGAGCCCGGCACATGTGCACCCAAAGAAACGAGTCCAGTGGAAAGCGGAAGCGCGCCCACCCAAGTGAGCGCCCGGCAAAAAGACAAGGCAACGGCGGACAAGGACAAGCATTGGTCACGGCTTAATGTTTTGAGCTCGCCTTGGGAGCCCGACACATGTGCGCCCAAGCAAACGAGTCCGCCAGCAAACGGAAGTGCCCCCACCGAAGTGAGGCACGGCAACAAGACAAGGAAAAGGCGGACAAGAACAAGGATTGGTCACGGATTAAAGTTTTGAGCTCCCCTTGGGAGCCCGACACATTGCGCCCGAAGAAACGAGTCCGCCCGCAAACGGAAGCGCGCCCACCCAAGTGGGCTCCCGGAAAAAAGACAAGGAAACGGCGGACAAGAACAAGAATTGGTCACGGCTTAACGTTTTGAGCTCACCTTGGGAGCCCGGCACATGTGCGACCAAAGAAACAAGTCCGGCGGCAAACGGAAGCGCGCCCACCCAAGTGAGCGCCCAGAAAAAAGACAAGGCAACGGCAGACAAGGACAAGCATTGGTCACGGCTTAACGTTTTGAGCTCTCTTGGGAGCCCGACACATGTGCGCCCAAGGAAGAAACGATTCTGCCGGAAAACGGAAGCGCGCCCAACCAAGTGAGCGCCCGACAAAAGGACAAGGCAACGGCGGACAAGAACAAGAATTGGTCACGGCTTAACGTTTTGGGCTCGCCTTGGGAGCCCGGCACATGTGCGCCCGAAGAAACGAGTTCACCGGCAAACGGAAGCGCGCCCACCCAAGTGAGCGCCCGGGAAAAAGCTAAGGCAACGGTGGACAAGAAAAAGAATTGGTCATGGCTTAACGTTTTGAGCTCGCCTCGGGAGCCCGGCACATGTGAGCCCAAAGAAACGACTCCGCCGACAAATGGAAGCGCACCCACCCAAGCGAGCGGACTGAAACAAGACAAGGCAACGGCGGACAAGAACAAGAATTGGTCACGACTTAATGTTTTGAGCTCGCCTTGGGAGCCCGGCACACGTGAGCCCAAGGAAACGAGTCCGCCGGCAAACGGAAGCGTGCCCACCCAAGTGCGCGCCCAGCAAAAACACAGGCCAACGACGGACAAGAACAAGAATCGGCCACGGCTTAACATTTTGAGCTCGCCTTGGGAGCCCGGCGCATGTGAGCCCAATGAAACGAGTCCGCCGGCAAACGGAAGCACTCCCACCCAAGCGAGCGCACGGCAAAAATACACAAGGAAACGCCGGACAAGAACAAGAATTGCTCACGGCTTAACGTTTTGAGGCCGCCTTGGGAGCCCGGCACATGTGCGCCCAAAGAAACGACTCCATCTCCGGAAAACGGAAGCGCGCCCACCCAAGTGAGCGCATGGCAACAAGACAAGGCAACGGCGGACAAGAACAAGAATTGGTCACGGCTTAACGTTTTGAGCTCTCCTTGGGAGCCCGTCACCTGTGCGCCCAAAGAAACGAGTCCCCCGGCAAACGGAAGCGCGCCCACCCAAGTGATCGCTCGACAAAGAGACAAGTCAACGGCGGACAAGAACAAGGATTGGTCACGGCTTAACGTTTTGATCCTGCCTTGGGAGCCCGGCACATGTGCGCCCAAAGAAACGACTCCATCTCCGGCAAACGGAAGCGCGCCCACCCAAGTGAGCGCACGGCAACAAGACAAGGCAACGGCGGACAAGAACAAGAATTGGTCACGGCTTAACGCTTTGAGCTCGCCTTGGGAGCCCGGCACATGTGTGCCCAAAGAAATGAGTCCGGCGACAAACGGAAGCGCGCCCACCCAAGTGAGCGCCCGGCAAAAAGACAAGGCAACGGCGGACAAGGACAAGCATTGGTCACGGCTTGACGTTTTGAGCTCACCTTGGGAGCCCGGCACATGTGCACCCAAGGAAGAAACGAGTATGCCGGAAAATGGAAGCGCGCCCACCCAAGTGAGCGCCCGGCAAAAGGACAAGGCAACGGCGGACAAGAACAAGAATTGGTCACGGCTTAACGTTTTGGGCTCGCCTTGGGAGCCCGGCACATGTGCGCCCGAAGAAACGAGTCCGCCGGCAAACGGAAGCGCGCCCACCCAAGTGACCGCCCGGGAAAAAGCTAAGGCAACAGCGGACAAGAACAAGAATTGGTCACGACTTGACGTTTTGAGCTCGCCTCGGGAGCCCGGCACACGTGAGCCCAAAGAAACGACTCCGCCGACAAACGGAAGCGCGCCCACCCAAGCGAGCAGACAGAAACAAGACAAGGCAACGGCGGACAAGAACAAGAATTGGTCACGGCTTAACGTTTTGAGCTCGCCTCGGGAGCCCGGCACACGTGAGTCCAAGGAAACGAGTCCTCCGACAAACGGAAGCGTGCCCACCCAAGTGCGCGCCCGGAAAAAACACAGGCCAACGACGGACAAGAACAAGAATCGGCCACGGCTTAACACTTTGAGCTCGCCTTGGGAGCCCGGCACATGTGAGCCCAATGAAACGAGTCCGCCGGAAAACGGAAGCGCTCCCACCCAAGCGAGCGCACGGCAAAAATACACAAGGCAACGCCGGACAAGAACAAAAATTGCTCACGGCTTAACGTTTTGAGGCCGCCTTGGGAGCCCGGCACATGTGCGCCCAAAGAAACGACTCCATCTCCGGCAAACGGAAGCGCGCCCACCCAAGTGAGCGCACGGCAACAAGACAAGGCAACGGCGGACAAGAACAAGAATTGGTCACGGCTTAACGTTTTGAGCTCGCCTTAGGAGCCCGTCACCTTTGCGCCCAAAGAAACGAGTCCCCCAGCAAACGGAAGCGCGCCCACCCAAGTGAGCGCCCGGCAAAGAGACAAGTCAACGGCGGACAAGAACAAGGATTGGTCACGGCTTAACGTTTTGAGCCCGCCTTGGGAGCCCGGCACATGTGCGCCCAAAGAAACGACTCCGTCTCCGGCAAACGGAAGCGCGCCCACCCAACTGAGCGCACGGCAACAAGACAAGGCAACGACGGACAAGAACAAGAATTGGTCACGGCTTAACGTTTTGGGCTCGCCTTGCGAGCCCGTCACCTGTGCGCCCAAAGAAACGAGTCCCCCGGCTAGCGGAAGCGCCCCCACCCAAGTGAGCGCTCGACAAAAAGACAAGGAAACGGCGGACAGGAACAAGAATTGGTCACGGCTTAACGTTTTGAGCTCTCCCTGGGAGCCCTTCACATGTGCGCCCAAAGAAACGAGTCCGACGGCAAACGGATGTGCGCCCGCCCAAGTGATTGCCCGGCAAAGAGACAGGGCAACGACGGACAAGAACAAGAATCGGTCACGGCTTAACGTTTTGAGCTCACCTTGGGAGCCCGGCACGCGTGAGCCCAACGAAATGAGTCCGGTGGCGAACGGAAGAGCGCCCACCCAAGTGAGCACCCGGAAAAAAGACAGGCCAATGGTGGACAAGAACAAGAACAGGTCACGGCTTAACGTTTTGAGCTCGCCTTGGGAGCCTGGCACATGTGCGCCCAAAGAAACGAGTCCGCCGGCAAACAGAATCGCGCCCACCCAAGTGAGCGCCCGAAAAAAAGACAAGCCAACGACGGACAAGAAAAAGAATCGGTCACGGCTCAACGTTTCGAGCTCGCCTTGGGAGCCTGGCACATGTGCACCCAAAGAAACAACTCCATCTCCGGCAAACGGAAGCGCGCCCCCCCAAGTGAGCGCCCGGCAAAAATACAAGGCAACGGCGGACAAGGACAGGCATCGGTGACGGCTTAATGTTTTGAGCTCGCCTTGGGAGCCCGGCGCATGTGCGCCCAAAGGAACGAGTCTGTCGGAAAACGGAAGCGCGCCCACCCAAGTGAGCGCCCGGAAAAAAAGACAAGGCAACGGAAGATAAGAACAAGAAGCGGTCACGGCCTAGCAACGTTTTGAGCTCGCCTTGGGAGGCCGGCACATTTGCGCCCAAGGAGGAGCTCGACTTGGAAGACCGACGGAGGTGCGCCCAAAGAAACGAGTCCGCCGGCAAAAAGAGAAGGCGACGGAAGATAAGAACAAGAACCGGTCACGTCTTAACAACGTTTTGAGCTCGCCTTGGGATCCCGGCACATGTGCGCCCAAAGAAACGAGTCCGCCGGCAAACGCAAGCGCGCCCACCAAGTGAGCGCCCGGCAAAAAGACAAGGAAGTGGAAGACAAGAACAAGAATCGGTCACGGCTTAACATTTTGAGCTCGCCTTGGGATCCCACCACATGTGCGCCCAAGGAGGAGCTCGACTTGGGAGCGGATGAGTCAAGTGATGGGGAGCAAACAAGAATAAAGGAAGCAGGTTGGCCCGCGGAAAAGGCGTCTGTCTTAATTTTGTTCAAGGTTCCTTCAAAGATGTTCTCGTAGTACTACCTGTGTTGGGTATGCATGCATTGACACCCATCTTGTATTCAAAATTTCTCATTGGTGTTCGAGCTCCCTTAGATGTACGGATATGGGTCTCCTTACTCTCTTTTCGACTGCAATGGATCTTATTAGAGTTGGGCACTTCCGATCCTTGGCCTTGAAACCCAGGAATTCCTCAGTGGATATTTAAAGGTCCAAGACCACGGAGAGGTGAAGCGGACAATGGTACCGGTTCGATCGATCCAAGCGGTTCAATTCAACTGAGGTTGGGGCCCGAGGCACACGCAGGGCGTGCCCCTCCTCTGGAAGCTCCAGAGGAGGGCACACTTTACGGAGAAAGCAGCTCGTGCATAGTTCTATAAGTTCCCTCTGCAACGAGGTGCAGATCCGCAGTGTAGGAGGCATGCCACAGTACGTGGAGGTGCTTTGCCTGCGGCTGGCCTCATGGGAGGTGCCTGTGCGAAGTCTAAGTTTCTGCCAGGACTTAGACATGTGACAGTCAGACTAGTCTGCGGAAGACAGCGGTGCGGTGCGGGCAGGACTGCAGACGGACATCGGTCTTGTGGGGACTCTCTTGGGCATGGTTAGCCGAGAGAGAGTGCGCCCAGTTGGTTGACAGATGTTGCGTAAGGACAGTGGTATCTTTGCAGGCAAAGTTGCGGACGGACGGCAGCATGCCGAAGTGGTTTCCCAGACTGGGACGGACGATAGGAAGCTGGGAGACTTGCGACGGAGTGCAACAGAGACAGAGTGCGAATGCAGACCGTGGATGCTACTGCGGTAGAGCCTAGACACTGGTCGATTGCCCATCAGTTGATGTTGTATCTTGAGATGCCCAGTGTGGCAGGCTCACGGATGAGGTGCCAGGATGTGGCAGCCCTCCGATGTTATATGTAAAGTCTCTTCGAACCATGAATATTGCAAAAGGGGTGTTAGGCACGTCCGAGTTTGGAGTGCCACCCTCCTATGCATTTCTCTCTTGCTCTTGTGTTTGGCATGCGTTTACTGTAGGAAGTGCACATCAAGAAAAAAAGGCTAAGTAAGGAAGTGTTAAAGAGATGAGGCGTGGGTAATCCGCGGGTTAGGTGTGGCCTGTCGGGCTGGTTTCGCCCCAGGAAGTGCCGCATGGGCTATGTGTCACAGCCACAATTTTTGGCTCGTCTCAAGTGATTAACTGTGGTGTGCGGCACTGCCCGGGAACGTCTTGAGGATGATACCATCTCAAACGTTGCATCGGCAGACTACGCCTAAACCCGCAGAAGCTTTTCATCTTAACACTTTACTCGTTTACTTGTTTAACTCATAAGCACGTTTACGACAACATCAACACTTAGCCAATTATCAGCGAATGCAATACGCAAGTAAAACACGACGCGGGAATAAGTTAGGGTTGCCAAACCGGCCAACCCATTTATCGTTTGTATAATCAATTGTTTACAGCAAGTGGAGTTGCCCTAAAACTCGGCAGAGCTCCGGCGTGAGCCAAACCAGCAACACGCCTTACAACAGATATAGAAATTACAGAATGATAGAGTTGCCCCCTGCTCGGGCATCCCAACTCCATGAGACCGTCGACTTCTGCAACCCACGTATGTTGCCGAATTGTCTCACCGTGCAACCGGAACGAGTGCAGAACCTGCCAAGTTTAGCCTCTTCCGCAACCCTGCTGCAACCGGATTCTGCTGGAACGGACCGTGCGCGAGAACAGAGCTTGGACTGCCTCCCTAGCTCTGTGTCTCCTTGCCTTGTCCGAAATTCCTTTCCTGAATGCCCCCTCCTTCGTTTTGGCCTTAATCCTATATACATGGTGTCGTGTGGGAGGGTGCGGCCCCACCCTGGGCGCACCCTTGCTTGGCGCCCACGTCAACCTCCCACCGACGTGCCATTTGAAATGGTCTTGGTCCAAGTCCCCCGCAATCTGCGCGTTTCGGTCCATTTTGTTGGGCATCGTCCCTTGGCTCCCGACCCGAGCTCTCCGCCGTGGCTCCCAACCCGAGCTCCTTTCTTGGCTTCCAACCCGAGCTCATTTCGGGGATGCGAACCCGAGCTCGTTTCTTGGCTGCGAACCCGAGTTCGTTCTTCCGCTGGCGTCCGGTCCACCTTCCCTTCCGCCCATCGCTTTGGCTTGTTGCGTCAAGTGCCGGTCCGTTTGGGCGCTGCTCCACGTGGTGTGTGGGCGCTTGGCCAACGCGCCACTACTCCAACACTTGAGTGCATCCAACAGTCCAAGGGTGCGCCCCGTTTCTTGCCAGCGTGCAACCGCGCCCCACTCTCGGGCTTGCCATGCGCTGAAGTGTTGTGTGGGCGTCTTCGGTGGGAGTGCGCCCAGGCTAGGTCCACGCACCCCACTCATCGTTCTGTCTCTGGGTAGCTTTCCTTCCTCGCCAAGTCTCCTTGCAGCCGATCATCGCTTTGCCCAACCGGGCGCCCAAGCCAGCCTCTTGGGCGGGAGTGCAAGACTCCCATGCAAGCGTGGGTGTTGTGCGGAAAACGTGGCTGTGACACTATGTGTCAAAGCCGCACTTTTTCTCTAGTCACCAGCATCCAAAGGTGGTGTGCGGCACTGCCTGGGAAAGACTTGAGGGCGTGGCCAACTCAAGCGTCGCACCAGCAGACTACGCCTAACCTGCAGAAACTTTTCAACTTAACACTTGCAACCTCGTTTACTTGTTTATAACAGTTAACATGTTCCTACCGCATCCACACTCAGCCAATTTTACATATGCATGAACATCGAGTAAATAACACACACAATTATAAGTTGGGGTTGCCAAACCATCAACCCTTAAGCTTTGTATAATCAATCGTTTACAGCAGGTGGAGTTTCCCTAGCAGAGCTCCGGCGTGTGCCCAACAAGCAGCACGCCTTACAATAGATATACAAAATACAAAGAGAGAGTAAACCCTTCCAGCAGGCGTCTAACTCCTGAAACTGCCCGTTGCTGCAAACCCTTGCTTCTACTGCGGAACTGTCTCACTGTGCAACCGCACTATGTGCGAACCCGCCAAATTCTGCGCTGTAGCAGCACCTTGCTGCGGCCGGACTTCGCTGGAAGAGGTTGTGGGGAAGGACAGAGCTCGGATAGCCTCCCTAGCTCCGAACTTCTCCCTTAGCCGAATTTCCAACTTAGTTGTAGCTACCTTCTTGGCTTCTTGCCTTAGCCTTTTTATATGATGCCGTGTGGGAGGGTGCGACCCCACCTTGGGTGCACCCTTTCTTGGCACCCACGTCAACTCCGCACCGACGTACCATCAAACGGCCTTCGTTCCGCGATCCGCGCGTCATTGGTCCAAGTATTCCGCAAGCCACGCGCCTTCGGTCC